>JAGXJF010004150.1:0-411150 GCA_019208055.1 Stipa capillata
CACCCCATCACAACACAGACAGCAGCAAAAGCTCTCTAGAAAGGGGCCAAATCCGTGCAAGAGATCGGGCTATCATCCTAGCTTCGGCTTCAGATTGTACTACTTTAACAGTTTTATTAGATATAAAACACTTAGTAATACACATGTAACAATTTGTAAATCACTAAAAGAATAGTTTACATGTAACGCATCATGTGCACATGATTTTTAAGGAAACTAATTTCACATTTAATTGGAAACAAAGCATTTGTTCTTCAACTAATTAATGTAGCAAATAACTATGATCTGTTTCCAGGGCATGTAATTTGCTACAACATAAATAATATTTATTTTCTGTGGCACTAAAATTTTTCCTTTCAATGCAACTGAAATTTATTCTGATCTGAAAGAAATTTTTGTCTTATGTAGTTTGTGTATTTTGTTCAAAGTAACAAAATTTGGTTGCGTCGACTAGAGAATTTACGTCAATTTACGTCCATGACAACTGAAATTTGTTTCAATCTAACATTAAAATTTGTGTCAATGTAAACAATATGTTGTGTTTCCAACAAGCAAAATTTTGTTTCCAATCGACTAGAGAATTGTCTTCCAACACAATATGAATTTGTTTTCTGTTCAAATAGAAAATGTTCATGTAATGATTGCATTTTTCAAATAAAATTGACTTCTGTTCCAACAAAATGGAATGTTCTATGAAACAAATCCAAAAGGCCGCACGACGGAGATAAAACTAGGCACAACCTCGGCCGTAGACCACGGCCATGGTGCCGCATGCCACGGCCACGGCCCAGCCGCACCGCATGTCCTTCCCAATTGCAGCGAAGTACGCTCTAGATGCACGTGCTCTCCTAGCCACCACGATGCGCCGCCACCATCAGCCCGCTTGTAGGTGACACAGGCGGGCCCCGCCGCACGCTCGTGAGACACCAGATCAACTAGCCTATGCTGTCTCGTGACCATGTCTCGCATGGCGCTCGCTGTGCGGGAAGATCGAGAGTCACCATCGGTGTTGAGGGATGGAGGAGGTGTCGGTTTCGTTTTGGATTGACAGTGTATATTCTCCGCTGGTGATAAATAGTAATGTGTCGTGATTGAAAGGATGGAAGACACATGCATGTTGATCCATGAGTTTAAGATGGACTAGAGAGGTGAGATGGTACATGGTTTATGATAGACCAAACCCTCTCATACACTTTTTAATCTCATTGATTTAATTTGACTTGTCTTAACTTGTTTTAATTGACTATTATTTGTTGCCTCGTTAACTTTATTCTACATAAACGTTATATAGAAGTTGATAGGCTGGCCAACATAGGATAATTTATATCGCAACAAATACGATGCATATGTTCTCTACTGTCACAAGTCCTTGCTATTTATACACCATATGGTGATGGCCGACGCATGGGTGCCTTCAAAGAGCAGGCGAAACGCCCATCCGGTACGATAAAAGCCAAAAAAACATAAGATTGCACACGTACACACGGTAGCATGCACTAGCTATCACCCGACAGCATGCATGTTCTCGATGCATGCAAACGTCAGCGTTCTCTCTATTTTTGGCATACACATCCACGTAAACACACCACCTACTCGTATGTTAGAATTTGACATGAAATCAGAATTATTTCATGAATCTCACTAAATTTTCATTGTATTCATATATGTATAAACATGAGCACTAGAATTTAAATCCTAATGAATATAGCGATGCCCCACAACTACACTACCTCATGAAAAAGTAGTTGTCTATGTTCTTTTTTCTCGATGCATGCAGGAAGTGACGAGTGTTTATCACACAAACAAAAAGCAGTCATACAGCCGGCACATGTTACTTATCACACATAATTTACAACGGTTGAAGTTAAGGGAGAAGAGAGAGAATTTAACCCCATAATTCTACTTCTTCAGTCTAGAAAACCATCCACTAGGATCACTCAAGCAGAACCGTTTAATTACGTACGACGCAATCACTGACTCAATATTGTGCCAGCTGCAAAGTCTACATACTATGCCTCGGTGGCACCTTATTTGCCTGGGGCCGTCACGATTAATTCCACTTCACTTTCGCAGGAAAACTCTTGTTTCTCCTCTCGCTGGCACGCAGATAGGTGGACGAGTTGCGTGCTCGATCGCCCTTCAACCACAACGACCGCAAGAAACAAGGCGAAGATACACGTCCGCATAATGGCATATCCAGCTAGCTACCACGTGCATGACATCTTCAGTTCGCAGACACTTTTTGCATGGATCGCTTCTCCAAAAAGCGAAACGAATCCTGCCTCCTCTGGTCTCGTGACAGGAGATCGATCGATAATTCGATATCGTGTGCGTGGACGTGTCCCTCTTCTAAATGTAGCGTAAGAAACGTCAAAGGTAACAAAAGTAGGAGAAAGATCGTGCTTTTAGAGCATCTCCACACAGCAGACCTAAATTTTGGCTACCTAAATCTATTTTAGGTAGAGGAGAGAGAAGATTTAGGTAGTCAAAATTTTTTCTGCTTTTACAGCATACCTAAAAACTAGATACCCATATTTTGGCCTTCTTCTTCTCTACCCCACAATTGTATATATAAACTATGACATAATAATTAAAACTTTCAACATCGCACCACACATAATCAACCACATTTCAAATCCAAGTTCAAATCCACAATATTTCAAGTCCGAATTGAGCCTAAAACCGTAAGCATTGTGCATCACAAACACAACAAAAGTGCATAGAACATGAATACATAGAGCTCTCAAATGTCGTTGCCTCCATTGCCATTACTAGTGCTTGCATTCTCTCCCATGCCACCATTGCCACCATTGTTTCCATTGCCACCCATGCCACCCATGCCTCCCATGCCTCCAAACCCTCCCATGAATCCTCCCACGAAGCCTCCCATAGACCTTGCCGCCAACACTTGATCACGCATAAGCTCAAAGTATACTCTTCCCTTCTCATCGAGACCACTTGGGTCCATGAACATGAGCTTTTGCTCATTTTCCAAGCTCTTGATTCTTTCATCGTAAGCGACCTTCCTCTCCTCGGCCGCCGCCCTCCTCTCCTCGGCCGCCACCCTCCTCACCTCGGCCTCCCTCCTCTCCTCCATTTCTTTGTTCTTCAATGTCGCCCTTTCCGCGGCCATCTCCTTTCTTATTGCCATCATGTTGTCCAACGATTCTTTGTAGTCATTGTCTCCTCCCTTCTTCAACTTGTCCTTACCTTTCTTCCTCCCATCGGGCCTCTTGGTAGCAACCGAGTTGGGAGTGGGGCTTCTTTTTCCCTCCTCGGCAATTGATGCATCATCATCGGTGTCAACTTGTAAAGCATCTCCAACCGAGCTATGCGACTTCTTCTTATTTGGAATTTCGTTGATGAGGCGGTTCTTCCACTTCTCTTCATTGCAAAGCTCCACCCAACAATGGTGCAAACCGAATGCCTTGCCTTTCTTTCCACCTTTCTTCTTTGATGTGCCCTTGAACAATTCTTGAGCAATGTTGAGCTACATACCACAAGTGTGAAAAGAAGTTAGCCACCCATGCATACAAGAGATGAAGAAATAATTGATCAATGCAAACAAAAAATCACCTTATCATCGGCATTTGTACCACTTGGATTGAGACGCTCAACTTGTGCCAAACATGCCGACCACTTTTGACACTCCGCTGATATATTTTGCCATCGGTGTGAGAGCGAAACTTGTGTTCGATGGATGCCACTCTTGTTGTGTGCCTTGAAGTACTCATAGATACGCTCCAATAACTTGAACTTTGTTGCTCAACACCGACGACCGGATCAAGACCAATTTTCTTCCATGAGTCACACAACAACTTGTCTTCTTTGGTAGTGTAATTTGCTCCTCTTCCACGAGGAGTTGGATCAACAAAACCCTCGTCTTCCATGTCAAGAACGTGATATTCTTGCGATGAAGTTTCTTGTGATGGAAAATCTTGTGATGGGAAATCTTGTGATGGAAATTCCGGTGCAACACAAGTGTATTGTAAAAATGTATCATCATCCACACTACATACATCAAATGTGAACAATATACACACATATCACATCACAATTGCATAAAAATGATAGAAATATCAAGATCGGTTGAAATTTTGCTAGAAATATCAAGGTAGGGGATGCATGAGATATATAAAATCACATGGCAGTAGATCTGCTAAGTGGTCCAACATGAATAATAACTGTGTGTGAGCATCACTTCAGGATAACATCATGGCAAGTTAATAAACTAACATGCAGCTCTGCGAATTAGCTTGATTCAAGGCTCAAAGAGGAGGAACACATAAACATTAGCTTGGCACAGCATAGAAAGGAATGCAGACCATAGAAATACTTCCCCAACCAAGAGCAAGAAAGACATAATCAACGCTTGTGGCATAAATATGTAGAAACTGCATAGTGCTTTTGGTGTAGCTTCCAATTTCGAACTATGTAGCTTCCAATAGATATCAATAAACATTAGCTTGGCACAGCATCTTTCAGTAATGAGCGTTCTCTTTAACATACAGTAAAAAACTGAAGAAATATCCCCAATCCAATTTACGAGTAACACCCAACCATGTTTCTTGTTCCCGTTTAATTATCCTTCACTAAATTTTCCTTTTCCACGAGTCACAAAGCGTGTGATTTCATCACTGAAATTTTCCTTCACTAAAAACACGCAGAGAGTTTGCTACCTCTCGGTCATTTCATCAAACAAGTTGGGGACGCCGGAGACCGTGGCGACGGGAGACGCCGGCTCGATCTCGGGCGGCAGCGGGAGGTGAGGAGAAGGGGGCCGAGGCGGTGCTGGAAGAGCCGGTGGCGCGGGGGAAGGGATCGCCGGCGGGGCCGTCGCCGCAGTCGCCGCCTTCTTCTTCGCGTCGCGGGCCGCAGCCGCGTCCGCTGGATCCCGCGGCGGCCGCTTCCCGGTGAGCTTCTTCGCCTTCGAGGGAGCCTTGGCGGCGACGGCGGGGTCCTGCGGCGCTTCCGCGGCGGCCGCGGCGGCGGTTGGTGGCGGCACAAGCCCTGGGCGGCGGACGGCCTTCGGCTTCGGCCCAGCGGCGGCGGTACGCACAGGAGGGACAGCAGCGGGGGCGGCCGGAGCTGCGGGGAGGCCGGCGGCGGCGGCGGTCGCATCGGGGATGCCTTCCATGGCGTCCCGGTGGCCGGCGGCGGTTTCGGGGGAGCCTTGGCGGCGGGCGGAGTGTTCACGGGGCGCCCGTTGGATTTCCCGCGGCCGGTTTTTGTGTTTTTGGGTACTGTGGTAGGGAGGACCCAAATATGGGTGCTGGGTAGCAAAATTTAGGTGGCTACCAAAATTTTTTTGGTCCCCATGCAGATTTAGGTGTGCTGTTGGAGTCGTTTTTTTGGCAAAAAAACCCAAAATTTCAGTTTTTAGGTCTTGGGATGTTTTTTAGGTCTGCTGTTGGAGATGCTCTTAACATGATTGTCCGAAAGCTCGACGTAACGATCGCCTCGCCAGTAGTACAGGTATCGGACGTGCGATTTTGCCGCGGGAGTTATACATATGTACGTTACGTTAATGTAGAAAATTGGCTCCGTCACGCCGAAAGGACTCTACTTTTGCTCTATATTGGAAAAATCTAGTTCACTTCGATATATATATCTTCTAAAGATGACATGCCCTATCTGTTCTTTAGCACTCCGTCAAGCACCGTTAGCATTTTTCACCCTTTCAGGGCCTCTTTCCTCCTCCGCTCAGAGCCCCCTCCCTCTTCTCCAGCTACCCGCCGACAAAAAGGGTTAGGCCTCTATACGATTTTCTCCTTAATTTCTTTGTACAACTGGTTCTCACGTCCAATAGCACCGTCGTCCAATGGCCTTGAGGCGATGGCCTACCTTGCTCTTAGCCAACGTCACAGGTGAGCTTGCTCTTGGCGTCCATCGCCGTCCAGCCTCTTTCCAGTTGATGTATTCTTCTTCCTGCCTATCCTACAAGGCCTCTCTGGTTTTTTTCCTCAATTTGTTACTGCAATGTCGACATCTTCTACCATCACGAAATGAAGGCCATTAGATTCCATGTACGACCATATGGGTGCATCAACTCGGTGGAGCACCAATGACTTTTGACGGTCGTGATCAATCCCCATTGCCATCCCTCAAACCTCCCCCAAAGCTCAAGAGAGACTTGGGAGCCCGAGGGTGCTAAAGTCGAGAGAGATCACAAGCATTGTGTGCTCAATGCCCATCGTAGTTCACCCAGCAGCTCAATTAGCTCAAGCTGTTTGGGAGAGTTGGGTAATGTATATCAACACATCTAAGTCCTTTAGACCTTAGATATAAGATTGATGTAGGCCACAACTATATTTATTATTAATAATATGTTGGTTAATTTTGAACTCAAAATCTCTTGACTCTGATAACATATTAAATTTTATACATGTTATCAGTTCATCCATTAGCTCAAATTGTTTAAAAAAGATAGACAATATATTTCAAAAGGTTCCCTTCTAATTTTCGAGTAGTCGACGAAAGGAGGAGAAACTGATTGCTTTTTTTTTAGAAATATCTGGATTAGATTAAGATAAGGAAAATACACAGTACAAACACGGTACAGCTGGCCCGAGAAGCCTCTGGAGGGGAATCGCTGTCCCCTGGATTAACGAAAATGCCCACAAAGAAAAGAAAATTACAACGAAGCCCCTGGGGCAACCTTCATCGTCCGCTCCACTGGCAGCTTCCTTCCCCCCGACGAGATGCCGAGCACGCAGAGGAGCGACGAAGACGGCACTACCAGCTACACCTGCAAAACAAAAGAAGAGGACAACGCCTCGAAGAAACGCCGCAGAAAACGCCCGTCGCGAACGGCGGAGCTTGACAACCGGAGAAGGCACATCGGCAGGGGCCGCGCCCCAAACTTTGTAGGCGAGCGGAACGAAGGCCTCTGCACAACCTGCACCAGATCGAAGAGGGAAAGCAGCGGCCACCATCCACGGACGCGGCACCGCCGAAGCCGGAGCCGCCAACATCGAGGACAGGGAAGACCCCCTCTCCAGACACCCAACCGGGCAGCACAAAGAAAAGAAAGAAAGAACCACTGGCTCCTCACCGTCACCGACGAAGGCAGCGATGAGCCGAGGTTGGAACCGGGCTACCAAAACTCCTGCCACCACCGAAAAACCCGATGAACCGACAGCGTTATGGAGGGACAAAAAGGGGCCAACCCAGGCCCTATCTACAAACCGGACAGAGGCCGCGTTCCTCCCCACCTCCCGGTGCTCACAGGCGACCGGAATCGGGGAGGAAAAGCGGCCTCGCCGAGGAGAAGGGGAGGGAGTCGAGGACGCCGCTTTTTCCGCCTCTCTCTACTGTAGAAGAAGAAGGGGAAAGAGTCTATGAGAGACCCAACTGATTGTTCTTTTTTGTGGTCGAAGATCTCTTGTATAAAAGGCAAGAGTTCCGCAATATCTTGTATTCTTTTGAACTCTTAAAATATTGCGAGCAAATCTATAGCATCCAGATGCTTCTAGGCCGACGGCCTAATACCCTTAAATAATTATTTTGGAGAGTTAGTAGGCAGGTAGGCATACTGCTTTTCTCTTGCGTCCTTTTGTGTGCATCTCATTGGGCATACAACGTTCCTGCGTCATTTGCAAATTTCGATCACGGAGCACGGGAGAAATATATCTGCTACAGTTCTACCCTCTATCTCGGATTCTCTGCATGAGTCCTAAGGCGCACGGATGAAACACTGCAAAGCAGTAATATTTTGCTAGGCTTAACGGATGGCGAGGAGCCTATATAGCTCCTAAGATGGTTTAGGGGTGGAAATTATCTTGTCTAAACATCGTAAACTTCTTGAAAAGAAATCACGACCGAGTAGCTAGATCATCGATAAAAATGATAGATTTCACTAATATTACTCACTCAGTATGTAATATATTTGCATCTCGAATGCAATAATTAGGATACTATAAAGTACATTCATATTACATGTTTATAGTATCACATGAAAAAAATACAAGCTGTAAGACAGAGGACGAAGAAACATGACAGTGTTTGGTAGAACACGATGAGCTAAGGACGATGTCATTATAGAGTACGAGCATATTACACATCTTTTCTCTTAAGTTATTAAGTGTATCAGGTGCATAAAGGCTAAATTTTAAATCTTAGCTCGCGTAGTTTGAAGAAGCATATTTACAACACACTTAACTCCAAGCGACCAAGCCGCAGGTTTGTTACTATCTTTTTTGGCTCTCCGCGAAAGAGCATAATGGCAGCCTCATGCACCGAGCTGCACAGGGGATCCCACCGTATGTAGGAGCGGTGGGCGATGGACAGCGGCGGGAGGCCGGGCGTGAAGCGGCATTCCGATATGAGATATTATTATCTGCCACGTGTCGAGCGCGAGGTCCGTGCCCACGTGGAAAAGCGACCATGCCACGCAGGATAAAAAGAGCCCAATGCTTCCCTTTCCTTTTGGCTTTTCCATCTATTCCCCTCTCCTCCCCCTTTGCCGAGCCAGCGGGCGAGCTCCTCACCGGCGACCACCGCGACGGTTCGCAAAATCCCCTCCGACGACGACGAAACCTAGCCCGTTCTAGCGTTTCAGCTCCACTCCTCTTCTCCAGGGCCGCTGATTCGGAGGATGGGCGGATTCGCTCGGCGCGAGGTGGTAGGCGAGGGGCCGCCCGATCCGCTGTGTTTCGGGGTAATTTCTAGTTCCTGCATCTCTTCTCTTCTTCGGGGGATTCGAATGATTGTACTAGGATTATTGGTTTATTTTCTGCTCCCGTGTGCGCGGTGGTTTAGCTTTGCGTGGTAGGAGTGGGTCTAGAACGCTAGATTCGGCTTGAAGGTGGTAGCTTCGTTCGCGTACTGCATTTGCTCTGGTGGATATGCGTGGTTTGCGAATGGATAGTGTAAATAAACGGTTGCAAATGAGCAAAGGGAGGAGAAGAAAAGCGGAAGGATTCTGAGTGAAATGCAACTGGTAAGGATCGGTCGGTTACTTTTCTTCATTCTTCCTGTGGGGGAACAAATAACAAATTGCTAGTTGTAGGGCCGCGCTTCACTGTGGGGCTTGTTAGATGCTCTTTTAGTGAAGATTTTATATAATCACACTATCATTTTAACCATAGAATTGAATTTCTTTTTCTACCGCAAGAGTATTAAGTTGAATATTGGTTGAACAACGAGTTCCTAAAGGTAGCCTTAAACATGAACGATGCAATCTGGCACACTTCATATATACTTGCAAGTTGAAAACAAATTGAGCAGTGAATTTTTTGGCACACCAGCTTTCTGATGCATATCTTAGTCAACAGGTGAAATGAAAAATGATCAACTGTGCTAAATGTGCATAAGATGCAGTCATGGAATTTATTGACGATGATTAATAATCACATCTTAAATTTGCCTGAATTAAGCACCTTGCCAGCCAATGCACGGATTAGGATAAGTGGGAAATGCAAACCATGCTAATTGCTGTACAAAAAGTAGAAACCATGCATATTATAGAACAGATGCCATGCATGATTCTATATTTGCATTTGATGGCTGGCTTGGCGAAGTAGTAAGAACTAAGAAACTCTAGTCCATGTGCAAATTGTTCATCACCGCTTCAATCCCCTAATCAACAGCTGCAAACAGAACCGAAGATCGATAAAACAGAAGGAAGAGATTGATCTATAAGATATTCTCACACAGCCAAGGGTTTGGCCTTTAAATAGACAAATACTACGGTATAGTAGTATCAGAAACTCTAGTGCATTAAAGATTGCTCATCAGTGCTCCAATCATGCAATGTGTCTGGGCATTCAGTGGAAGACTAAAGAAACGTGGAATGGGTGGACTGAACGGCTTTATTTCATTGATTGATAAGAGGAAGTTAAGGCCAAGCAAGACAGTTTTGCAATTTCAATGGACGCAACTCTTTAGATAGGAAGTTACACAATGTAATTTCATCACATGTGGCAAATGATCAAGAAGTCATAAACGACCCAAGGGTTGGCAACTAGCTGGATTCTGATCCAACGGCCATAACTTTATTTGTGATGTGGCTTCAAGAGGATTATGCATTAGGAGTCATAAAATAAAGGAGGATTGGAGCATGTATGGTGATGCTGCCTGCCTGCGGTTGAGCGTTTCCGGCTACGCCGTATTCCAAGTGAATTGGTTGATTGTTCTTGTCCAACTTATGCATGATCAGATGCTGTCTGCTCGGTTCCATATTTACACCAAACAGCCCCTAGTGGTTGCTTCACATTGCACGCTTAAAGGTTTATTATGTTTAGGGTTCTGTTGTAGAGATTAGATCGATTTTGGTAAAAAGAAGCCCAGAAGTAAGGGATAATACTTAGTTTCATGTGGATTGCTGGCGAGACATGAGGGGTTGTACAAGTGTAAGGTGAGTCTAATGTAAATATACGCCGAAATGCTACGGAAGTACGGATGACGCCATCTCAATGGTCTGTTGAGAAATTTGTATTGACCTGAAGCTGGAAGTTTGATCCATGTTTTCTTTTTGAATGTGAAACGAACGCCATTTAGGAATAAGACAAGGAAAGATTTGCTGCAAACAGATAATGGGGAAAAAGGTTAAGAGTCCAAATAAAATGTAGCAAATGATGAAGAAAACAGAGATTGTATAATTCTTTAAGCGTAGGTGATTTATCATAGCATGTAGCTTTAGTCAATGACTGAAAGAGGTCCTTTACTTGTATGTAAATTTGATAATGCTTCATCATTTCCAATAGTTTGCTTTCCAAAATGATATGATAGTTTGACTGTTGTGCAACTTATGTCATTTGCTTGACTAGATTAATCAGCGCCCAATGGTTGCATAATGCCTTGCTTACAGATTCTTTTTTTTTGGTTTAGGATTTTCTTGCTTACAGATCCAGTGTCTCCTGGTTGCTTAAGATTACAAGCCTATTAACCTTTTTCTTAGGATTTCTTTGTTGAGTTGTTTTGGCGGGATCTCTCCCGAGGAGGTACACTTGGTTTGTTTTTCGATTGTGCATGGGAGTAAGGGTGAGACTAAGGTGTAAGGTACGTCCAACTCGAATAGATACCAAATTAATGTGGCTGAGGTGACCAATTGTTATTAACAATTTACTAAGAAATTAGAATGCAATATTGGCATGTCATGTATCTTCTCAAGTTGATTAGCTCGGATTCTTGAGCAGGCCATGCACGGATAGCGTACTTTCAGTGCACAGGTGTGGGGTAGTGAAGCTGATGAGAGGTGGGCTATCTTTCGCATTAATGATGATTACTAGCGAAAATTATAATTCAAGTATATAACAAAATCATTTGGACAGAAAGCTAGTCCATGCACATGAAAACCAAGTAAACCAGCTTTGGATGGGCATATATTTATTTTCCTCTTTGGAAAACAATTGCAGGAACAGGGCCAGAATTCCGCTTTTCATTGGTGAAGTGTAATTTAATATGAGTTTCTGGAGTTTCTTTTCTTTATTTCTTGTACGCTTGGCTGCTTTTCCTTCCATCCTTTTCTTTTGCTATTGTGTTGGTGGTGGTGTTTCTTTTAGGACATCACAGCTTGCACCACCTAATTTGACACCCGTTGTGCAGGACACCAGGGTTAGTATTTCTTTGCACATAACACCAGGTATTTCAACACTGCGACACACTTTGCACTATTTTGGACTCCGGGACGATCTGACCAAATGACCAGGCCTGCTACACATCATCTGCTCAGAAGCCTGGATAGCTAGGGGCGCAGGGCAGATTGGGTTGGAGTCAAAGGTGGTGTGAAGCACAACTCAAGGTCGAAATACCTGGTTTTATGTGCAAAGAAATACTAACCCTTCTTGTTGTGCAACAGGTGTCAAATTAGGAGATGCAAACTGCAGTGCACTCTTATTCCCTTTCGTTATCTAATAAACAAAGCAAAATCAAAAGTTTTAAACCATGGTGGAGATTTGGTGCATCAGCAATGAAGATCACATATAAGCTTTTCTCGATGACCATATATGCGTAGGGAAGTTGTAGCGATCTTTTGTGGTTTGAAGGGATCCAATAGCTTGGATAAGCAATTTACTCTATAAGTCACACAAAATTGTAGCATTTATAACCAGTTATGATTCAACTCAGGTGGTTATAAATGTCAAAGCTGAATTTCAAGAACAAAAGTAGTTGCTGCCACCTAAACACTTATGTTATTGCAGCTTCCTTTGCTTTATCATCTTATTTGAAGCTAGAGCTGCAATGGCTCCAGCTTGGTTAAAGACAGATGTCAGAGCTCTGAGCTCGAGTAGACAGGCCTACTATTCTTTTATTCTTTCCTTCAGGCTTCATAAATGTTCGTGTAGAAATACTGCACATGTCATGTCTACTACACCTGTGGTTCTGGCAGTTTTAGGTGTTAGCATGGACATTTGTTATTTGATTCTTTGTTGATACTTGACACTACATTAAGTCACGAAGAATTGCTTATTTTAATGGCAATACTCCAAGAATCAACATATATAAGGCACCTATTCAGAGCCACAACACGGACAAGCCATTTGGGACAAAAATGTTCAATATATGGGCTCAATTTGTGGTTGATGTGCTCAAGTGCGCTGAATTGTGGGATTTAGTTAGTTAGTGGAATCTTTGGTTACACCTCCAAAAAAGGTGCTTCCAACTAACTGCTATATCAATAAATAGAGATAAATAAGTGCTTTTGAAAAGCCACCGCAATGCTAAACGGAGCCTTAGAAGAGCAGCTAAGGTGCTAAAGCAATTCCAACTTCAAGAATCCTGGATTCCTGTGGTTTCGCTCCAAACCTTACCAGGCCTTTGTTGCACTTCACTAGGCATAAATTTAATGTTGAGCATGATGCGGAAGCATGCAAACTGCTGGTGAACAGGAGAAGTATGGTAACATTCCTGTCAGCTCTGTCATCTAATTGTCTTTGCCTGGCATGTTTGTTACTAAGGTTCCTGATGAGTGGTGACAGCATTGCTTGTTTCATTATCTGTATAAATTTAGGCACAATTTCAGTTTCAGTATCAAATAGATATATAGTCACATTTATCAGGTTATTACATTGTCCTGCTCGTTTGATTATTTTGATATGTACTATATGTGCCCTTCTCCATGCTGCAAAAGGAGTATTGAGGTATACAAAACTGCCTAGTGATGTAAATACTTGAATGGTGGGCAGAAGAATTGTTGTTCAGGTCTTGAGCCATACTATTTAGACTTCACTTGTTTAATGCGTACTTGAATTCCTTACCTGTCATGAAAATTTCATATATCGGATCATTGCTATGGAAGCCTCATCGAGTTAATTGCTCTACTCCCATTTTTCTTCTATCAGGACACATTGAATGCAGGTTCATCAACTGGATGGACAGATGAGAAGCACATGCTCTATATTAGCTCATTGGAGTTATCATTTGTTACTCAATTATATGATGGTGAAGTCAACTCAAATGGGGTGTTCTGTTGGTCTCCAAGTGTATGGAGGCACGAAACTTCTTATAATGGAAATCATAGAAACACAAAAGTTGATCAGGTATCAGCAATACCATCTTATTCCTCAACAAGAACATATTTTGTTGTAGTTGATATGAAATTGTTCTCTTGTATCAAATCAAACAGCAGGGATATTGGGGGATGGTTGAGGCTGACGGAGCTGAATCCAGAATATCAGTGTCTGAGTATACTGGCTCACCTTCATGTTTTGGGGATCAAGAGAGGAAAGCCAGTTATATGGATGATGATGCATCAACTAGTGAGCCAAGACAAGAGAGGATCAGTTGCCATGCAAGACGAAAGAACTCTGGAGGGTCTTCTGCCTCCCATTTCAACTGGCATGGGCATTACCTTTCTAGAACAGGTAGCTTATCGCGGATGCTCCCTGTACAGTACTTTTAACTGTTTTAAGGGGTGTAATAGTACATAGGAGAATTTCCCTACTTTTATCAAGAGCTAACAAAACTAACTGTGCTGTCTTTCAAGAAGTATCCTTAGACGGGACTATGGTCATCTTTTACTGAGAAACTAGATGGTCAGTCTGACTCTTAGAATTATGAAAAACAGTTATGCTGTCATGTCCTATCACACAATTGACCGCTCTGTTTCAAGGAATAGTAGCATTTTACCTTTAACGGTAATAGCATATTTGCTGTAATACAACCTATGTAAACTCTACTAGCAAGTCCATCTCTCGTTTACTGCTTCTTACCCATGTATACCATTAAGGACAACTTCCCTTGTCTTTATTCAGAGTTATCAGATCAGAACTTCGTTGACGATGAGACTGAAGTTAGCAGGGAAGAAAGCAGAGGATGCAGCAATAAGCGACTAGAACATGACGCTGGTACAACCAGCAGTCCGGTAATGAAACATCTATCTCCAATTATTTTCTTCGTGCTGCTATCCTTCTTTCTGCCGACAAGTTTTAACTTGTTCAAATCCATGGTATATATGAATAGGCTGCTCCATCTGGAAATGCAAATTTATAACAGGAGGTCTTACATCATCTGGAGGTTGACTACAGTGGCAGCTCATCAGATTTTGACACTGGGTCACTGAACGCAGAGCCTGCATCTTGCAAAAGCCATGGACCGAGCATATGGTCCGTCTAATGTATCGGAGTAGCTAGCTGCAAAAATATTCAAGAAAAAGTAGCAGTGCTTGTTTCAAAAAGAAGAGCAACGTAGTTCTTGTGTAGAGATCTCAGTGTATTCATCTCTAGATAGTGAAGCAAACATAGCTGGTTCGGAGTACAATATGTCTGGTAAAATGTAAGGCGTAGATGCCGACACGCTTCCTGCAAGCTAAACCAGGATTAGCGGGAAGATTTCCTGATGTTGTATTACAGACTAGAGTGCTGTAAAAAGTGTGTTGAAAAAGTTCTTTTTGCCACCAAAGCGTCTTTTTTTCCTTACACTATCGTTTTGCAAAATACTGTAATTGTGCGTCTGGGATACATGTAATCTAAGAGAGCTGCAAAGCATGCTGGGAAAGAAAATGGCAAAACGGTCTCCTTCGCTGAAACACGCTGTAACAGATTGTGACTCACGGTCGATTGTCACAGATAAGGGGTGTCAAATGAACTATTTGCCCCTGTGACCAAGTTTCCTCTCACTTGTTAGCATTTCTCTGGAGGGGCATGGATAATTTACGAACGACCTGTAGAGGTTTCACTCCCAAATTGCTATGGGCCAAGCTTCTAACTCATGAAATCATAGCCTTCAACCCAAAAGTAGCATTAAACTTGGTACAAACTGAGCTTTTAACCAAAAGAAATTACAAATCCAACTTGCAACCTATTGTCATTGTCGAAACAACACTAGAGAAAAGGTTAGGGTATCGATAGCCCAATGGCTATGTCACAATATTATGAGCCGTGACGGCCTTATTAGAAGGTCGTCGTACATTCGACAATACGGGACATATTGATGTTTTTTGAATAAGTTTGACCGTCTCGTGGAGTACGATCTAATCCTATGTAGGTAGAGGAGCCTCATACCGGATTCAACTAGCAACTTGGACCGTTGTGAACTTCCTAAGGCCGCACCTAGGACTCCCCGTTCGAGACTTGGAGCTCTAGATCCCTCCCTCTCAAGTTTTTTATTTATGGGATGTATTTTACAAGGCCCCTCATGGGGAGTTTCTGTAGGCTAGAGCCTCATGACAAATGACCATGAGTGCCATTGAGAGGAGAGTGAGAGAAGGATAGAAAGGTAAAACTTGGTTTATAAGTCTATGGTAGATTAGAGAGGTGGGATGGTGCATGGTCCATGATAGACCAAGCCCTCTCATGCACCTCCTAACAAGTTCCTCTTTGACTTGCTTTGACTGCACTAATTATCTTGTTGACTTGTTGACTTCATGCTTAACTGTATGCCACTTAGATGTCTCGTAGATGCCATGTAGGACTTGATGGGCTCGCTCATAGGAGGATTATATTTACCCTAACACAACCAAAGAAATTGAAGTTTTCAACAGTAGACACCTAAAAAACAACTTCCAAACTGCTACAGAGTACCTACCAGTCCAATTTGCGAAGCTTTCAACTCTAAAATTGGAACCCCCAAGACACAGTAATACCGTACCCACCCACCTTGATGCTTCCTAGCATGGTGTCCGATGGTAGTAGCAGCAAGGAAGGCAAGCGAGCGGGAGGTCGGCATCCTAACCGGCGATGCACCGGGAAAGGTCTCTGGGAGTGGAGGCGGCTGCACACATAGAGGGGGCCACCCATGGGTGAAACCACGGGAACCACAAGGTAGAAAAGATGGCTCCCTCGTCGAAGGGCCGCGGCGGGAATAGAAGCGCAAGAGACGAAGCACAAACGGAGGGAGGTGAGGGAGGACAAACTCTCGTGAAGGAAGGTGAATAGGAGCAAGAAAAAGGAATAGAAGAGTGGATAAGGTGACGAGGTGGATTATTGAGCCCCACAATTGTTTGTGGCCATGATTACTCATAAAAATCTATCTCCATCTCTAGAGTTGGGTCTAGTGGTCCAATACCTGTTAAAAGGTAAAATAATTAACTATCTTGCACACACATAGTTAACAGGTATAATAATTAATTATCTTGCACACATATAGTTTGCGACATGTGGTTATGACATTTTACCTATTCTGTTGTGAAGTGACCATAATTTTAGGACTGATTAGATTCGCGGGGTCCTAAATGCACAGATAAAAAGAAAATACAAGATTTCAAAGGCATACCTTCTTCAATCCTATATGATTGGGCACCAAAGTGTGTTTGCTAACTTTTGTTACACTAGAGAAAATAAACATAGTAAGTCATGATCCATAGAATTTTTCCAAGATGTTACACTGGTGGAAGTTTTTCTTTAGAATTGGGTACAAAGTGGCCCATAGAAAAAAATTCTCAAAATTTCTAGTCCTACAAATTGAACAACTTTAATAAAAAAGTTCTCAAAGATTGCCATACTACATAATTCCTTTGAAATTTCTTTGAATAAAAAAAACCCTTGAATCAAATGACAACCGAAAGGGTGCCAACAAAATCGTAGCGAACATGGACGGTCACAATACCCAGCAACCTTGTCGTCTATTTGATCTTCGCCAACATATACTTGCAAGGTAGATAATTTTCCCGTAAAGATTGCCACGTCTCTTTTTGGGTGATGGTGGAGTTTTCCCATCTTGTCTGCTCTTAAGTGTCTAAATTAAGTGTAGTTTCTACTCTTCAATATCAATCAACCAATTCATGTACATACCACTGAACGAATTTTTAGTAACATAACGACAACGACCCATTTTTGCAGCTGATGCTACTACATCCGTTGCTCTACCAACAATTATGGAACTCTTTCCCTGACTTCTCCATCAAAAATCAAATCATAAGCTTCTGACGAAAATGAACCGTTCTAGCAAGATTTACGGGTACCTTTACACTGCCGAAATGCAAGGGACCATTTTAGGAGACATTAGGAATCCGGCGCCAGATAACATTATAATTTAAACATCACGGGAAGAGGAACATCATTCGGATGCAATTCCAACTGGACATAAGTACATGTTTTGTTTCGATATAATAGCTCGAATTTGAATTATAAACACATTCTACAAGGCATGTTTTCATCCCCATTATGGGCGCCTCCGAGGCTATCTAGGCCTCTTGCCAGGCAAAAAATAATAGTAACCGTAACAACAATTCAGATAGCACACCACTTACACAACAGCAGATTTGGTCGGCTGCAAAATTTATCCAGGCATGACTACATATTGCTTTAGAAGTTTAACACTGCAACCACACCCTTTTCTTTCTCTATGCACGAAAATGAACAAAAAGTAGACAACCAGCACATTCTATAGTCACCAGATAAATGATCGATAGACACAAGGCGAAAATATGTTCCACGTGTATCTCATGCAACGGAGCATGAGTTGTTCCTGCCTGATGACGAATGCTTCCTCAAAAGCATATCTGCTCTAGCCTGATGGGGCTTGGCCACTTGTTGAAGACGACTTTGCGACATAGATCTGCTTCATCCTACCAGTGCCAAAGCTCTTGTCAGAACCAGAGTTTTGATTCCTCCCTGTGTATCCTGACCGACGTTGCCATTCATTCACAGTTCCAGTCTTTTGGATCACCCGGGCCCGACGATCCTGATTATTAACTGGATGTTGGTACTGTTGATCCGATGATGATGAAGACTGGTGGGGCTTGGAGGGCATGCTGGCAACCTGACCAGACTTGGGGTTGCCAGTCACCCCTGTAGCACTTCCAGGGTTGACATTTGGTGGTTTCGTCCTAACCATAACTTTAGCACTGTTTGGGACTTCATTGCTGATCATGCCTGCCCGGACAAACGAAGGCTGAACAGTTTGAGTATTTGAACTATTGGAGGCTGGTTGTTCAACGAGACCTAACTCATCTGTGAACTGAGAGGCAGCTGTACATGCGAAGCTCTTGTTGCTATCTGACGGCACAGCAGATGTAGAGGGCTCCTGGAACCCGTTATTTGTACTTGCCTTGTTGTCCATTGGCATATTATGAACAAACTGTGGTGCAGATGTACCCTCTATCGGATGCTGTTGCAGTGGCACTGATAACGGGACAGAGTGCAGCGGTGGTACAGGCATATGTGGCCAACAGGGTTGCATCTGCATGTCCGCAGATGGCTGGAATGAGAGAGTGAGGTGAGTTAATTATAATGCAAACAGAGAAGAAAGGTTGTGGCATAACATAAAACTGAAAATAATCGAGTTTCTAACCAGGTTAACTAATGAACTACAAACAGAATCAGAAGTTTCATTTCAGTTTAATACAGAATGCTATAATTTGAATTGCCGAACCATTGCATGCGTTAGCAAGTAGCAAGTTGATCTCTATTACATGAGCTCGAGGCCAATATATATACACACGGACGCGGACGCGGACAGCGCGAAGGCCATAGCGAGGAGAAGGTGGCGCGTTCGGAGAAGAAGATGGCTCACCAGGAGAAGATGGATCACCCAAAGAAGATGGCTGATCACAAGAAGATGGTCATCCAATGAAGATGGCCCAGCAGGAGAATCCGAAGAATCCTCAACTTGCAAACGATGAGTGTAGTAGAGAGGATAAAAGGGGACAGTGCCAGGCGAAGACATCCGATCACCGGCGAGCAGGGGCAGTGCAAGTGGGCAACGAGCTCGGAGCAAGCACGAGCGGACAGACGAGTAACAGCAGATAGCAGCAGCTCCCTGGTGATGAAGCGGCAGCCGATGACGAAGCAAAGGAGCCGAAAGAGTCACGACAAGGACGAGCTGTGGCGGCGGCTCCAAGATGAAGGAGAGCACTACAGTTGCTCAGGGGAAGAAGATGAGGGCGGCAACACCTTCAGAACGGAGAGGGCACGGCGGGTAGCGGTGGATGATGATGTGCGAGTTGCAGTGCGCGAGCGATTGCAGAGATTGGTCAGGGGAAGAGAAGAATCCATCAAGATGAGATCGATCCTAAACCCTAAAAACCTTACCATGTTAGGAAATAGCAACTTGATCTATTCCATGGGCTCTAGGCCAATATATATACACATACAGGATAACAGATAAGGTAGGAATACAAGAGGAAATAGAGCCCTACTCTGATACAACTATATCTCTCTAACAGCATAAACATAAATTAAAGCTGCCATGAAAAGGCACAAACAGAAGAGATGCTTCAGAACAGCTTCAATGTACATTCTCAATAATGTATTAACCCTACACCCGTAGCACAAATTGGAACAAGGAAACTAGCAAATATAAATGCTGCCACAATCTTCCTTCAACTGATTCATGCATATGCAGTTATGCACATGAGAGGGGGGGATTATTCTTTTTGCTTCTATACAAATAATTATGTTCATCCTTTTGATACTCAAACACATAAGCAATCAAGCATGAGCCAATTCAATTCTCTATACATGCCATCTAGAACAACTATTGCATACCTGGAATGGAGCCATGTCGAACATGGTCAGCGGGGATGGGATTGGCATGATAGAAGTTGGACGTAGATGCTGAACTTGAGTAGGCACGCTGGGTGAGGTTACTTGACCAGGTAGCATATTTTGGTTGTTTGGATCACTCTGGCTAACGCCAACAGAAGGTCCTTGGTTTTGCTTCCAATCAGGCTGATTGTCACCAGGGATATAAGTGGCTCCCATAAAACCAAGCCCCATTTGACCGAACTGCCCAACTGGAGCGAAGTGGTTGTAGACCACCATATGTGGAGGACCTTGCACACCTGGGATTCCTCCAGGGCTAATGAAAGGGCCAGCAAACCCAGTTGGGGGACGATAAAATGAATCCACCCCAGAATGGCATTGTGGCCAAGCACCCAATGGTGCTGAAGGCAACGTGTTACTTCTTTGAGGCTGTTGACCCTGAGTGGCGGCAGATTCATCACTTGGGCCAAATGCAAAAAGATGCCCTCCTAACATTGTGTTCATCTCAAAGCAGGAAAAGTGGGATGGCTGTGCACCAGGAAACTGAGAAAGCATTGGCCCTGATGCCTGTGGACTGGGCAAAGGAGGCCACAGGGATATTGATGGAGTATCAACTGACAAGTCCGCTGGAAGAGCAACTGTGAGTGGCTCTTCTCGAGATGATTGACAAGGCTGACCTGTTATTGGCCCTGCTTCAGTTTTATTAAGAAACTCTATGAATACAGCTGCATATAAAGAGGGTAATTCTTTAAGTCAAATAACCAACAACCCAAAGATCATACCTCCTGATGTTAACCCGGTGAGATCCTTACTGCTAAAGCTTTTGTTGTCTGGAGCAGAAGCTGCAGTTGCATCAGCTACAGATGCAATGACCTCATCAGTACTAATAGCTGCAACTGCCACAGCAGAAGCAGCTGCTTCAGCCTCAGCTTCAGCTTTAACCTCCTCTGAATTCGGACATGGTTCCTTAGTAGAAGCCTTCTCCTTATCAAACAAAACAGCGGTACCATTGTTATCACCAGGCAAGCTTCGATCAATCTTCATATCAGGCCTAGATGAACCTGGAGCACCAAACCCACTTGAAATTGTTCGGGTGATCGGAGCCAGTACAGTTGGTGAGGTAACTGCCCTGAGCATTGTTTTTATTTCATTGTCAATCAAGCGGCTGGAAGCATTGTACAATTGTACAACACTAATACAAAAAACAAAGTGCTTACCAAACTGAATCTTCTCCCCAGCCAGAAGAGAGTTAATAGGGCTAGCAGATGATGTGTACGCCTTTTCCGTGGTTACTGTGGGAGACAGAGCATTGTTGGACTCCAAAGAAAAGCCAGAACCTGCTTGTTCAAATTTTGCTGGTTTCATAGCTTCTTCAAGTTGAGTTTGAGTTAATGGCATAACCTAGCACACGCACAAGTTGTCAAAAGCTATACGGGCGCAAAATTATAAGATATCTATAATTTAGAGACAACATACATGCCAGTCTTTAAAAGACCAACAAGGCAAATTTTTATCCAAAAAGTCAAAAGAAAATGTAGAAGCTCAATTAAATATTTATTGAGAAAAATGATACTCCCTCCATTCTCAAATAGCTGTTTCCTAGAATGCATGAACTCGAAATTCTGTCTCGGTAGGACATGGATTTCTATTACTATGAAATTCATAAATGAAAATGAAGTAGTTAATGGGAGGGCTACCGTTATCATTTTTCAAGCACACTTGAAGAGCGCAGTACAACGGGGAGTTGTATGCTGCGTTCGGGAAGGATGAATCACTCCCGAAAAGGAGTCTTCATGTCCCGTTATCGAGGACCTCGTTTAAAAAAAATACGCCGTCTGGGAGCTTTACCAGGACTCACTAGAAAAACACCTAAATCCGGAAGTAATCTGAAAAAGAAATTCCATTCTAGGAAAAAGGAGCAATATCATATTCGTCTTCAAGAAAAACAAAAATTGTGTTTTCATTACTAGAATGCATGAACCAGCTTTTATTACTTTGAACACTAACATACATATACTTATAAGTATAGAGAGAGAGAGAGAGAGTGTATAATTAGGCCCTGTTTGGTTGGGCTGTGGCTGTTGAAAAAGCGGCTGTTGGCTGGCTGTTTTGAAAAGCGGCTGTAGCTATTGACACGTGAGTCTGTGGTTGTGCGTGTTTGGTTGAGCTGTAGCTGTTGGCTATTGTATGAGTAAATGTCTGAAATACCCCTAGAGTACTGAGAGTATGTATATGAGCTGATTTGAATGTATTTTTACCCTGTTTGATGCTTAATTACCCTGAAATGAGTGTATTTGTACTGACAGAACATATTCGATATATTTTCAACATGAATTAATAGGGAAACTACTGTTTTTAACATAAATAAAATTGAAATTACATTATTTATTTTATCTTCGTTTCATTCTATCTCTCTCTCTCATCTCATCTCATCCATCTCATCTCATCTCTCTCTCAGCAGTACGCCATGCGCCGGTCGGCCACCGAGCCCTCAAGCCCTCGCTCGGCGACTTCGCCGTGCGCAAGCGGTTCGAGTCAACCAGTGGAGGCGTTCCGACGACCGGAGGCGCGTCGGCGTCGGAGGTGATGATGAGGAGGCGTCGGCGTCCGTGGAGATCTGACCGCTAGTGGAGGGGACGGTGGCGGCGGAGGCGTTCGGAGGAGGAGGTGGCCGGGATCCGGTCGGTGGCGGTGCCATGGCTGCTTGCGTCGTCGGTGGAGGCGCCGGGATGACGACGCGCTCTGGATCTGGTAGGTCGCGAAGGACGAGGCGCCGGGAGGGCGAAGGGCGGCGGTTGTGGTCAGCCGTGGCGGTGGTTGGCGGCGGTGGTGGTAAGCGGCGGTGGTGGCGCTGGTCGACGGATGAGCCGGTCGTGAGCGCCGGATCCGGTCGGTCACGAAGGTGCGCCGCGATGGACGAAGGGTGGCGGTTGGTCGGCCGTGGTGGTGGTGGTTGGTGGCGGTGGACGTAAGCGGCGGCGGCGGCCCTGGTGGACGGACGACCGGTGGTGGGCGGCAGCGGCCGTGGTGGGTGTGGGCACCGCGAGTGAGGAGAAGGGGATCGGGAGGGCATGCTGTGGAGAAGATGCTCGGGTGCGGTAATGGCAATTTCGTTGTAGTTTTTTCCAAATCGAGGGGCAAAATGGTAAGTGCAACCGTGGCTGTTGCAGGAAGCTGGGTTGGAGCAACTTCTCCGAGTTGCTCTTTTTGTACATATAAGCTTAAGCAGCTATTTGAAGAAGTTGGAGAGAAGCTCTGTGTTTGGTTGGGCTTCAGCTTTTCCCAATGGAAAGCTGGCTGGAAGCCCAACCAAACAGGGCCTTAATTGGGGCTCCATGGTGCTTGGACTCCGTGATTACAAATGTGCAAATTCAAAGCAGGTTTGAATATATTTTTTGGAAATTTCAGTTTCTAGGTATATAGCCAAATATATATACTCGAATAAAATACATACCTTTCAAAAAATTCACTCAAATTCTGGGTATGTGAACCAAACTACCCTAAAATTCATTGAATTTGAGTGAATTTTTCGTACCCAAAACTGAAATTTTCTCAAAAAATATTTAAATTTGATTTGAATTTAAGCATTTGAAACCCTGGAGCCCCAGTTATTTATACCAGCAGTTAGATTTCATATATATATTATATGTATTCAGATTTGTAGCAATGATGAGTAGATTTGTCATCAAATATACTTTCATATCATTATATTTTCAGTAATTTGTTGACATAAAAGTAGAAAAGTAATTATCGAATTGTCTATATTGGAGACAATATCAATCTCCAAAACAACAATTAAAGAGGATGAGTATTTGTTTGAAAGTTTAGTGTAAGCCTTCAAGGTTCCCCAAGGCACTTCACACACTTTTGAATAATGATCTGCACCATAGGAACATAAATAACCTTGAGAAAGCAATCTACCTGCTGGTTTATTTGTGAACTATCCCAAGTACCCATGTTAAATGGAGTGCTAATGGACGATGCTTTATTATTGCTTTCAGATGAGCCTGCCACGAGATTTGCTGCAGCACTAGAAGTGACAAAGTCAGAGGTTGTCTGACTTTGGATAGGCCTGCAAAAGATTTTTTTTTAATGAAGTCCTCAAGAAGTATCCTAGCTAATAAATTGCATAAACAGAACTAAGGTGTAGTGCTACATACTTCTTCACATAGTAGTTCGTATGAGATCCTGTGTTGGCTGAAGGTGGCCCTATCGGTGTCACCAAAGCCAAATCACCCTTGCGTGCAGCTGATGGTTCGACATGGTCATGGACTCTTCCTTCAACTGCAACGACAGAATCCGGAAAAAAATTCTTTGCAGGTTCTCCACCCAAAGAAACTGTTCCCTTATTCAAACTTGGACTGCTAGAACTGTGTAGAGAAACTTGATGCTGTTTGCGGGGAGCCTGGTTCAACAAACACCAAAGCACTAATTGAGGGAAGACAACAACAGCATAAGGTACAAATTTAATCATATGAAAGATGATAATTAGGCACCTTTGCCATCCTCATTTTGGATCTATTTTCTTTCTCCCTCTGCTCTCTCCTGACACTCATGATCTGCTTCTTGGACCTTACTTCAATGAAACCATCTGCATCAACAGGGACTTCAATGCCTTGCTGCTTAACACATGCAACTCCAGCCTGCAATGACGTATTAGCATCTCCTTCAGGGATAGCACCTGCTCTAGATTTCTTGTTTCCACCATGAGATCTCTCATAAGATGGAGCCTTCTGTGCACTTCTCTCTGTCTTACTGTAATAATTAGCAGATGTAGATGAAGGACCTGCTCCACTGATATCGCTTGCTTCATTTGACCTAAATGACTTATCACCTTCCCTTCTGTTCACATTTCTCACTGAGATCTCTCTTGTTGTTCCATTGGAAAATGGCTTCTCGTTCTGCTCGACATAGCTAAATGACTCAGAAACTTGGATTTGGTTCTTCTCGACATTCTCCCGCACTCTAAACTGAGTTCTTCTTATATTCCTACGAGACCTTCTCTGGAATCCTCTGGAATCTTTATGAGAAGGTTCAACAATTGAACCTGTTGATCTCACATTAGATTCTCTAACAGCATAACCGTATCTCCTCCCTCGTCCACCAGATACAGCACCTGGAGCCTTTGGGCCACTCAAGGCTTTCCCATCTGAACCAACCTGAGAAGATTCTCTATTATTGGAAGTAGGTTTGTGATTCCTCTGTAGAGAGAGATCATGATTCCTCTGAGATTCAGCTTTTGAAACTCCGGAAGCTGCATTTTCCCCAATTGAGGTTCTGTCCAGCAGGCTGTGAAATCCATTTACATCAGCCATATGGTTATTTGTAGGTGCATTGAGCTGCTGAAAATCTGAATGCTCCGTCACAAACGGAAGCTTGGACGCTGGTAAAACCAATTTATCAATAAAGCTGGAAGAGACTGCCTCTCTTGGGATATTCTGATTCATCTCATTAGGGAGAACACTTGAAGAATTCTGATTGGGTATATTCAGAGTTGGCGTGGGGGGATGAATGGAGGGCATCGCTAGAGAATGCGGTCGAACATTCTGGGCGACAGGACGGACATACTTCAACTGACCAAACTGGAATAAAGGAGCTGATGAAGGGTGCATTTGAGCCATGGATGGGTTAATCTGATTGTGGAGATGGATTGGCATCTGTATGGAACCAATCTGAATGGCTGGAACCGGTGTTGGTATTAAAGAAGGCCCAGAAAACAAACCAAACTGGAGATTAACAGGAACTTCGTTCTGGCCAATTACCGCTGAAGCTGATGACATAATAAGATCGGTGGAAGATGCCTGAGGTAAGTTGGAGCTTGACACAGCTGTGCTACCGGATGGACCACCATTAGATTCATCTGTCAAGGCATTTGTTTGATCAAGAGCCAAGTCCTGCAGTGCCTTCTCCACTTCCGTAACAAGATCACGAGGACCAACTGAACCACTACCCCACTCTTGCTCCACGACACCTGAGTGTACACCAATTGCCCTTTCAGTCCTCTTCATAGGAGTTAATTCAAGCTCACCGTTCAAGGGAATTTCAACCTGTACACCCTCATCAAATCCGAGTATAACCGGTTCCGTTTCTACAGGTGTATTCTTCCCCTCTGCAAACTCATCATCCAAGTCAAGATTCTCATCATCACCATCATTGATTTCATCCTCCTGGTAGCTATTACCTTCCTCATCATACTCATCCTGTTTTTGCTTTCCTTCATTGTGTTCACTTGGCCATTCATCATCCTCCATGTGAGAAGCCGTGCTTGAGGTAGTGATTCCACTTATGTTTGCTGCATCTAAGGTTGAAGCCGCATGGTCATTGTCAGATATCACAGTTCGTTCACCATCAGCAGAAGTTGGCAGTGCAGGTGAATCACCAGAAACATCCATCTCGTCATGTGAAACATGTGGAGGTGAGCTAGGAGGGCTTGAGACAGAAAGAGAAGACTGCGAGCCCAAAATAGGGTTCTCCCTGTTCCCATTTTCCTGTACATTGACAACAATGTCTTCAGCTGGTGTCCCATGCGGGTGGGATGCCTCTTGGTATGCACTTCCATATTGACTGTGCATAGTTTGTTCATCATCTCTACTGGAAGTCTCTCTCATCCCACCATCCATGACAGATGAATTGGCATGTTGAGTGGAAGCACTAATTGCACTTCTGTGCATTGAGGTCACAACTGGAGGTGGGGGTACACGTGGTTGCCGCATAGAGTAGCGGGATCTTGTAAAAGATGAGAACTCATTAGACTCAGAGTTCTGAAACATCCTATCTCCAAGTTGAGCACTGGGGCTTCCATGAGAACTGCTCGGCAGCCATGCTGCATCTCCAAACCTGTCACTGTTAAAAAACTCGGTGTCAAAGTCAGGCTGCTTGTCAAAATGGTCATTCTCCCTTGGTGCATCCCACCTTGGTACTCTTCCATGACGATAATCTTCCAGTGCCCATGGCGAATCAGTTGTCTGGCCCCTCGAAGATGGCCTGACTGACAATGCCCCCAATCCATCATAAGAATCTTTCTTAGGGAAACCTCCCCTCCTTGTAGCGAAAGTGTCGTGCTGTGGACTGTAATGCAGATTCTCCTGGTCTTGAAATGCAGCCCTTGCACTGGGATACGCATGTTCTCTATCAAAGGATGAGTGTACATCTCCCAAAGTGTGCAGCGCCCTCGGAACTGTATCACTGTACCTGTTGAGACTGGAGGACTCCAATGATCCAGAGGTATTGATGCGCTCGCCCATTCTGTCAATATCCTGTCTTTCACCAGTACTAGGAGACTGTGACACACCTGTGTCCTTCAAGGCTCCAAGCGCTAGTTCTTCATTGGCAGCTGAAGTAAGATTTCCATCGCTCATGGTTGATTCTGCTCGTCGTCTTGCTATCCTCGCCTCCAATTCTAGGAGCTTTTGACGTGCAGCTTCTCTACGCCGCTCCTCCTCCATAGCAACCCTCATCTTCTCTTCCTCCCTAGCAATTCTCTGCTCCTCAGCTCTACTGGCAGCTTCTAGCGTCTCTTGCTCGGCTTGCCACGCAGCCTGTCTCGCCTCTTCTTCCACCAACCGCCGCCTCTCCTCCTCCTCTCTTATCAGCTTCTCCCTCTCCTCCTCTTGTTTCCGAGCAATTTCTCTGACTCTTGCTTGCTCTTCCACTACCCGCTGTCTCTCTTGCTCTTGTACCCTCAAGATCCTATCAAGCTCTGCCTCAAATGACTCCCTTACTGGGTCATGGAAATCACATGATTTGGTTGCTTCTTTTTTCTTCTTTATTGAATTCAAATTAACAGCGGTCATGCTATCAAAACTGCCATCCTCAATTAAAGGCTTCACAGGGCTTCCAGTAAGCCGCTTCTCCCAGCCAAATTTTGCTACTGGTTCATTAATTAAAGGCCCTTTATTACCAAGAAATGGCTGCACCTTGGAACCAACATTATTCTGGAAAGAATTCACTCTGTACCAGTTATTCGAATTATCACCGTAACGTTCACCAGCAGTCTCCCCCACATGTGCACTTCCATATAGTTCTGTCCCATTCTGCCCATAGGCTCGCACAGCCGGCTCCCTATTATTATTCAACAAATCCTTGGAGGCACCATTAGTCATGCTTTCCCGGTAAAATGACTGCCCGCTGCTTCCTTTCCCAGCACTGTATGGTCGACCATCTGTCCTCTCTCTATTGTGGCTTGGCATAGGAAATCGCCACAAACCATCCTGCCCGCACTCTTTATTGTTACCAGCTAAATCTCTCCCAAAAGACTCTTTGTTTAAGGGCTCCCTCATCGCACCATAAAGGTCGCATCCTGGAACCATGACCTCACTCCTACCAAATCCCCTCTCCCTACTGTCGCGCTCTGGGAGGCTGAGCTCTGTATCACGCTCATCATCAGCCCAATCAGAATCATATCTCAGCCGGACCAGCGGAAGCGGCCCCAAGTCATGTTTTTGCACCTTCTCCGCTGATGCATGGACACCAGCACCCATGCCGCCACCAGAAGCCAAGGGCTCCGAAGCACGCGACGGTGTCACCTGTGGTCGCATGCCAAGGGGCATGGGCCGTGTCTCCGGCGTGGCGGCCCGTGCCCCATCACCGTCCTTCTGGCGTTGCTGCACGGGCGGCGGAGGCGGCGGTGCGACCGCTGCTTTCAGAGAAGGGAAGTCCTCCCCGCGCAAGATGACGGCTCTCTCCTGGAATCCATGCGACGGGGGCCTGGCGCCGCTGCTAGGGAGCTGTACGGAACCCGGGGGCTTCTCGGAGGCCGGAGCGGGTTTCGTCCAACCGGCCGCGGGCCCGCCGGATCGGGGAGGGGCTGAGGCAACCCCGCCGCCCGCAGAGGCGGCGGCGCCATCGAAGCGCTCGTGCTCCTTGCGGAGCGAGGGAAGGTTCAGCGGCGGCGGCACGGAGAGCTTGGGCTGCTGCGGCTTGGCCACAGAGGAGCCGCGGCCGCGGGAGAGCACCACCATGCCCCCGCCGCCGGCAGAGGGGCCTGTGGGGCGGGCGGGGCGGCCGCCATGCTGGGAGGGTGCGGACTGGCCGTAGGATCGGTTGAGGTTAACGGAGACGAACTTGCCGGCGTGCGACATCGGCGGCTGCGGCGGCCGCGGGGCACATGAAACCCTAGCCGCAGCCCGATGCGCGGGTCAGCGCGAGGGGGCCCGCGCGCGCTTCGGCCCGGGGTTTATGCGAGGGCTGGGTGGGGAGGTTGCGGGGGTGGAAGAGGCGGCGGTGGGTCACCGCCGAGGAGGAGGCGACGGCGGTGGGGTGGTGGGATTTGGGGGTTGGTGCCGGGTCCGGAGGTGAAGAGGAAGGGGAGCGAGGGAGCCCTAGACTAGACCGGAGAGAGATGCGGCACGAATCTCGAGGCTGCTGGTGTTGGTTTGCATTTCCGGCCAGGTCGGTCAGTTTCTAAGAGCAAGTCCAGCAGCTCCCCGTTCACCTCCCCGATAGCTAGAATAGGGGAGAAACCTAAAAAACGGCTCTCCAGCAGCGTCCCAATTGCCTCCCCGACTATAAGGGCTCCCCGAAATCGAGCTCTCTCTCCCCTACCTTTGGGGGCAGCGGAGAGGCTCCCCGATCCCTCCCCGATCCGCCCGATCCGTGCGACGGCGCCAATAGCGCCCCTGGAAGAATCCTTCCCGCCACCACGCTGCTGCCTCCCTCTCTCAGGTTCGTCCCCATTTTTCTCAGATCGAGTTTGAGAGAGAGAGAAACAGATCTGGGGGAGAGCAAGAGCTGGCCACCGTTCGTCGTCGATCTGGAGCGCGCAGGACGCGGAGTAGCCGGCTCCATCTCCTCCATCTCCTCCGCCCGCGCCGCCTCCATCTCTTCCGCCAGCGCCGGCTCTGGCCTCGCTAGCCCCCGCCCGCGCCGGCTCCGGCCTCGCTAGCCCCCGCCCGCACGGCCTCCATCTCGTCCACCCGCGCCGGCTCCATCCCCTCCGCCCTCGCTGGATCCATCTCGCGCCGGCTCCGGTCTCGGCAGCCCCCGCCCGCGACTCCTCTTCCTCGGCGCCCGCGCCGGCTCCATCCCCTCCGCCCGCGCCGCCTCCATCCCCTCCGCCCGCGCCGGATCCACCTCCTCCGCCCGCGCCGGCTCCATCCCCTCCGGCCGCGCCGGCTCCATCCCCTCCGCGCGCGCCGGATCCACCTCGCGCCGGCTCCGGCCTCGGCAGCCCCCGCCCGCGACTCCTCTTCCTCGGCCGAGAGCGCAGCCGGCCCCAAGCCGAGCTGGCCCGCCGCCTCTCTCCCCCGAGCCCTCAATTTTTCCCCTCCCCTCAATTTCTCCCGCACCCGCCGAGCCCTCTGCAGCTTGTTTTTTTTTATTGCTACGGTGGCTTGCTGATGCACTCCTGCATATATAGCATATAAAACAATTATTGCTTGAAATGCTGAAATATTTATGGATACAACAATTCCAAACACCAATTAAGCAGCAAATATTTCCCATCTTAAATGGCAGGTTTTCTGTTGAGAATATCCCTGTTTATGATTCTACTGATGATGAACATACAAGCATTCCAGTGGAAGTCCTCATAGCAAAAGATCAGCCAATTACCCAGGGCAGCAACTGCAACATAGGCCAGGGCACTGAGAACCCTGGGATTGCGAGTTCAAATGAATTCACACCAATGACTGTTGAAACATTGCCAGCAAGCTCAAATGAACTCACACCAATGATTATTGAACCATTGAATGCTATTCCAATGGGAGTTGATTTTATTGAGAATTAGCATGTGTAGCTAGGGATTTTTTTGACAATCAAAGGAATGTTCTGTACTGCCGCATGCTAAAGATTTTTGCTAATGCACTGATTGCAATTGCTTCATGATATGTAGATGTGTATGCTGCTGCTGCTATATTTTTTTGTTGCTTCTCATATATATGTATCCATGTTTATGCAGATTGTTGTGATGGATAGTCAACAATATTATGACCTTTTGCAAAGCGATGTCGGATTGAATGATTTGAATTGGAGTGAATCACAACATGTCGATCTCGATGGACCTGAACAATCTACCCCTCCCGTGAAAGCAAGCTCAAAGAGACAAAAAAAACTTCAGCGTGCTTGAAGACGAGGTTTTGGTGGATGCATATCTCGAGATAAGTCAGGATCCAGTCATAGGAGTCGACCAACCTCGTGCTTGTTATTGGAAAAGAGTCCATGAGTACTTCCATGCCAACAAAAAAGAAGAATCGGATCGAACTCAAAGTTCTCTCCAACACCGATGGGCTGTTATTCAAGAACAAGTGAACAGGTTTTGTGCATGTTATGCACAGATTTTGAATAGAAACCAAAGTGGGATGACACAAAAAGATAAGGTAAAACTCTATGCTTTGCACGGTTTTATTCTAGTGTTCTGTTATATTGTACTAATACATATGTACTAATGCAGGTAACTCAGGCATGTATTAAGTACCGGGAAGATGACAAGGGAAAGAAATCATTTGGATTGATGCATTGCTATGAAAAATTAGAAAACGCCGAGAAGTGCACATCGCGGTTGACTCACAAAAAACAGAAGACGACCTCCATGGCTACTCCAGGTTCATTTGCTCTTAGTACAAATGCTAGTGAGTTCGAGGATGACGCTACATCTCCCTCAAAAGATGTTCCCACACCAAGACCAATTGGTAACAAGGCGGCGAAACAACTATTACGACGAGGTAAAAGTTCTACCTCTACAGGAAGTAGTGTGATGGAGGCATTTGATGGTATGTTATCAGCTAGGGAGGCGAAGAGACAAGAGCGTTTTGATATTGCTATTGCAATGGACAAGCAGATAGAAGAACAAAGGTTGGTAGAAGAAAGGAAAAAGACTGCAATGGAAGAAAAAAGGGTGGCATTAGAAGAAGAAAAGATACAACTCAAGAGAATGGTGGAAGAACGACAAATTATGAACATGGACCTTAGTGGCATGGATGAGCAACAACAAGAATACTACAGGATGAGGCGGAGCCAGATCATCAGTGCATATCGCAACTCATCGGGTTGACCTTCACTATTTGTTGTATGAACTATCTATTATTATGTTGTCATCTTTAGTTTGTCGTATGAACATAGACCTTTTGTTGTATGAACCGTTTGGATTATAAACTAGGTGTTGTATGAAATAGTACCGCTTACACCCCTCCATAATTTAAAAACCTTACACCCCTCCATAAATTAAAATGAGTACACATACTACATTATTAGTACCGCTTACATAAGTTACATTTCTCCTCGGATCTGCCATAGGTGCTCAACTAGATCAAGTTGACGCTGACAGTGAACTTGTTTATTTCGAATATCACTATGAACTTGAAGAAACTGAGAAAACGAAGCTGTATGTTGGCGAGAAACTGTCACTCTTTCTCCCATATAATCATAGCTGTAGTCTTCAGGGTTTTCACGCTCATTTTCAATTATCATGTTATGCATGATGATACAAGCTGTCATGATATCTCTGAGATTCTCTTGATCCCAATACTTTGCTGGTCCACGAATAATGGCAAAACGAGATTGTAGAACTCCAAAGGCTCGTTCGACATCCTTCCTAGCACCTTCTTGAAATTGGGAGAAATTTTTGTTCTTTTGCCCTATTAGATTTGATATTGTCTTCACAAATGTGGCCCATTGCGGATATATGCCATCTGCAAGGTAATACCCCATTTCATAGCTGTGACCATTGATGTTGTAATTCACTTCAGGAGCCTGCCCTTCGGCTAGCCTTGCAAACACAGGCGAACGGTGAAGAACATTTATGTCATTGTGAGATCCAGGTAAACTAAAGAAGAAATGCTAAATCCAAAGATCTTGGGAAGCAACGGCTTCGAGAATGATTGTGGGTTCACGGACATGGCCAACAAAAAAAACCATGGTATGCTGTAGGGCAATTTTTCCACTGCCAGTGCATGCAATCTATGCTCCCTAGCATACCTGGAAACCCCCTCTGCTCTCCAATTGCAAGTAATCTAGCAGTATCTTCTGCATTTGGAGATCTGAGGTACTGTTCACCAAACACCTCAATCACAGCTCGCACGAATTTTCTAAGAGTTTCTAAAGTGGTGCTCTTTGCTAGTCGACAATAATCATCGGTAGCATCAGCTGGTAGTCCATAAGCTAGCATTCGGAATATCGCAGTGAACTTTTGCAAAGGGTGTAACCCAAGAATGCCAGCACCATTTCTTTTCTGTTCAAAATACCTATCATGTTGCTGTATAGCACCCATTATGCGTTGAAAAAGAGGCCGATGCATTCTAAACCTACGCGGAAAAAATGAATGAGACACGAAGATCAACCAGTACGGTCAAAAAGATAACAAATGCATCAATTGCAAACCTGCGGCGAAACACCCTTGGGGGGTACGTAGCGTTCTCTGCAAAGTAGTCTTTGTAGAGTCGGAGATAACCTTCGGCTCTCTCGCGATCAATGCTTTGACGTCCCGCCACTGAACCTCCATGGAATCTACCATCCAACCGCTCTTGTTCTTCCTCTGCAATGACTGCAGCCATCATGAGTTCCTCTTCGTCGGACGAGGAATCCAAGCATAATCGTCGGGCCAAGCTTCCGCGGCGACTCATTTTGTTGTGGAGAGATGACAGAGAGATGGGGAAAGAGATGTCAAAGAGGAGAGGAGACAGAACCAGGGATGTGTGAGAGAGATATGAGAGATGATCTCGTATATATAGACCAGAAAACTAGCCGTTGGAAAACTAGCCGTTGGGAAAATTATCCGTTGGAAAACTAGCCGTTCGAGATACAACTGTTTGAATTATTACCGTTACAAATGTTAGTTACAGGATATTGTTAAAATATATGTGAGTGGAATATAGGGGAGATGGTTTAGGGGAGCTGCTGGAGTTGAACAAACTTTAGGGGAGACTCTTTTTAGAGGAATCCCCTATATGAAGATTTAGGGGAGACATTTTAGGGGAGTTGCTGGACTTGCCCTAATGTCGGTAATATGTGTAGAGCGTGTAATCGGCTTCTAAACGGGTTTTCCAGTCAAATTTTGGATTTACTCCTCCTGTTTCTCGCTAGACGTTGTTTCAGAAACTTATTCTGTTCTCCTTAAAAAATACTTTAAAAAATACTTAATTCTTTTCTTGAATAAATTTAAATTCCTAGACGGCTTTCTCCCAAATAGCCGCTATTTATGGGTGATTTAAGGGTTTCTTTAATTTATGGGATTCTCAAAAATATGATTGTAGTGTCATTCTATTTTGAATCCTATAGAATTGTGGAGATGTTTGGTTGCTCATAGGCAAAACATAGAAAATTTTCTAATAGGTTGAAATCAATGAAAAAATTTCTACAAAATACATTGTAAAAAAATTTTTATGAAAGATTCATATCGATTCATTGCAATCCTACAAATCAAATGACCAACATAGAAAAAAATTCCTACATATTAAAATCCTCCATAACTTCTCTCAAACTCCTTTAAAAGGATAGTTACAACTCATACCCAACGAAATATTTTGTTTCCAAGCTGAAGTGATACTGATTTATCTCCTTCCAACAAATATTCAAATTTCTCATCCTTATCCTTCATTAATTCCACCCAGCTGGCGCAGAGCAGTTAGCACCTGGGATTGTGACTTGGGTATCATTTACAATTGTACAGAGGATCAATCATTTGCGTAATACATTTTTTAATCTATTTCCGTATTCATTCAAAAGTATTCCAAAAGAAGTCGTCCCGGGAGCAGATGCTCCTGGGAGCCAAAACGCTCGACCCTGCCCTCGTTTCTATTTTGTATCTTAGGTATAGGTATATTACAGTTTTGCATTCATACGAACCAAATTATTGATATGATACTGTAAGTAAAACAAAATAATAACACAGATAACTACAAAAAGATAAAAGTGGAAATTTTAATAGAAAATCAATAATGAAGTTGACCAAGGGCTATTTAGCAAAAGCATGCTCATGTCAACTATTCAAGCATAGCCATACATCCCTGATGATCCATGAACAGCCTTTTGTCTTTTTGTAACTGATGACCCATGAAGAATTTAGCTACACATCACCACTTGTATTTTTTTTTGCACAACAGTTATAGAGAGAAGGCATGTAATTGCACGCCATGATTAAGATAATTGTGCTCCTTGAGTGAGCAACAAACCCTCAAACTGAAGCAAATGTTCTGTTCATTCTAGGTTGTCCAACAAAGATGCAAGTAATTTTGGCCCAAAGAAATATTTGCAGAATTGTAGAATATTTTTTGATGCCCAAACAAGCTGGACAGAAATTTCGCTTGTAAATTTATTATGATAATTATAGTGCAGTCAATTTTTTGAGATTTTGACACTAATATGTGTAAAAGTACACTGATTCCCTCTATAAAATTATTTTATTATATTTGCCTTGTAAAATTCGTTCGTACTACGTGCTTTTTTATAACATTTATAGTTAGAAATTATAGTTAAAGTCTCACATTGAAGACTCTTTTTAGGAGAGAAAAAAAGGGCGTTGTGCCATTCCTAGATATGAAGTCAAAATATTTATAGAAAAAGGGAAAAAAAGGGCCCAGTAAGTTAGTGACTTGTAGGTCTATGTGCCATAGGGGTTCCCTCCCTCCTGGAGTACATGAGATCCGACATAAACTATGCACCTTATAAATGAAGCACTTAAATGTGAATTTATACTCTCGCCGTCCCATAATGTAAAGCATATTTTGATTGGTTAAGGTAAGACTTTGATCAACAATTATTCTGTTAGTATGTGGTTTATGTGACATAAAATTTATATCATTACATTTGTATTTAAAAGTACTTACTTATAATTGTGACTTTATATCACATAAATCACATATTAATAGAGTATTAATGGTCAGAATCTTGTCTTAACTAATTAAAATACACCTTACATTGTGGGACGCAGGGAGCAAAGTGCCTCATATATCAAAGCAAAATGCTAGCCGTGTACCAGTCAATACGGTGGTAAATAGTTTATTCTTTTGACATTAATCAACTCTACACAAGTTTTATTGGTCTCAAACTATGCCAAGCTCTTAGAAAACATGTCCAACCTCACCCTCCTTGTGTAGGTTTTCAGGGTTTGACAGCTAGCTTCTGAAATGTATAATATTAGCTTTTTAGAAGCTGATTTGAAACTTCACAAAGTCACTGACCTCAAACCGAGTGCTCAAATCATAATCCATTTTTACCGTCGTCTTCGTTTCGACGAGATCTTCAAATTAGATTCTGATTAGATATGTCTTAGTGACATTTTTGTCTACTGCATTCTATATTATTATCTACTACATTATTTGAGTTGTCTACTACATTTTTTATAATTCTTTATTGCATATATTTCTCTACCATATTGTTCTATTGTTCTCTACGTATTCTTATTTACTACATTTGTTAGTTGTTTACTGTATTTTCTATTAGTTGTCTAACACACTTGTTGATAGTTGTCTACTATGTATTTTTATCTACTACTTTTTTGTCGGTTGCAATTGCAATTTTGTCAGTTATCTATTACACTTATTGATAATTGTCTATTGCATATTTTTATCTACGACATTTCTTGCCGGTTGTCAACTACAGTTTTTGTCACTTGCCTCACATTTTTATCAACTACATTTTTTATATGCTATTTACTGCATATGTTGATAGTTGTTTACTGCACATTTGTCTGTTACATTTCTCAATAGTTGTATATTGCATATGCACATTCTTTTGTAGGCTATTATATCCTTTTCCATCTAGGATTTCTGCATGTTTCACCACAGTTGCGTGCAAAGATAGTTTTAGGAAAAAATCAGCAAGAAGCTGATGATAAAAAAAACACAATGAAATTCAGGTGAAAACTGACGAGAAACATTAAAAGGACACATGAAAAAATGTAGAAAAACTAGATATAGGAAAACCATTGAGAAAAAAGTTAGGAAAAACCATAAAAAAAGCCGGGTGAAAAACAAATGAAAAAAGGACAAAAGAAAAAGTAGATAAAGGATAGAAAAGCCATAAAAGTAACCAAGAAAAGTATCAGATAGAAAAGAAAAAGAAAGAAAGAGACTAATATCAGTAGATTTAACTGGCGTTTAATACTACTATGACTAATTGTTTTAAAGAGAAAATTGAGCTAAGAAATGAGAAATAAACAAAAACCCCAAAAAATAGAAAGTAAAAAAATAAAAGTGAAAATAGAAAATGATAAGCCTAGTAGGTTTTTTTGGTAGTGTCTCTTAGATAGTGTTTTTTAGGTATATGTATGGGTCTACCCTATATTGAACACGACCAAATTCCAACCATCGAAAATTGAAACAAATAAGGCCAACTCTGAACCCATTTTCATGGAATTTGTGTCTTTGACGGATTCGGCCTACATCTTCACCTGGAAAAAAAGGTACAAACGCACAAACACTGTCACTCGCATACGTGTAGTAATCACGACGGCTTCGCCGTTCTTAAACTGCTATTTAAACTTAAACATAAAATTTTGGCAGCCAACTCCAATCTTCTGGCACCAGTACTCATCAATCCTTATTCCAATGATTACCGCTGTAATAAGAATCACGATCACAACTAATTGATAAACAAAAACAACACATGTAAATGATTTGTTAATTTATCTTCTCGAACACAACATCACTTCTACATAACTAGATAAACCAACAAAAAATAGCAGCTCCCACAAAAAGTTGTGGAAGCCATGATCTATCATATGCCCCGCAGTTAATTTTCGAAAATGTGAAAAACACTATGAGGTAGAGATATGCCACAAGTTATGAAGATCATCTGTCATGTAAAATATGAAAAGACACAAAAATTATATGTTGAATTATCTTCTCATAACTAAAGAAGACACAGAGTTTACTATCTAAGTTATCTCTAGTCAAGACTACCTCCCGGCTAAGATATTATAATTTTTTTAATATTGAGAGATATTTTTAGATGTTATAGATGCGTGGCACAAAATTGAAAGTTGATCGAGCACGGATACATTGAATAAGCTGAAAAGAGTCCATCGTTCTGTAAAACCCATCTAGTAATGTCTTGTTCGGGCGTGAGGTTGAAAAGGACAACTCTTAGGCCCTGTTTGGTTGGGCTTCCAGCCAGCTTTCCATTGGGAAAAGCTGAAGCCCAACCAAACAGGTGGCTTTTAGCTTTTCATTAGGAATAGCAGCTTCAGCTTATACATGTAAAAAGAGCCAAACCGAAAAGCTGCCGAGCACCAGCTTCCCGCAATGTTCACTAATCGTTCATCTACTTTGCCCCGCGATTTGAAGAAAATTACTCTGAAACTGCCCTTTTCCCTTCCCGAGCCTCTTCTCCATAGCGGCCAGAGCTCGGCCCCTTCTCCGCACCCACGCCCACCACCGGCCGGTCCGCCTCCCACCACCTCAGCAGCCACCGCCGCGTCAGATCCCCTTCCCCGAGATCTATTCTGTGCCGGCTCCCGCTTGCCGCCTCTGCCGGCTTCCCCACCTCCCGAAGCCCCAGGCCTCTGCTGGATTGATGCTGAGCTTGAAGCGGCGGCGTCGCGTTGAGGTAGCGGACGGCGGTGAGGGCAACAGCGACTTGGTGAAGGGGAGTTCCAGAGGAGGTCACCGGTGGCTTGGGGAAGAAGATCGGCGCGCGACCGGTCCGTGGGCTTCGACTGCAGCGTCGCCTGAGGCGGGGCTTGAAATCGGCGGCCGTAGCGTTGGTGCTATGGAGAAGAACCGGGCGGCGGCAGCTCGGCCCCGGGACAGATGCTGGAGGCGGGGCTTGGTGTGCTGCGCTTGATGGAGATGGCGCGGCCGTCGGCCCGGAGCTCGGTGTTGAAGAAGACGATGCTTGGGGAGGAGCTCCACGGCGGCAAGGAGTCCAGCCCCGGTGGCGATGGCAGCGGGGACTTGGGTCCGGAGGGGTAGCGAGCGTGGGTTGCTTGATGGTGCGGATCCTCGGTGGCAGGGCAAGCAGGAGCGTCACACGGGCGATGCTCAGGCTTGGTGGTCACTGGCGGTGCAGTCTTGTTGAGCTGCGGCGCGGGAATAGTGGGGGCGTGGGGCGAAACCCACTGGGCCGCCGGCACGGAGAAGCAGGGGAAGACTGGCCGGGGAGCTCCGGGTAGAGAAGAATGGGAGCTTTCGAGAAATCGATCGGGAAAGGAGGGGTTCAAGGGCTCGGGAGAGGGTGGCTGGGGTCAGAGAAAAAAATATGAGATGAGATGGAATGAAAAGAAGAGAAAATAAACAATGTAATTTAAATTTTAATTATGTTAAAAACGGTAGAGACATTTTAAACATTTCCTCGTACAATAGTCAACAGCCACAGTCCAATCAAACACGTATAACTATAGACTCATATGCCAACAGCCACAGTCGTTTTTCTAGACAATCAATCAACAGCTGCTTTTCCAATAGCTACGGCCCAAACAAACACCAGCGCGTCTGAAGCCACTGATTTTAACCCGATATCAAGAGGGCGTGACGATTTAACTAACGTAATAACAGCGGAGGCCTGTTCTCGACGGCGTTTCGCGCGGCAGTCGAGTTCCAGGAAAGCAGAGGGTGCCCTACGCAAGAACGCCATCAATCCAAATCCTAATCCGCCGCTACGTAATTTCTAACCCCGACCAACGACGGCGACGGCGACGGCGACGAGTGCGCAGTGACGCAGCACAGTACTGCAAGCAAAGCGAGACACACCCAAAAAAGAACACGCACACAGCACAGCACGGCACAAAGCAAAAGAGGGGCGGAGATACAGAGGGAGAAGAATCGCGGGGAGCAAGAGGAGCCGAGTTCCCAACCGGCGGAAGGTCGCTTCGTCCGCAAGAAACCCATCCCGCGACCGGGTAAACTTCGTCTCTTTGTTTTTGCTGCTGCAGTTCGCGCTTAATTAGTTCGGTCTGTTTTGGAGCTGGGTTCGACGGGGTGTTCTTGATTTTGGCGGGGATAGTGTGATGGATTTGGGCTTCTGTTTTGGGGAATTCGAAGGGTTTCGTTTGTAGTTTCTGTGGGTTTTTTCTTCGGTCAATCGATGTCACTTTCGTTGATCAAATCAATATGCTTGGAGAAGACTGACTTAGTTCTAATTATGTGGCCATGCTTTTGTTACTAGTTTGGAATTGATATGGCAGCTAAGTAGTTGCCTTCCATTTCATAGGCTTCCGTTTAACACATGAATTGGATTACTTCATTTCATAGGCATGTGATTAAATCATCTGTACATGGTATCCGGTGAAGAGAATATGAGTTGACAATTTTTCTGCTTCCGCGGTTACATCCTGGAATTAGTCAGTAAAGTCCACCAAAATTTTCATGGTATTACTTGGCCAGACATAGCTGTGGTTAACGATAACTCTTAGTATGTCCTACCGTCATGTTACTTATGGATTAGGATATAGTGATAGATAGATTCTGCAAGGTTGTCTGCTTGCATAAGATAGGTGAGCAAGTTCTTGGCAAAAACGAAATATGTATCATTCTATTGGATGCAAGGAATTAGACACCTAATGGAATTCAGTGACTGCATAGTCCATAATGGTTCGGTTGGCAATTAACGTAATGTTAGGATAGGAACTTGAGATAGCTGGCCCTGTCTCACTTTTCTTGTTCGATCATGATGTTTCTATGCTTTGATTTCTTTTAGAAGAAAAAAGTTGCAAATTTGTTGCCTTTTCCTTTGTTTGGAAAAGATGGTGTACTTCATAAAAAAAAAGATGGTGTAGCAATATGCCTGCATGAAAATAAGGTTAGGTGGAACAGCTGCTGAATAATTGCAGGCTTGAAAAGTGTGTTCATGTCAATCGGTGGCAATGGTTAATGCATATAGGAGCAGGTCACAGTTGCCTTGTGCTGCTTGTTAAGGTGGTATGTCTCCAGATTTACTGCACGAGGGTGTTCATGGACAGCTACATGACGGACACATGAAACGTAGGAGGTTTTGACAATTGCAATATTTAAATTTGCAACATTGTACTGAAAATATAGAAGGTTGTCCCTTGTGATGTGTACGCTGAGCATCCACTGCTTAATTTTGTTTGTACTTATGATATAATTCACGACTTCCCTCGCAAAAAATATGTACTTCACAACTTCACCTTCGCTAAGCTGACACCCGCTTTTTGTTCGAAAATTGTTTAGGAGGAAAGCTCGTGAACAACCTAAGCTCTGGGAGTGGAATAGACTAATCCTGCTGAGTAAACTTACCAAGGAGTCTGCTCTAAATTCAACCTCATCTACAACAGAAGGACATTTGCAGAATCCGTGAATTCTCCGCTATCATGGATGTTCTTAATAGCATTGATAACAGGAATGCAAGCATACAGGATGCTGAAAAACCGGTACCAGTTCCTGCTGAGAGTTCAGATCCATCCTTGGAAACCCAAGAAAAGGCACCTCACAACTTGACAGAGCACCAGGACGACTTGAAGATCCCTATAGGCCATACCATACCTTTATCACCAGAAATGTTCTCTCACTTGGAACTGGCTCAGACATCTGAGGATGCATCGAATGATAAAGCAGATCTTGCTACTTCAAGAAATAATATTGAAGTGAACAATATATCCGAAAATGGTTCAACAAGTGAGAGTATTATGCCAACAGCTGAAATGAAATCTAACGGAGACAATATGAATCATCATGAGAACACTGCTGCCAACCCAAAAAGGATAGCAGAGACAGAAACGAGACCTGAAAGCCCATATAGAGATCTTGTTGACACTGCTGCACCATTTGAGTCTGTAAGAGAGGCTGTCACCAAATACGGAGGAATTGTTGATTGGAAAGCATACACAGCTCATACATTGGAGGTATACCACTTTCGTTTAACACTGCACATGGGCCTTGGTCAAAGGCACAAATTTATCTTGCTTTATATGCATTTCCACCCCACAACAGAAATGCACTTCCTTTTTTGGGAGAAACAGCAGGGGAACATAATGTATTTACTCTCATCGCTGTTCAGTAACATGGTCAAATTTTTATCATGTAGATTACTATCGTTAAAAGACTTGATTTATGCAGAGACGCAGGGTCATGCAACTTGAACTTGAGAAGGTTCAACAAGAGGTTCCACAATTCAAAGTGGATTCAGAAGCTGCTGAGATGGAAAAATCACGAGTGGTTGAGGAGCTAGAGAGAACCAAGAGACTTATAGAGGAGCTGAAGCACAAGCTGGAGAGAGCACATATTGAAGTGGACCAAGCAAAGCAGGATTCTGAACTTGCACAGCTTAGGGCGCAAGAAATGGAGCAGGGGATTGATGATGAAGCTAGTGTGATAACCCAAACACAGTTGGCAGTTGCCAAAGAAAGACATCAAAAGGCTGTCGAGGAACTGAAGTTGGTGAAGGAGGGGTTGAGATCAACACATGAAAAGTATACCGTCTTAGCTAGTGAAAGGGATATAGCAATCAAAAGAGCCGAGGAAGTTGTTTCTGCTGCAAAGGAGACTGAGAAGCGCATTGAGGAACTCACTTTAGAACTTATCGCATCCAAAGAATCTCTCGAGTTGGCCCATGCTGCACATCAGGAAGCAGAAGAACACAGACTTGGGTCAGCTTTGGCAAAAGAGCAGGATTGCCTGAATTGGGAGAAAGAGTTGCAGCAGGCACAAGAGGAGTTGCGGCAACTTAATGAACAGCTTCTATCCAAAACTTATGCGGAGTCCAAACTTGATGAAAATATGCGCAAGTTGCTTAGCATCAATACTGATCTGGCTGCCTATATGTTAAACAAATCAAGTGAAGAAGCTGGGGTGGTTGAGGAGCATGGTTCTGATGAAGCTAAAGAAATTAGTAGGTCAATCAAGCAAGCTCTAGCTTCAGCAAAAAGAGAGCTTGATGATGTTAGAGGAAACATAGAGAAAACGAAAAATGAAGCCAACTTAATAAGAATTGCTGCAGAATCGCTCAGGTCAGAGCTGGATAGGGAGAAAGCTTCACTCGCTAAATTGCAGCAGAGGGAGAGTATGGCATCTATCACAGTTACTTCTCTAGAAGCTGAGCTCAACAGGACAAAACTAGAGATAGAGAACGTGTACACCAAGGAGGCAGAAACCCGAGAAAAAATGGTGGAGATTCCAAAGATGTTGCAGCGAGCAGCCCAGGAGGCAGATGATGCCAAAGTGGCGGCTCATTCAGCACAAGAAGAACTGAGAAAGGCCAAGGAAGAAGCTGAGCAGACCAAGGCTGCAGCCGCAACTGCAGAGATCAGGTTACGTGCAGTGTTGAAAGAAATAGAGGCGTCTAAAGCATCCGAGAGACTAGCACTAGTGGCAGCTCAAGCATTGCAAGAGAGTGAGGAGGCAAGAAATGTTGAAGATTCTCCTAGAGGAGTGACGCTTCCGATAAGCGAATACTACACTCTTAGCAAGAGGGTTCATGAAGCCGAAGAGCTTGCAAATGAGAGGGTGATGGCAGCATTGGCGCAAATAGAGCTGGCGAAAGAGTCTGAATCAAGGAACCTGGAGAGGCTACAGGAAGCAACGAAGGAGATGGACCAAAAGAAGGATGCTCTTGAAATCGCATCGCAGAGGGCTGACAGGGCAAAGGAGGGGAAACTTGGCGCCGAGCGTCAGTTAAGGAAATGGAGATCTGAACATGAGCAGCTTCGGAAAGCTCATGAAGCTGCAAAACATGCAGTTAATCCTTTGAGTACTCCATTTGCTGAACACAAGGGCTCCTACCATGAAGATGAGGAAGTTCTTACAGAATCGAAATTACAGATGTCAGATAGTAGCATGGATGGATTATTTTCGGACAAGAAGCTGCGGAAGAAGAAATCGTTCTTCCCGCAAATGTCCACTCTTTTGTCTCGAAAGGCACAGACACAAACATAAGATTTGTCATGTACAGACATATCTTATTGTACATTGTGCAATGTAAAATTGTAAATGGTGTACTAAGTCAATAAGTTGGTTTTCATAACCTTGTAATTTGCTGGAGACACCTGAGGGCATACCATATGTTTTTGTATGATGTTTGAGAACTGCTAATACTTCAACCTTTTTTTGTGTTTTTTTCCTTCACTTCCAAAATTTGGAGGCAATTTGCTTGTGTTTATATCTCATGTTAGTCATTGAAACACGGATTTTGTACCCAAAGTTGGCAACTAAGAAATATGAAATTAGAATTATTATTTTTGAAGGCAGTGACTCAATCAATACACAACTACGACATCAGCCCGGCAGAGTGTCTACAATATGTATATGGCCAAAGTCAAAACAGGCTTGGATCCTCCTAGCCATATTGTAATTAACCATTCTGTCTAACAAAAAGGGAGCAAAGATTCAGCGGATTGTGGCAAAATTAAGTGACAGGCAACTGCAGAATGATGGGGACCATTCATCAAACATGGTAGATCTTACAGCAGGTTTTCTGACAGGAAACTGAAGCTCATTTGTATCCATACTTTATAAATGAATACGGATATGAAGGTTTATGTTATCCAAAATACTATATCATATAAAATATTGAATGTGAATTTGAATTTGACAAAGCAGTTTGTCTAATTAGTTGGATATTTTTTGTTTAATCCAAATTCATGTTTCTTTAGGTGGAAAATACCATGAGCAGAAAAACAGTTCTGTAAAAGGAAGATACGTAAATAGGTACTAGATAAAACAACAAAGATCATCCTTCCCCTGCAGGTCTGCAACACTAAGCTTTATACCCGAAAGAATCTTTTCTATTTATTCGACAAGCATCACCACATTTTTCTGTGATTTCATTCTTAGCAAGGATCCACATAAATACCAATCATTACAAAGTGCAAAAATAACACCAGAATATAATGTCTCCATGGAACTAATGTATATCAAAGACGAATTTGCAAGTTAATCCAGCATTGTATGTGGAAAAAGTGAAAAGAAAGGAGCTAAACTTTCTCGGATGTTATTCACTGCATGGACGCACAAGATATACTAGTTAAGATATTCCTATACGAAGAAAAACGCATATACCAACATGACTTCATTAGACATTAGGGAAAAATAAACTAAATTGGCTGGGATTTCATGTTGATGCATTCCAAAAAAATTGACTATCTACATGGAAAGGAACAGTCTGAAATTATTGAGCTCATAAGGATCAGAGAAGTCCAGGATGGATGAATTGATTTAGGAGCTCAGATATTATGCAGACAAACAAAATCCAGAATATGAGTCCAAGAAGTTAACCAAGTAATTTTTTATAAGCTACAATGTATAGTTGTCACTTTGGACAGAAAAAATTGTCCAGCACTAACATTTTATCAAGTCTAAAAGGGAATTTTGACAAAAAGGGAAAAACAATCAGCTGCAGCAAAACAATCCAGATAAGTTCAAAAGATAGGAGATTACACTTCTCATATTGAAGAACCAAGGTGCTATTTGATCATAGATGTCTAAATGCCACTGCAAATTAAGTTCACACTTGTGAAAAACGGCACTAGCTATGAGTTTGAAAAATGTGTCCGGTAGACATGTAGATCAGACATCGAAAGTTATTTATGTAAATTGCCAATTTTGCAGTGTGTTTCAGTTACCAAAGACATGTATATATAGAGTAAAGAGGCAATAACTGGAATGCATGAAATGTTTTGTCAAGCACGATACCAAATCCAAGGAAACAAAATGCTTATATGTCATATTCATATATACAATTTTGCAAAACACCAGTTTTGAAAAGATGGATGTGCCTTCCTCATTTCGTTCTCCCACTTGTAAGGATAATATCAACCATTGACTATAGTACCTAATTATCGTTTCACCCCTTACACCTTTACCAGCACCCATAATTATTCTTTTCCAGTATAACAGTGTTTAGAAAAGAACACATCTATAAATGTAAAACTATATGTAGCAATAAATATTTTCTTTCTTTATAAGAATGAGATTACCTTCCTAAACTAAGTCATGTGATTAAACTACACTCCAGTATTGCATCAGAATTGTTGAGCAAAGGAACCACCATTTTACTAGCCAGCAAAATTGCTGTGTAACTGCAGTCCTATTCACCACATCAAGATTAGATGAGAAGAAAACCTAGGTAAATATCCCCGGAAACAAAATATTTTTCGTTCAAGCTATTTGAAACCAAATCCTATTAGTTTTAACCGCACCGCTCCAACATTCCAATTAAAACATGTTAAAAAATTATGGATCAGTTATCAATTAAAATTAAGTATCCCTTAAGAGAATCCCTATATCTATAGGTAAAGGACATATCAAAACTCATGGCTAGTAATTTTCATTTGAGATTACTAATTTTCATACTATAAGGACGTACCTGCATCCCAAAACAGATAAAAACAAGATGAAACCGGAAGTTCGATATGTGAACTCATGACGCTAGAAGGTAATATATAGAGAATACTCAAGCCAATAGCACGTGTGCAGCTTGCTGTAAGCATAAGAATCAAATGACTCAAAACATCAAGGCCACTCCATGCCAGGAAAAAAGACAATGTCATTATCCTTCAGATGATTCAGATAAACAATATGCAGCACACACATTTGAAGGATATGATGTTAAAGAAACCCATCATTTGTCTATCACTATACTGTAGTATTGTCCAATATAATTCCTTCATGTCTGTAGTTCAATATAATTCTGATCGCCCATTGGGGTGACAAGTGCTCATAGCTTGAAGAAAACATTTAGGTTATATATAGAGGAATTTGGGGAATCTTCCTCTTATCTTTCCAGGATAAGATCGACAAGTAGCAAACACAAGCACAAACTTTAGAATTATGTTAAAATTCAGTGGGACTAACTGAAGTACAAAAAGAAGGTAAAACTTCCACATAAAGGAATAAATATTTGTTAGAGATTGTGAGTACAATGATACAACTAGAGAACCGTGATATGAATACAGAAATATGTCAGTTGTCGGCCTTGTGGACCTCGTGGCTATTCACATGGCAAAGAATTAAAAAAAAGGAAAGGAAAAAAGTGGTCATACTGGAAGAATCAACAAGTAAAGCATCACATGAATGGGAAAAGTCTAGGTTGAACTCAAAGGGGCTCCATGACTGGTATTGACAAATGGACTAAGTCTTAGTTCATGCTGACTTGCTAATCAGTGGCAGGGGCCAGCACACCTTAAGGCCACCGGTTCATTGAACCTAGGGACCTGTTCTGGTTTCTTCAAATAAATAGATTGCACCTTCTACAAAATAACTGTGGTGCTTCATATGAATGAAGCTCAAATCTTTATCATCTGTACCAATGGCCATTTCTATCTTTCAGTTTGGTCTGTTTACCAGTGATTGATGGATGACAATAGATGATCTTGACAAGTCTGCTTTATTTGCTAAAGATGTTACTTGTTAGTGATATTAGCGTGTATGAACTGGAGTATAGAAAACCGTTGAGTAAGGCTACTTGGGCACAGGATGGACTGTAGATTGAGAATCTGAAAAATGAGAAGTGGACCAAGATTCAGCATTTATTGTCCTAGTGTAAAAGAGTGCAAGCCTCTGATTAAAGACATTCATACTTCTTGAATGCAGTTTCCCTTCCATAGCCACCTTTTTGACTTGGCAGGATGAACATAGAAAAGGACCACCCCAGGGGTCAACCCTTGAATGCTTTGGCATGTTACCGTGAACAGAGACACCCTCACCAGGTTTCATCTCCAATTGGCATACTGCACAATCATGCAGCTTGAACATATTTCCTGCTGGATAATTTATATTCAACCTGTGAACCAGTTAAAAGGGTTTAGGATGTATTTTTGGAATCATATGCATGTATATCCCATGTGCAAATCTTAATTGCAGAAAAAATCAGCAAATATATGACTCAGAATGAATAATGACAAAACTATTATCGGATCTGGGGAGACACATGAACCCAAGTAATACAAGATAGCAAGTGCAATTGTTTAAAGGAAGGGGAAGCGATCCTTTGTTTCAGAATAATAAGGTCATGACTATCACCTAGACCTAATGACAAATGACGAGCAGGCATTCTGACAAGTGAAATTGGCACCCAAGAGGACAACTCTAAGAGTTATATACTAACGATAATATAGATACTGATGCATGTTCCCAATATATCTTTTAATTAATAGATATCTAATAACTCCAGTGTATAAAAGGAATGCCAAACCTTTGAGCAAGCATGGCAGAGCCCTCCTCATATAATTCCTCCACGACATCAGGTTCTAAACACCCATTGTCCATATGATCTTCAGACAATTCATCAGATGGCCTCCGACGGAACAATGCTTTGATGCCTCCTTTTCCATGCCTCTTTAATGGAGGGCTTAACTTTTCTGGAGGCAATATGTCAACTACTATGCAAGTAGTATCATCCCGTAGTCCCTTTGCACTCACAGCTTCCTACATAAGAAAATCATGACACATAAGCATACTTAAAATATACACCACCAGGAATCGATACAACTGGGATGTAACAGATTTCAGTACTTTGACAATTCGATTAGCAGCAGCTTCAGCTGGCAAACCCCTGGTGTAGTTCAGAGCTTCTTGAAAGCGCAGTGCATCCCAGACACCATCACTTGCAATGACAAGCCGCCCTCCGGCATTGGACAGCTGCAGTAAGTTTGATGCATCAAATCTCAGATCTATTACGATCAAGATGTACAGGTTTATAAGTTAGCTGTTTCAAGCTAAGATATAATTATTCTTTATTGTTGGTATTATTGGTATCAGCTATTATCTAATATAATGGCAGAATCTTTTCCACCAGTACGCTCATATAAAATTTTTATGTGGATTTCACACCTTTACTTGCTTCACATGTGGGACAGGTACTATATATTCTCCAACATCGGTATCACCAATTGACCTTGATAAACACAGTCCGCCCGGCCAGCATCTAAGTGGACCAATCTGAACAATATTGCAGATGAAGTGGGCAAATTAAAAATCGTCATTGAAATTATCATCTAAATACAGTAGGGCATATCGAAGGAGAAGAAAGAAATGAAATTAACGGCCTAGCAGATGGCCGTTAACTTGGTAATTGACAAACAACAGAAATATACCCCAGCACCTCCTGCAATATTTATCCTCCCGACTTCACCACCACTTGCTGTTACACGCTCAACCCTGCAGTCATGGACCTTAGTTTAATCACAAAGCTGAGGATATTATAGGCTTACAACTAAGCCTGGATGTATGACCATACTCCTCCTCATTGGCATCCAGGCGGTGATCAGCAGACAAAAAGTATACTGAACCTTCAGCAGATTCTAGAATACAGCGTGAATCGCCAACTGATGCTACAGTGACAACCCACCCGTCTATTATAACAAAAGTCACGGTGGTCCCTGAACGTGCACCTGAAAACAACATAACAGTCAGTTTACACCGCAGAGCAACAATTCTGAGGATATCATCAGTATAAGCAGCTAAAAATCATCAAGCTGCTCAGCTGTGCAGCAAACAGCAATACAGTCTTCGTGAAGATCGTCCTGCCACTGAGAACTACTTTATGATGGATGATGACTATGTATAACTGAGCTACTTAAAAGCATGTGATAAAGGGGGAAAACATTTTCCAAAGAAGGGGCAGTGCAATAATAAACAAAAGATGGAAGCATCTAGATTATGGATCATGCGTACATAAATCATCTTGGTAAAGCTCATCATCAGCTTAAATCTAATGAAAGCATAATACCTTTTGTTTGGAAGTCTTTATCTGTCTTGACAAAACCTGCAACTAGTGCCCTTGGTAATGCGGCTGTCCACTCCTCACTTGTAAGATTTGGAGGAATAGCAGCTAACACATTGTTTGAGAGATTCTCCCTGGTGTATATGGCAGCTGCAGATCCATTGTGGCCATCGAAAATCTGAAGGGAAGAAGCCAGAACAATTACTCAAGTGAGACTAGCCACCACTTCGATTTAATAGGAAACAAAATAGTCTCAAGTCATACTTTAGCACTGAATTATCACAAGAATATTCTGTTATGGTTAGAAATTACCATTTACACTGCATTACTTTATGCCACAAGGCATTGTTGAGTTGAGACACAAAAATTACTAGAGCCAAATTCACATTGCCTACTGCTGGAAGGCTGACAGATCTGACACAAATAAGACTCTATATTTGAATATTCCTAAACCAATGGTCTTCTGACCACCAAAATGATAGGGCTTAAAACAATTAAGCCCAGTAAAATATTAGCTGACATATGTTCCCATGTGCCTTGATGCAAACACACCGCAAAATAAGGCCTATCAATCATGCTCTGCTATGCAAAAGACAAACAACAAACCAACACACCACAGCAAGCAGAGAGTTTCATGGACCAAAGCTTAACAAAGGAAAAGGTCGACAAATGGTGCTTTTACGCGAACACAATCTAAGCTGTGAAAGATGAAACAGCCACAAGATCCATAGACTTCAGAGGCATCACAGTGAGCCCTCGTTAGGCGTCATGACAACTGAAATTCCTACAAAGCTTTCAGCTGATCACATTATCGCAACAAATAAGCGACAAACTGAATTAGACCAATATGACAAGCACATTAATGCTACTCTACTGAACACATAAAAAAAAGAACACATCCATTGAGGCATTACCGCAAACACCGAGATGGTGTCGTCGTGGCCTGCATTGTCACCGTGGCCCTCGCTCGGAGTGCGGTGGCACTTGGCCACAAGAAGCGTCAAGTCCTCCCCTTTCTTGCTCTTGTTCGCCTCCCCGAACAGGATGTCCGGCTTCTCCACCTTCTGGTTGCACAGCTCTCGCTTCAGGAGCACGGCCAGGGGCACACCCGACCCATCTGCCTCGGCGTGCACCTCCATGGATTGAGTTTCCAAATCTCACACACACCCCCCCACCCCAAAATCGTCAATTCCTAAAAACTGGACGGAGATGGATCTACAACAGGGCAAGAAATTCAAACAAGCGGCTGCAAAATCGGTTCGCTAAATGCTCCTAGAACATCACAGCGGATACCCTTCTAATGGATCAACCAAGAAACTCGACCGAATTCGATCAAAAAACTCTTTTTTCTCTCCAGACACACCCGAATTCCCACTCAAGAAACCACAATTCTACGATATTGATGAAAAGAGCAGCAAAATCCCGATGCCCAATTCCCCTAACGCGGCATGGATCCCAAACTAAGCGGCTTGGCCAAGAAACGACACGGGCATTGGCCGAAATCGGATGGAACTGCGCCAAGAACCGCAGAACCTGGGACAGGAAAAACGCTACTTATTCTGGAGGAGGCGGGGAGAATGCGATTGGGCAGAGGCGGAGTGGGAGGCAGCGAATGCGATCGGGAGGAAGGAGAGGAGATTCGGGGATCGGAAGTTCGGAATGGATTAAGAAGGATCGATTAGCTGGAGGAGGGGAGGGGAAGGAATTAGTTAAAGCCGTTATTGGAAGAGCGGACGCCTTAACGTGCGCGCCAGGAAGGGCACGCAGGATCGAGCTGTCAAATTAATTTTGTTTTCTAGGTTACCTGTAAGGGTTGTTCGTTATCTGATCTCCGTTTAGAAAATTCTTAGAAATGCAGATAAGGGTAAGCCTGTTTAAAAGAAAAACACCGTTAGCTGTATACATGGCGAGGACGTTGTACATGTCTCGGAAACATATCATGCACGTTCTATGGTTTTTACAAGGGATTATTTTTTTAGAAAAAGTCTATTTTTGGTTGAACTATGGTTCAAAAATCTAAGTTCAGTCCATCAACTCTAACAATAAATATTTTTAGGCCCTCAAGTATCAAAAATAAAACTGTAAAAAAAAGCAGAAAATTTATAGACTTTTTTTAGAAAACTCGGAAAACGTAAATAAAAATATTTTTAATTTTTTTTGGAAATTTAGAAAAAAGGAAAAAAAATCATAATTTTAGGAAACCAAAATTTTATATAGATATTTAAAATGAAAATTTACAAGAAAATAGAAAATCTGAAGGAACAAACAGAAAATCAAGAATATTTCAGAAAAGTTATTGAAAATCTGAGAATATTTCTGATTTCTAATTTTTTTCTCCAGTTTTCCTTTTTCTTTTGTGCAAACTGGGTTGAAATTGCCATCATGAAAAACACTGTTAGTGGGGGTGAGGGATCAAACCTAGTTGGTTTTGACATTTAAGGGATTAAGAATGTCTAATATTGGAGTTGAGAGACTAAACTTAAAATTTTGTATAATTGAGGGATTACAAATGGACTTTTCTAATTTTTCTATCTTTCAATTAAGTGTGAAATTTTGGTGACATTGCAAGATCTTCTATTTCACTTTATAGTTCTTAGCTTTTTCCCAATCGTCCAAAAAATCGTGTAGTTCGGGTGTCGTTTGAAGATATTCAATTTGACTTATAGTTCTCAACTTTGCTCATCTTGTTTACCATTTCCCTCGATCTATATCAGTTAACTATCATGATGTGTTTCTTCATCCAATCATCCTCGGGCGTTACAGTGCCTAGCAGTCGGCGACTTGTTGCCACGAAGAACAGGGAAGAAGGTAGGACACAGAGGTGTAAGCGCAAAGGAATAGCGAAAGTAATAGATTAGTAAGCTAGTTCGTCGTATATGTTTTATCGAATATGTTGTTTTCATGTAGCGAAACAACATCTTGGCATCAAATCCACAAGCAGGAAATTGCCAATCTATCACAAGAAATAATATACTTATAAGAATAACTCAATATAACATCAATTCCCCAACATTATCATTAATATGTCAAAGAATACATATTTGTCATCCCATATGTCAACATAATCATACACCACCAACTAGAGAAAATGGTACCAATATCACACAAGCTCATAAATAAATCAACACATATTATGATAAAAGAATACCAAATCAAGAGACACATAAATTTAAGTGGAGACCCCTTGGGGAGAAAAACCATGGTAGCTGCGAGACGATCTTCCACTATAGAGATGAAGCAAGAACAAAGGTGGGAGCCAATAACAAGGAAATGCTTCAAATCCCCAATTTCTCTCTTAGATATTGGTAGATTTGGTTGAATAAAAGCCACATTCTTCTCTCCCTAAGCCTAGCTCTCTGTCTCAAGCCAAGAACTGAACATTCTTACTCAGGTTCGGGTTGGGGAAGAGGCCTAAATTTGCAGCTTTGTTGAAAGCTCCTCAACTTACCAAATATTCCAAGCAACTCCTACTTCAGCCTACTGAAAGGATCTCAAGAGTCGACTAGAGGGGGGGGTGAAAAGGTCGGCTCTTTAAAATTAAAACCTAATGGGCTTTACTTAAAATAAATGGGCCAATCCTAAGCAACTGACTCAGGCAACTGACTCTCAGGTAGATAACTCAGATAAATGCAAGCAAAGCAGAGCAGAGACAACTATGTGTCAACTGAGTCTCAGGTGAGTGACTCAGTTGTGTGCAACAGATAGACAGAATAGTAAAGAAAACAACTTGCTCTTAGTGTCAACTGAGTCTCAGGTGGGAAACTCAGTTGTGTGCAGCAGAGAGTGAACTATGTATATCAGCACAAGTAAGCACAAACCATACAAATAAATGAGTAGACATAAAGGTTTGTTTTATCGAAGTTCCCACTTTAGCAAAGTGGTATGTCTCCGTTGAGGAAGCTGCTTTCACAGCCGGTACTGAACCGTGCTCTTTCCTCGTTCACTTATCTTGTGTGGAATCCTTTTGATCTCACCGCAGCAAGACAGGCAGACCCAAATCGCCTTCACAAACTGATGATGAATAGTACGGCATCCCGCGTATTCGGGGTATCCGTATACAGACTCCCGTGACTTTTAGGAGGTACAGCGTACCCGGGAAGGATCCCCGGACGATAAGGTAACCCCTCTCGGGAAGAGAAGACTCTCCTTAAACTAGGAAGTAGATCCCGACGTTTAAGGAGACCAGAGTCCTACTCGGGTGTAAGTCCACGTCCGGTACGACCCTGGGAACCCCCTATATAAGGATCAGCAATCTCATAGGGGAGGACGGAGCCAATTAGGTCCAGACATCTAGTCGCAGCTCCAGAAGACGAAGCCCTAGAAGACCCACCGCCTCGAAGGAGTCGAGCCCGGTGGTTTAGAATAGTTAGTCTACGATTAGGCCTAGGGTAGCCACTAACATACATCCCCCGTTGTAAAGAGTATTCTCCATCAATATATAGCAACAGGACGTAGGGCTATTATCCTGAGGGAGGCCTGAACATGTATAAAAATGGCTGTTCCTGCTGTCAGATCTCCTGGCGCTTGGGCCCTAGAGGTCCCTACCCCCCAGCAATCCTCACTCCACGAATACCGTAAGATCGCCGATTCACCGATCGTCGACAGATGGCGCCGACCGTGGGGACCTCTCCGGACCAAGCCGTCCAGGAAAGATCAGAGTCGGCAGGACGCGCAACTAATCGCGATCAGATCCCAGCGCCGTTTGCGCAGCTCTCACCGGTTCCGACCGAGGAGGAGGAAGCAAACTCGGCAGGAAAACCGATCGCACCCTCGCCCCGCACTGGGTACTCGGACTAGGGTTTCTACGACAACTTTGGCCCTATGGATCCATACCCGGTTACGGACCGAGTGGATTTCGGAGAATACGCCCCTGAAGAAGACTCGGATGGCGAAGCAGATCACTTCAGAACCGAATGCGCCAGGGCCTTCAGCGGGAAACTGGTCTTGAATGACGACTTCCCGACAGGAACGACCAGCCCCATGGTTGGAGTCTCTCCTGCAAACTCTGATCGTGAGAGCGATCAAGATCCTAACCACATTGTGCCCGATGAGGACAACGTGATGGAATACGAGTACACGTCGTCCAGCCAAGGACCACGGATGGTACTCGCGATCAACGACGGTCGAGAAGACCTCGAAGATCCCAATCTGCCCGGGGGCTCGCACGTAGGTGCCTCCCACATGAACGGGGGCCTACCCGCCGCTGGGGAAAGAACTCCTCGCCGGAACGAAGACTTGCCTGCCGCTGGGAGAGATCTCCCCCGGGAACAAGGGAGTACGTGTCCCGAACTGCTCGAAGACTTGCGGAAGTGCGCAATTTGCTGTCACAGCCTCCCGTGGCGGACTTATCGACGCCCGCGGGTGTGCAATGGCTGCAACGGCTGGGGGCTGACCTCCAAGAGGCGCAGAACCAGGCCGAATCTTCTCGAGCCCAATCGGTGGCCCGTAGCTCTTCTCGGGTGGACACCCCTCCGCCGCCAGAAGAGCGCGATCGGGAGGGACAACACCCCAGGAACAGGCCTCATCAGGAGGAGCTACCTGTCGACCTCCGAGCACAGCTCGAAAGACGCCGCCGCCAAAGGCGCCAGCAAGAGCAGCAGCCTTCTCGGAGAGACCATGCACAAAACGCCAATGCTCGGGGCCGATCTTCGACCTCAAACAGCGGCGAGACTGCACCTTATCGGGGCTCCTTCAGCGGATGCCAGGCGCTATCCCAGGAACTCCGACAGGTACGCTGGCCTTCTCGTTTCAAGCCCGGCTCGCTAAAATCGTACGACGGAACCACGAACCCCGTGGAATTCCTCCAGATCTATACCACCGCGATCGAAGCAGCCGACGGAGACGAAAAGGTCATGGCCAACTATCTTCCTACCGCTCTCAGAGGAGCTGCCAGGACGTGGTTGATGAATCTACCCCCAGGAACGATCCGTTCGTGGGGACAGCTATGCGACATGCTGCTCGGGAACTTCCAAGGTACCTTCCCAAGGCCTGGTCGGGTCGACGATCTATTCCTTGTCGTCCAACGACCAGACGAGACTTTCCGAGAATTCACCAAAAGGTTTAGTGCTGTCCGCAACACTATCCCAGAGATAACCGACTCGGACGTCATCCGCGCCTTCACTCGAGGCAGCCGAAACGAGATGTGCACACACGATCTGATCATGCGGCCGCCGAAGACCACCAGGCAGCTCATGGACCTGGCCCGAGAAGGCCGCTTGCGCGGAGGAAACCCTGCGCTACATCAAGCAACAGCGGGGTGAGTCAACCAGTTCTCCCCTCCAGTCAAGGAGCGACTCGCGCAAGTCTAAGCGCAAGAAGAAGCCCTCCGGAGGGAATAAGGAGAAAAGGATCAGACCCGACGAGGTGATGGCCAAGGTTACCGAGAAGCGCAACTGGCGGCCACGCTCCAAGGACAAACCCACCACATCCTCCGACAAGTCGTCCAAGCCCTGGTGCGACTTTCATCAGACCGACTCGCATGATCTGCGACAGTGTCGCATCTTCAAGAAATACCTTCGGGAAGAAAGAGAGAGGTTCCGAGAGGAGAACCCTCAAGTCGCGAATAACAGTCGGGAAACTACTTCCGACGACGATGATTCCACCCCTGAGCCTTTCCAGGGGCATGTTAGAGCAATCGAGCACATATTCGGGGGCTCAACCTCTTATGAGTCCAAGAGGCAGTATAAGGCGATTGCCCGGGAAGTTCTCGCGAATGTCCCGCGGGTCCCTTGAGCGGTCAAGTGGTCTGAGGTCACGATATCTTTCGACCAGACCGATTGCCCCAAAAATTATGCTCGACCGGGACGGTACCCTATTGTGGTCGAGCCGACGATCAACAACTGCCGGGTGGGCCGCGTGTTAATAGATGGAGGGAGCTCCCTCAATATCCTATTCGCCAACGCCCTCGACGCAATGCAACTGCCACGGTCAGCGGTTCAGACGGTGACGCACGCTTTTTACGGCATCGTTCCGGGCTCATCGGCCACGCCGATTGGGCAAGTGTGAAATTTACCAGCAAAGTACCGGAGTCTTCCCCCAGTAGAGGAATACGGAAGTGCCGCCACGGTCACGACAAGCTGTACGAAAGACCCCTTATCGCGTTTACTGATGACGAGGAGCCACTGAGCCCTCCATCCGACTAAACCTAAGGACTGGTCGATCACAGCAAGAGCGACCTATGGCGCTGTTCGTACACCTACACCAAAGGAAGGCAAAGGGTACCGGTTCCGACTAAAGTCTACCCTTGCACCCGACAAGTTTTCACATAAGCAGATTGGGACAAGGTTTTCAAAAAACCAAAAAACACACAAGTTATCGCACAGTTACTAACCACTGTATTTATGTGAGAGTACATTGTACAGGACCCTACTCTAGACCAGGCGCCTGGACTCGATCAGCAAAAGCATCCGCCGCTGCCTGCACGGCGCCAAGAAGCTCCTCCTCCTCGCCCTCAGGCAAATCGGCAGCAAGCGCCTCCAGAGGCAGGTCCGAGTACCCGTGCTTCAGGAGAGCCAAAGCGAAGGCCAGAGCATCGCGTACGCCTTGCCGGAGCTCGTCTTCGAGAAGCTTCTCGACGGTAGGCTTCAGCTTGGAGACGGACGCCGTTAGCTCAGCCAAGCGGCTGGACAGAGCAAGGCCCGGAGGGACAGCGACACCGACCTCACCCAGCGCCTTCTCGAGCGTACCTAGGGCCCGCTCGAGATCTCCCTCCAGCTTCCGCGCGTAGGATCGACTCTGTTGCAGGGAAGGCTCCAGGTCCGAAAGGCGCGCCTTCGAAGACGAAAGGTCAGCCTTCAGGGCCGAAAGATCAGTCCTCGAGGCCGAAAGATCAGCTTCGACTGCCTCCCGCCGCTTCTCGGAGTCCTCAAGACGCTTCTGCAGCTCTTCATTCTCCGACCGCCATCTCTCGGACTCGCCGAGGCGCTTCTTCAGTTCTTCACGCGCCAAGTCCAGGTCTTCTTGGGCCTTCTCGAGCGGGGTGACCTGGGAGATAGCAAGCTGGAAGAAAACAGGTTAGTACAGGTAAAGGTGAAGCTACCTTATCGCTAATGTCCCTTATGTTACCTGCAGCAAGGAGGAGAGGCGAAGACCTTCCGGCACCGACGTGCTCGGAGGCAAGACCTGCTCGACCAGGGCCGTTTCCGACTCCAGCGCTGGGGGCTGCGGCTTCTCGGTGGAGGCCGACGGCGGTTTGGGCGCGGGGATCTGCTGCTCGACGGGGGCCGGTGCCGGAGTCGGCGCCGGAGGCTGCTGCCCTGTGGCCACCGGAGTCTGATTCCCGGCGGGGCGGATCGACAATCTACTCGCCAGATGAAATCGAATCAAGTCACCGGCAAGGCAGGGTCAAAAGGAAGAGGCGGCGAAGGAGAACTAACCTCGAGCGCTTCCCAGTCGAAGGAGGCTTCCTTGCCAAAGCGCTCGAACTTCGCTTACCGGAAGCCAGCGGCGTCTTCCCCTTGTCCGCCACGGACTCCTCCCCAAGAGCAGTCGGGGGGAGGGGGAGTTGATTCCTTGACAAGGGGGCTACTCGCTTCAGGCTGTCCAACACGTCCTTCCTTATGATCTCCATCCAGGAAAGAATAAAAAAAAGAAGTAGTCGGGCAAGAGCACAAACCTGCGGCAGAGGGTCCCGGGTAGGAGAACTTGCCGAGAAGGTCTCCGCCCCCTCCTCGGCTGTGGAAGAACCTTCCTCCCTCTTCTCGGGGGGTGGCGGGGCAGTCTCAAACATCTCGATGTCATCGTCCTCGATGGGGGCGCCAGCTCTTTGGCCTCCGAGTCAGGACCTCCGCGGCCTGTGCGCTGCGAACGAAGAAGCCCGAAGGCCTTCAGTAAGGCTACCCGGACGACCCCAAGATCGACAAGGGGATAAGTTAGATGACTTACCGAAAACACTTCTTGTTGGCCTTCCGAACTTTGCTTCAGAAGGGGCAAGGGCACGCCCGTGCGCCCTCCTTGGGGGGCCTACTCGAATAGGTTGTTCAGCCTACTCTGAAGCTCCTCCGGGGATAGCTCTGTATGGCACGACAAGGCAAAAGTGTGTAAGAATCCTTGATAGTTGAGTTGGCACAGAGGAGATCGCGATCCTTACCCGTGTTAAAGTCCCTTGTCGGGTCTTGGTTCTGTGGGATCTCCCAGGCCGCCGCGACCCTCGATCGAAGGGGGCTTATCCGGCGTCGAAGGAAATCCTCCGCGACATCCCACGCCGTCAGGCCTTTGGCAGCAAGGGCGGCTACGTCACGGACGAGCGCCGTGAGGTGCTTGGTCTCCTTCGGGACCTCCACCCAGCTCTTATTCTGAAGGGGGCGAGTCCGCGGTAGGAGACCTCAGAGTTCGCGGGAGGCTGGCAGTAAAACCACCGAGCGTGCCAGCCCGACCACGAAGATTTCCAGGAGGAGCCGATGTAGGCGTCCTTCCTCCCTTCTCGGAGACGGAATCCGGCGCCACCGACTACTCCTGCGCCGCTGCTCTTCATCCGGCGGAGGTTGTAGAAGTACTTCCATAGCTCCAGGCTCGGCCTAATGCCGAGGTAGGCTTCGCATAGGTGCGCGAAGACCGCCAGCATTAGGACCGAGTTCGGGTTGAGATGAATCAACTCGATCTGGTAATGCTGGAGCACGAGGAGGAAGAACGACGAGGGTGGGAACTGGAATCCGCACCTAAAGAAGTCCGCAAAGACGACGGTCCACGCCGTGTCAGGGGTGGGGACCGTCTGCTTCGCGGCCTCCCGGACAGGCACGAATACCTCCGGGAGGATCACCTCCTCCGCCGCGAGCTTCTCTAGGGTGGCGGAATCCATCATCGAGGCCTCGAACTCAGCAATGGCGGTGGTCGGGCCCTCCGGAGCTTTTCCCGTTTCCTTTGCGGGATCGGGAGATTTCCTCGCTGTGTTTTTCTTGCCCATTTCCGCCGATCGAACGAGAGATTGAGGAGGCGAAGGATGGGCGAGGGCGCAAGGGAGAAGACGAAGAGAGCAAGAAGGCCAAGAGACAATGCGTGCAAAAACCCCAATCCTCACTCCAGCAATCCTCACTCCACGAATACCGTAAGATCGCCGATTCACCGATCGTCGACACAAACGCTTGGAGGCAGCCACACAAGACTTGGCTTGCTCACCAACGACTCCAACTTCCCGGTCTTGGAGCAGACGAACTCCAAGAGCTCTCTCAATCTCTTGGAGGAACCAGTACCATGAACTCTCTCAGTTTTGAAGCACTCAGGATGTAAAGCAACTCTCTCTCACGGTGGATGCACGCAGGGAACGCTCTCTCGGAGACTAAGAGCTCTTCTTCCAACAGCAGGGTGCTTTCTATGGTAGAGGTAAAGGTTGAGGTCAAAATCTCCCCAGGTTCCCTATTTATAGAGTCTCTGGCAGCTAGCCGTTACCCTCATGCCACGTCAGACAAAGAGCCACCAGACACACCTATCTGAGACTCAGCTAACATACACTTGGTAACCTACTAGCCACGGCTGAGCTACCCACCTGAGTCTCAGATGCCAAACTCAGGTGGACTCGGTTGCCTCAGGCAGCACCTGAGCACAACACAGGCCGGCTCACTACAAGCCTAAAACTGATTCAGGAGGATAATGGACTCACCACTGCCACTGACCAGCTCGCTCAGAATCTTGGCACTGGTTCCAAGCTAACAATCTGAAGACGACAGCCTTTTGAAGACGCACAGTGAACCCCTTGATGCAGATCCACCAGCTTCCTAGCTCCTCCAAGTCTTATCCAGCTTGCAGTCACGGTCCTTGAACTCCATCAAGCCACCATCACCTCGCTTGCCCTCGAGCACAGCCTCGGCTTCCTCGCAACTGAGCCTCAGGAGACTAGCTCAGCTAGCCCTTCTGACCTTCACGGTTCCTTGCTCTTTTTAGGCCTCATCATCACTCAGATGTTGTCTTGATAGATCACCTGTTCATCTAAACTCCTATTCACACTCGTTGTAAACGTTAGATACAGGTGAGGGTTGCCATTAACCATCAAAACCAATCCTTGGGGTTAGATAATCATCCTTCCACACTCCTTGGGACTGAATGCACTTTCAATCTCCCCCTTTTTGGTGTTAGTGGCAACCCCTTTAAACATAGCATTCGATGTATAAAAGGGTATGACATTCAACCAAGTTTAGTATATACTCCCCCTAAAGCTGTGCATATAAGAAATTTACGTTTGTATATAAATGCACAGTTCTGTTTAATCATGGAGAGTAAATGCTAAACATGATTGCCATGAACATAACTGAAAGATTAAGCACAGCGGAGAATAGCAGTTATGTTAAATAAGTACTCAGCAACAGATGTACAAGGAATAGCATGCTTGAGTACGAATCTAAACTCTCCTAAAACAAGTATTATCAGAGCAGATAAATAGGGTGATATGGTTTCCTCACTCTTTTCTCACTGAGCCAGAACATCAATCACAAGCTCGTCCCGGCAAATTAATGCTCGGCTGGAGTAGGATGATATAGTTTCCAAACTCCCAGTGGAAGAGTCACTTTACAGGGGTGATTAAACCTAACAATTCTATGATATAGACTCTGAAATCCTACCTGCACTATGTGCTTCAATAACATACACGCAAGGCACATGAGGTAGGTGAGAACAAACAAGTATCACAACTGCAACTCTACGACTGAAATTGCAATAATACCAGTTGTTCTTAAAACTTAACAATATAATTCACACAAAGAGTTGATTACACAGTGGAAGATTAAACATGGCTAAGAAACCAAAAAGGTAAGGCCAAAAGATGGCAGCAAAACAAACCAAGCTGCCGAACCCTGGGCAGGACCACTGCCTGGGATTCCCAGGACTAGTCGTCGTGGGCGTCGATCTCTATATAGAAACCATCCGTTGAGGGGATGATTTTCTCTGCACAAAATTATCAATAAATGCAAGGTGAATATAAAAATTATACTCCGCAAGACTTACAAGTGAATTTAGTAATAGATGCAACATGTTTCAATAGGGGGTAATTGTGAACTATTTTGCGGAAAGCTGATTATTCTTTTGACGATATTCTTTAAGTAGGATGAAATCCGACTACTAGATTACTTTTTAAAGGAGATGAGTCAATCTTCACGATGAAATCTATTGCAGACCACCATACACTTAACCCTCGATTCTTCCTCAACCACCAGGGAGGAAACAATCGCTAACTCTTCAACCTTAGAGTTGGCATATTTTAAGGTATTGTTGTAGTTGTCTAATTCGACGCGAATTCTTATCAAGCTGTCTATAACCGCGGACATGGCTATTTGAATAGTTCAAACCCTGCAGGGATGTACATCTTTACCTACACGTATCAATCGATTCTTAATGCTAGGCCAAAGACACACTTCACGAGGTGTGTTAGCAGAGTGTGATTGAACACGACCTTTACAATGTTTTCGACTTAAGTATGAGCCGCCCTAATGGGCTAATCCGTGTACACCAGTTCGGCCGGTACCCCGACAAGGTCCCAAAAGTTGTAGCAGATGATACATCCCAGTCCCAGACCGTGTGTAACCCTTACACCTATATTGAGGCACCACATCACATCATTTTTCACTCACCCAGCGAATGGAAACGGCAAACTATGTAGCTCATAACTCAAGTATAAATAAATTATTCAGTCGTGGGTGGCCCATTATACCACCCGTGTAGAAGTACGTAAATCTTGGTTCAAAAGGACACCGGGAACCGGTCCTTGTGGGAAAAACGAGACAACCCACCATGCTCCCAGCCATGGCCTCTCGTCTAAGCCCGATCATTATTAATCAGGTTCATTAGTTACTTCCCGGTGAACATCCACCTACCACTTAATTCATCCAGAGTGTTGTGTTTTGTCTGTCATCCAAGGAATTACGACTTCTACATGACTAAGCATGTCTAAGTATCATTAACTATATAAGTAACTTAGAAGCAACAACTATACTACTCTAAATAGGTTGGGGTGTGTTGATGTTGATTGAGCGACAAAGTAAGTTATGCAAGGAATAAAGCTAGCACTTAACAGAAAGTATAAATTGAACGCATGCGATAGGGTTTTGGAAATAATTAATAATTTGCAAATAGTAGGATGATCGCAAAATATTCAAAAGGTTGCTTGCCTTGCGGTTCGGCTATTAAATCTTATTCTTGCTCAGGATTATATGCTTCGAGATCTTCCGGCTCTATCGAAAAGAACGAGAATACCAGAAAAAGGAGGTGCAATAACAAATATCACAATGATGAACATCAACCTGATATGGAATGCATGTCATGATATATAAGACTCAAAATAAAGACTAATGCAAGTGGAATCAATTTAATCAGAATCTGGACGCTCGAGATATCGCGATCCGACGACTTCCGGCTAGCCGAGAAAACTCTAGTTTGAATTTTTAGCCATTTACATTTTTCCTAGCATACAAACATGTATTAAAATGACATATTTGGATAGATCTCATTTTTTCTGAATATTTTGATATATTATTTGCATTTTTTGATTAAAAATAGATTTTCTATGAATTTTCTAAGATTTAATCAATTTAAATACCCTTTTTATATTTTTCTCAGTAAATAAAAATAATATTATATAATAAATATTTTTATTACTTATCTCTCTTAGCCTCAGAGAATGACATGTGGGCCCTATGGTCAACTCTGGTCAAAGTTGACCGAGTCAATAACAGGTGGAGCCCACTGTCATAGATTTCTTATTTTCTTTTATTTTTTTATTTCTTACATGTGGGGCCCGGGTGTCATAGACTGAGTTAAAACCGAATTCAATTAGTGCATTAATTACTGTACTTAGTATGTCGGATTAGAATTAATTACAATAATTAGCACTAATAATGTCTGAATAGTAATTAACCGAGATTATTATCAATTACAGGCATTAATTACACTTAGCAATAAATGCTATCATTAATGTGTAGGATTAATTAAATTAACCGGTCTTAATGACCGAGACACAGTCATTATGACCGTAATTAGGCGGTCGGTTAGCCGTTGGGCTCGGTCGGACTGAGCGCTCCAGTTGGTCCGACCGGTGGTGGGGCTGCCACCGGCGGCGGGGAGCACAGCAGCGACACGGGGTTGGGGGAGGAGAGCGGCGGCCGGAGTTACCGAGGGTGGAGGCGGGGCTAGGGAAGCGGCAGGGCGGCGAGGTCGTCGGGGAGGCGAGCGGCGACGAGGAGCGAGGCTCGGGTGCTGGCATCATCAGAACGACGAGGGGGAGGCGGCAAACCGAGGCGGGCGGCGGTTGAGCGGCGAAGCTTAGGTGGCGGGGCGGCGTGGGTGGTGGCCGAGATGTTCCGGAGAGAGAGAGAGAGCTCGGGGGGAAGAAAATTGGGGGAAGAGGGGCGGCGTCCGAGGCGGGGAAGTAGGAGGTGGCGTTCGAGCCCCGGCTACTTGCCACGGCAAGCAGCTCGGTGGCAAGCTCTCGGCGGCGGCGGCGGGGATGGATGAGGATGAGGGAGGGGATAAGGGAAGGGGAGGCCGAGCGGCTCAGCAGGCCAGGCTGGAGATGGGCCAAGGTGGGCCGAGGAGGGGAGGGGGAGAGAGGGGAGGCCGAGCGGGCCAGGCCAAGGGGGAAGAGGGGAAGGCTGGGCCACCGGCCCAGTCGAGAAAAATGGGCCCCGAGAGGGCCCATTTGGGGGGTTTTGATTTAGGTTTTCTTTTTCTATTTTTAGTCTTACCCATTTTTAAACAATTTCAAAGCATAGTTCATATTCTGAAAACCTCTCTAACTATTCTAAAATATACTTGAATCATTCAAATAGATTCCAAGGCAATTTTTTCAAGGATTTTCAATTCAAAATTTGAAATTTCATTTAACCCTCTGTCGGCGTGGAGACACCTCTAGCGGTGATCCGGTTGGACCCCCTTTGGGATTCGGCCGGGGGCGCAATAGGGTTCTTCTTGCGAGCCGGTGACGGATCGTGGAAAAGGTGGGTTTGGTGCAGGAGACACAGAGATTTATCCAGATTCAGGCCACCCGGAGGTGTAATACCCTACGTCCTGCCCTTGGTGATGTGTTTGTATTGATCCGATTGAGGTTACCGAGGTGTTCTTCCTTACAAGAGACTAGCTGTTCTTCTAGCATAAAATGTCTAGAGCTCAAAAGAGTCTAACCTAAAAAGCTCCAACCCTTTGCATGGCCTGGGAACTCCCCTTATATAGCCGGGGGTTCACCACAGTGGCCCAGGGATGCTGCAGATGATGTCGTGGGCGTCAAGAAGCCGCTCACCTTTCCGTTTAATGCGCTGCGCCGCCTTTCGCGCCGGACGCCACCCCGCCATGCTTCCGGACAGGGGCCCTGACATCTTTATGCCCGGTGGGTCCCGCGAAAGGAGACTTACCGGGCTTCTTCTGACCGAGTGGGTGAAACATCCGCTCCTGGGCCCCGGGTGCCAGCGACCGACCGCGCCGCGGGACGCGCGGTGATTTGACCCAAAGCGGGCAAAAAAGGTTGACAGCGACACGGGTGCGCGGGGCGGCGCCCCGCGCACCCGGTCGGTCAACAACCTTGTCAGACGGACCCATCCCTTGGCAGGGGTTATGGCAAAAAGGGATTTGCCCTGCGCGGATGGGACCCGGCCTGACCGATATCATGCCCGCACAGGGCTTAGCATTTAATACCCGAATGACAGGCATTAAATGCCTCTACCGGGGCTGAGGCTTGCGGGAGAAGCCAAACACTGCAGCGGCGCGCCCGGAGGAGGGCCCCACAGGGGGGACTCCACGACCCCCGAGCGCTCCGATCCCGAGCGGCCCCTTCGGCTCCCGAGGGGCGCCAGCTGCCCCGGGCTGTCCCAGGGCGACCCCGAGCACTCGGGGGAGCACTCGCCGGAGGGTCGCTCGGGGCCCCTTATGGGGGAAGCACCAGGGGGTCCGCTCGGGGACTCTACCGAGCACTCCCCTGGGCCCCACGCTTTGCGGGACGCCGGGCGCTCGGGAAAGGAGCCCCGAGCGCTTCCTCGATTCTTGAGCCAAGGACCTTAAGGAGCCCTAGGCCCTTTCTAGATTGTTCGCCAGGATGCGGTGCTCGGGGAAAGCCCCCGAGCACCTAGGTTAGACCGCCGGGCCCACTTACTGCTGCGGCGGGGTCCTCACCGACCCGGCCGCCACGTGTCTCGCCCTGCGGCCTCTGATTGGCCTCCGCCGGCGGTTCGGGGGACCCTGGGCCCCATTCCGCCGACACCCTCATATAAAATTTAGAGGTTTTTCCTTAACATTTCAAAAGTTTAAAATTCTTCTCGTATTCAAATTTCTGAATGCTAAATCATGATGCACATGAACATGTTCATGATTCTAGGGATGTTACATATATTGCTTGTTCATAAACAGATCTTGGAACTTCCACAATAACCTGAAGGTTCCGATTTTCAAAGCACAACGGACAGAATCAAATGTTGGAGGTTCCGACTTGAACCTAGACCCTCCAAGATTAAGAATAGCTTTAGCAAGGTTTGGTCAGAACAGATTCATGAAGGTTCCGATATCCCACTCGGTCCGTTTATGATTTTAAAGGACCTCAACTAAGGTAGACAAAACACATTTTTGGAGGTTCCGACAATAGACTTGGACATTCTGAGATTTCAAAATATAAGTTCATAACAGATCTCAGAGACTTCGGAAAAATCTAGTAGCTCCGATTTTCAAGGCAAAAGGCCTTAGGCGTGTACATAACTGAAATTTGGAGGTTTCAAAAAATTTCAGATGTTTCGACAACTAGAAGATCAGTAGGAAGGACAACTTAGAGGCTCCGAGGTCCTTGACTCTTCACATAGAGGTGTAACTTAGCTATTCAGACATCAACATCGGATATTCCAACATTTTCCAAAAATGTGTGTATGAATATATTTTAGAGTCGTCTGTGGTTTTGAAAATTGATTTCTAGCTGAGCATTAGCAAGGCACTCTTACCAGCTTTCAGATTTTAACCTTCCTTAATAGTACGGCTTTGTAAAGTCAATGTAATTCTTTGAGCCACCAAAAGATTTAGAGAAATTATCCTTAATCTTCATTTCTTCGAATTGTCTTTCTTTAAAACTTTTTAGGGATCGTCAACGCTGGTTTTATAATTGCTTTTGGGACTAAACACCTGATCACACTTGATGCACATATTAGTCTCTTAATGATTTTTTCGTTAATCATCAAAATGTATTATGGAGGCCAAGATGTACTTTCAACCCAACTATTTTGACAGTGGCGTGCTCCTATTGAAATCGACCGCTGTGTGGAACCGATCGGTCAATCATTAGCTAGGCACCTCCAAATTTAATCTAAATACTTGGTACTTTCTAACAACGCACGCATATACAGAGAATAATTGTTAGAATTTTTGGTGACAAAAATGCCCATCATATCTACTCATGGGTTTGTGACAAGTTGCATAGGCAACCAGTGGACAAAATGCAAGGGACAAAATAAGAAAAGATGTATTGAAATAGAGTTAATTTCGCAAAATTCTACATATGTTGTACAAACTGAGGCATACACAAAGCATAATTGGAATATTGCTATGGAAAAACTTCAAAAAGTTAATGAAAAATTTATGAATGGCTAATCCGAGGTGCTGAGGTGGCACCGGCCGTGCCTCTCCGTTAAGCCTTGATGACAACAAGAGACACTTACAAGTGGGGCGTATTACTCACACTGATGGCAAAATCTAAAATGTGGAGCTTTCTGATATATTGTGTTCTTGAAAATAAAGTTTTATGAAATTATTTCTTTAATATGAATTTTTATGACAGTTTATACAAACGTACTTAGAGTTTTGCGAAATTAATTCATTGAAATATGTAAAGCGTCAAGTATTTGAAAATGGATGAAGTATATACTCTACACATTATATTTCTCATTTTTTTGCTTCAGACCAGGCCCATGGGTAGACATCTGGAGCAAGCCCGTCCGGGCGGCCCATGGACATATCTGTAGTTTACCATTACAACATATACGAGTTGTAGAAGAGTCTGTGCATTAGTCACGGCGAGGACTGTTTTCCCAAGTGGATAACCCATTAACCATGACGCTCGTCGTCGCTGTCCCCTCGGCGGCGCCGCTGCTCCGGCGATCGCAGCCCTTCCGCTTCCGCCAACCTCCAAGAAACCTATCCCTAACCGTAGCCCGCTGCGCGCCCTCCCCTTCGCCCCCGGCGGAGGTGCAGCCAGCGAAGCCCCCGCAGCCGCGCCGGTACCCGAAGCAATTCCCAGGCGAAGCGGTGGGCGTGGCTGAGGAGATGCGGTTCGTCGCCATGCGCCTCCGCAACCCGAAGAGAACTACTCTCAAGGATAATACGGGGGCGGAGGGAGTGGGGGAGGACGATGAATCGAAGGAGGAGGAGGAGGACAGCGACAAAGTGGAGGAGGACGAAGACGAGGAAGTGGGTGAGCTCGAGGAGGAGTGGATGCCGAGCATGGAGGGGTTCGTGAGGTACCTGGTGGACAGCAAGCTCGTCTTCGACACCGTCGAGCGGATCGTAGCCGGGTCCACGGACGTAGCTTGTGAGTGAGATTTTTCTTCTCCATTATCTGCTACAGTTCGTGGAGTCGTGTCAGTTGGTTAGCTACTGCAGTAATTAGGGTGGATCTTCTGTTCCAGAGCGGCAATGTGATGTCTGCAGTTAGATTTTCTGTCTAAGAATGCGATTGTAGTGGTCATGGCCATTGGGCGTATGTTAAGTACTTGCGTGTTTCATTGTCATTTCAGTTGTTACTCCATTTTGATGCCAGAGCTTCGTTTCCCCTTGCTCTCTTTTTTGTCATTAGAGGCTTAAGTATTATTTGTATCGGTAGGTGGCGAATTTTGTCTTGAGAGAAGATGTTTGGGAGCAGAAGGTAAGGTGATAGCAATGTCATATGTAGTGCTAACTTGAGGTACGCTGTGAAAAATGTGAAGTTTTTACATGATCCTCGTGAGGTTTAGTCTCCACGACTCTTTGGTACTTGCAATCTGATCCGAAGTCGTAATAATTGGACAAAGAGGTTAATAAGTTTAGTTGGATAATTGAGATGTGATATGCTATGGAAAACAAGTACACTTCGATATTGGAGTGTGTATACTGGCAAATGGTGTAAGATGCATTTTTGGTAATGCAACGAGACCTTTTCTACGCATGTAGTGGTTTGCCCAGCAATTGAATATTTTTAATGCAATTTTAGTAGTGTGCCTTGAAAGATAGGAGTACTGATTTTTGGCTGCCCTAGAATGTAGATGGCTGACCATACTGGTAAATAAGTACGTTGAAGGCAGAACTCATTTCAGTGCACTCAAGCATCTCCATGAAGATCTCTGCATCAATTTTAGTCAAAATCTTCTGCAAGAAATTACCTTGTGATCATGCCAACACGTGGATACGTTTAACTGTTTTTCAAAAATTGTACTGGACACCAGGAGGGAGAAGAGCTCACCGCCGGCTTGCCACCGGCTGGTGGCGCATGGGGCGAGAGGGAGGGAGGCTGCTGGGAGTCGAGAAAGGGGAGGAGGCACGGAAGTCAGAGTAGGGGAGGGGTGCGGGACAGGTCAGCGCTAGATAACCCCTTAGCGGGCTGGGCCATATTGACCACGTATCCATCATGTATCCAATATATATCCTAATTATTTGTATTTATTTTTGTCAATTCTCCTGATACTTGGTGGATACGTATTGGGCACATATCCGTATCGGATACGGTATCCGATACAGATACGCCAGGTCTTGCATGTATCAGTGTTTCAGAGCGGTAGAGAGCTCACAACCTACAAGGTTGTAATGTAGCTCTAGAGGAATAATGTCGAATCAGTGCAACAGAAACTGCACCTAATACTCTCATGTTATTAATTTAATGATCATTCAGATGTTTACTTGAGGAAAAGTAGTTAGGAATGTTGTTGAATCAGTAAAACAGAAACCACAGCTAATAGAATGTTATTAATTTAATGTTCATTCAGATGTTTACTTCAGGAAAAGTGGTTTGGAACGTTCAGCTAGCATTGAAAAAGATTTGGAGTGGTTCAGAGAACAAGGAATTGAAATTCCAGAGCCAAGTACTTCTGGATCAACATATGCTGCTTATCTGTCTGAATTGGCTGGAAGCAATGCCCCGGCCTTCCTTTCCCATTATTACAATATTTATTTTTCCCATACAACTGGAGGGTTGGCAATAGGTAACAAGGTATCTCTCTTTCCACAACTGATTAAATCTCCATGACCTTGTATTTTCGATTATCAAGGCAATCATCCATAACTAAACCACTAGAATATTTGGAAGAGACTGAGTTCAATTTTGCTTAAAGAACATAGATAAGATGCTTTGTGTTGTATTTTATTGCCTTAAGACATAACATGTATCTGTTGCATTGCTTTTGCAAAGTGATTTTTACTATGGAGACGCCAATATAGCAGCCTGAATATGGATAGTGATACATCTCTTTTTTTGGCTATCAAATTTAAAGTTCCTCTGTGGGTGGCACCAGATTGTTTAAGTGATCTATTATAAATTTTACAAGATGTAGTGGGACTGTTCAAGATATGTCCATGAATTTTGCTTATATAGAATAAAAGTGGATCACCGTAAAATACAATAAAGATATACGTGCAGTGTACTCCCTCTATCCTTTGTGAGATTGAGTGCATTTGTGTCCTGGAATTTTCGAGGGAAATGTATGTTCTGTGCAAACTTTTGTATTGCTCAAAACCCTCTTCACCATCAATGTACCGGACATTACCTTGAACTAGATTGTTTGGCTCAGGTAATTGTGCAGTTTGGCCTAGCTAGTATACTGCATAGGCTCCTAAATTACCACAACTCAGTATTTTATTTCTAGTATATCAGATTAGTTTCAAATTGCAATTAGTGTACACAAATTGAGGGCCATATGTTTCCATATTTCTGGGAATTCTTAGAATATCTCTCCCTTTTTAGAGCTTTTAGCAATGCACGTTTTTATTATACAATAGATATGACCTTGCTTCATGCAGTTACAGCTCTGTAAGTGCGTAATTGACTTGGATTTTGTGAAGCCTCTGAAGAATTATTACTTTCATTGTAATAGATCTGCAACAAAATTTTGGAAGGAAGGGTACTGGAGTTTTACAAATGGATACTGATGTGGAACTTTTACTAAAAGATGCCACGGAGAAGCTTAATGAGCTTAGCAAGGTACAAACTGCACACTGTTTTCCTGCTTTCTTCTAAAGTTGAGGGCATGTTTGGTTTGCAGCCACACTTGGCCAAATATTAGGCAGACAAGTTAGGCAGTGTTTGGTTGCAGCCATAGGTGGGGCGTGCCACATTTTCCTGACCTCTTACCCCAGTCATAGACACATTTTTGCTAGCCAACTTTTGCCACAAGTGTGGCGACCAATTTGACCGCCACAAAAACTGTGGAGGGCAACCAAACATTTCTTGAAACTGGAGTGTGCCTCCAGGTATACTTTTACTAATCTCGTTAGTCCATCCATTCTGCTGTGCAGCACTGGTCCAGGAAGGACAGGAACTTGTGCTTGAAAGAAGCTGCAAAATGTTTCCAGTACATGGGGCGGATTGTCCGGTTAATCATCTCATAGTCCTCGACGGATGACCAACCAATCTCCCTGAAGGCTTCAGTTGATTTGTTCCTGAAGACAGAGAAAGGCTAGAGACAATGTTTTTATATCTTAGCTGCCGCGAGGTCCCAAGGGTCTTTTGGTGCTGGAGCTGATCAGTGGGCACTAGTGTGTTGGATGTCCAAATAGCAGGTGCACACTAGTCTCTTTTTCGGCGTGCATAGTAGAGCTGCGTATTGGAGTGAGCTCTTCGTTTTAGCAGCTTTGATCTGTGCAAAGTTGAAGATTCCTGGTGCTGTCAGGATGGTCTGAGCAAGGATCATGCCGTCCATACAATGACGTTTGCCTGAAAATTTACTTGGGCGATAAAATAGCATGCTAGTTCAGGCCATCAAAATTTTGCCTCCTAATCATGTCAGCTCTCAGAATGTATGCTCACCTTACAGTATCTTCCCGTCACTAACAACGATGTATTAGTGTTCGTGAACTCAATAGTGTACCGATCCTGTCATCCTAAGTCAGGACACAGTTGTTATACATCTATGTTGTCTGGTATCAGTATGTGCCAAAATGCTATCTTTTCTTGCTGATTTTGGTTTTTAATGACACTGCAGTAGCTGCTTGCTATAATGCTAACCCCATGGGCCATTGCCCCCCGTTGCTGCATTGTTCCAGGCTTCCACAGAGCTTGTCCCTTGATTGGTCCCGCCATGTGGATGGCCTGGTACAGGCTGCTGCTCTTCTCCTACTGGCAACGGGGTACATCTGGGTCCGGATTTGTGACTGGGGTGGGCACAGGGTTCAAAAAATAAAATAAAAATAAAAATATCCAAGCTTTTGTTCCAAAGTTTCAAAGGGCAAAACCAAACTGTCTACGAGCGTAAGTTTTACTAGTACATGTAGGGCCTGTTTGGTTGGGCTGCGGCTGTTGACAAAGCTGTTGTTGGTTGGCTGTCTGGAAAAGCTGCTGTGGCTGTGAGAAAGTGAATATATGGCTTTTGGTTGATCCAAACCATCTATGAACACTGAAGCTTCAACACATTGTAAAAAGCTGGCAGAAGGCAGCCTTTTCAAACAGCTGAATTTGCACTGCAAAGCCCACAGCTACTATTAACAAAAGCTGCTGAAAAGCTGGCTGTTTGGTTGGGCTGCAGCTTTTTCCAATGGAAAGCTGCTGAAAAGCCCAACCAAACACCCCCGTAGTAATACTCTAGATGGGATCAATAATCATGTGGTGAAAATTAGAGGACCATTTGTTTGTGACTGTTATGAAATATTATGGTAAAATCAATTACTTTATGAATAAAATACTATAATTTAATTCTTAGCAGGTCCCCTTGAGAGTCAGAACTTATCTAGTGCTCCCGGTGCTCTCAGCTCTGAAAAAAACACCTCTAAAGGTCATGAAAGATTTCGATTTTTTTTTGGCAACGTTGATGCGATATCAATCTATCATGTCACAGATTTTAAATATAAATTTGGTCTACATATCGAGAAAGAAATACAAACTGCATTGTGAGGGAAAATCCGTAATAAAAAGGAAAATGATAGAGCTGGAGTACTATTCACTGAATTTTGTAAAAAAATTCTTTTTTGTTTCTCTTCATGTACATCTCGGTTTTGGTTGAGTTTTTACATGATGCTTGATTATATCATACCGTATATAACCAACAAAATATCGTAACTTTCCATGACTTCAAAGATGTTTTCAAGATTAATAAGTGACTGAGCTCCAAAGGCCAGCTTCTGAGAAGCTAGAGCCGTCTGGCCAAACGCTTCGACTCCGGGAAGCCCGGCTTCTTTAGAGCTCATTTTACACTAGATAATAGAAGCCACCTTAGACTAGCTTTACTGGCTGCGATGCCCCATATGAGAACGAATCCCATTCTTACCCTCCACAAAAGATGAACGGAAGGAATATTCTTAAGAATAGGGAATACATATATGGATAAGATTATCCAAATGAAGGGAGAGGTGAAATATGGGCCAAACGCTCTAACATTTTGGGCTCCTAGCTTCTTCCGAAGAGCTGAAAAAATTGAAGCCAGAACTTGGCCAAGCAGGGCATAAGAGCAGGGGGCTCCTAAAGGTGATAGCATTGAATATGTTCTCCTATGCCACCATGACCTAACACAGTAACGTGGATAAAGCGCGACTAGGGGACTTGCATTTTTGAGGGGACGACTAGGGGACTCCAGGGTAGGACCTCGTAATGAATGTTTAGTATGTTCGTTTAAGAGTCTCTTCATTTAACGTGCCAAAAAAAACTGATGTGGTTGCCCACCGCTTGATCTCTTGCGGCTTCGCTATCTCCAACTCGAGCCTTCCCATGCGGCAAACAATGTCCTGGGGACCTTCACTGGCAAGGTCAGGCGACGAAGATGACGAGGTTCGCCATGGTGCACTTCTTCTCCAGCGGGCGTTGCTCGGCGACGAAGACGACAGTACCAATGTTTGTTGTGTTAGATGCAGTTTGAACCCTTGTGTTCCTCTTTGCTTGTCGGTTTTCGTTCAGGGTTCCTTCTGTAATTCCAGGGGTTCAGTTTTCTTTGCTCTTTGTGTTGCTATGCCATATAATCTGATCTTGATCTTAATACAATCATCGTTTGGTTCGCAAAAAGTAAAAATCAATAATAATTAAATAAATACTTGCTTTTGTACCAAACCAAAACCATATCTTGGATGAAGTAATTTCTTTCGAATTCATTCCGAATTGCTAGAGTTATTTTTCGCAGAGAATTAAGAGAAAGAATAATGTGTCAATAAATAAGATTTAGAAAGAAACATGGCAACAAAAATGTGCAGCGTTGTTGCTTTTTCGTTTCGTGTAAGAATTATCCTGAAGTTTGTATAGTCCAAAAATTCCTATCACTTTATGCGCACTTTTGTTACCTCCTTTCAGTATCATCATAGTTTCTAACGGAAAGGATATTATCATGGTTTTGCTCTATGGAAAGAAGGAATGATTCTACTTCACAATTACGCAAAGTTGTGGGGGAAAAGCAGGTTTAAAATGATGTTAAATGATACCAGTGACATTGTCTGATTTGCCAGCTTTGAGATGGTTCTATAATATTAGCATCTTTCTGTGCCGCTATGAGCTACTCCATGAGAGCACGACATTAGCAGCTTTATGTCGCCGACCAAAATTAAACACAGAAAAAATAAGTTCCTATTTATTTCTCCACATAATAGTCTTCTGTAAGCAGGGTCCTCCGCAAACGCCTCACTTAAAATAATTTTGACCAGAAACGAAGTGCGTTAGGTGAGAGAAAGTGTTGTTGGGATTATTTAGAGAAGCTAAACACACCAAAAAAGCAACGCTGGAAGCAAGCGGCAACGACGATCGGGTTAGTTCGAGCCTTTCCTGTCTAGCTAACTTTTCTGGGTGATACTTTTCAAAGTGCTTCAGTTTTGGAGCTAGGTGAGGGTGGCACTCGTTGCGTGGATCAATCTGGCCGTTGCGCTCGCACCTGCACGCATTTGGCACCGGTGCGCCTAGCTACTTGGCTAGTGTGTTCTCCACTAAGACAGAACACTAGTCAAGAAGAGAGAGATATATCGAGGTATCATTAGGAAAACTAATGGCAAGAAAAGAGTGAAGTATGGATAAGGTGTTAGTCGTGCACTTACTATCTATAAAATTTGAGTTTATGATTGTGGTGATGGTGGTGCCACATCCTTCACTAACTAACTCTTCAATTCTCAACAAACTCTAATAAACAGACTCCAATCTTTACGTTTTGAGTTAGCTAGCTAGCTGGTGTTTTTCCTTCCTCCACACATGCGCTGTCTCGACATTAATCCCCAACATTTTTTTATCTTGAGATGTTGTTCTACTATTTGAGGTTCCGTTGCAACACATGGGCACTCTACTAGTATAAGAAGTATGGCAAGAGAGCCTTGGGCTAAATATCACACGCGCACGTACACACGTGCGCACGTATTTTCACGGCAGCGGCGTGGCAGGGTATCTGTTAGCACACAAGATTCACCTATTTGTTTTAATAAATCTTGTTGTTATCTCCTCATTAATCTCTAATTCTTTCTAAAATTCTTAATTCAGTGTTAATTTCCTTTGTTACTAATCAGTACGGAAGGAAATTAATATTGTGATTAGTAGTGATTAAGTGATGTTATTTTGAGCTGTTAGTCGTGTGAGGCTACAGCTTTATAATGTGGGACGTCCATGTTATTTAGAGACCTGAATTTTTACCATCTCTATAGCTCCATACTCTCTTTGTCTCTTTGAATTTTGTGTTGAAGTACTGTGTCACTTATCCTTGCCGATACTTATTCCCGGCATGCACCGAGGAGGAGTGCAACGGTATCTCCAAACACTTTGCCGCTGTGAGACCTGCACAATGCGACAATAGTGTTTCTGGGCAATGCAACTGAGCGACTGCTTGTTGCATCGACTATCCTGCTCTTCACTGCATCATTGTATTGTGTTCACTGCATCAACGTATTGCATCAAGCCTGCACTGCTTCCGATCAAGGACTTGTTGTAAGTTCTTCACGAAAAACTATACTGCTCTTGATCTTATTTGTACTACCTACCATATTAGTTTGTATTGTGCTCATCATATTATTTTACCTACTGCTAGAAATATTATTTGCATCATTTACTTATTATGAATATGCTTCCTATTAGTTCTTACAATTAAAATATTGTCCATATTTTCTAACACTTTTTTCTTCTCTCGAAGATTTGTTCTGAACTTTCTGTGGTCCAAAAATCAAAGTTCCTATCACTTTCTGCACACCCTTTTGGTTTCATTATACTCGCTGTCCAGGTATATAAGATATATTTTAATTGGTTAAGATAAAACTCTGACCAACAATTATTATATTAACACATCATTTGTGTGACATAAAATTGATGTTATTAGATTCGTATTCAAAATACTTACTTATAATTGTGATTTTGTATCACATAAATTATATATTAATGAATAATTATTGATTAAAGTTTTATTTAACTAATCAATTATATACCTGAATAAAGGGGGTAATTTCTAATGAAAACGATATTATTATGCTTTTGTTCTGTGAAAAAGATGGAATAATTCTACTTCACAATTACGCGAAGGCGTGGAGAAGTTAAATGATACCGTGATATTATCTCATTTTTCCAGCTTTGAGCTAGTATGCAACGTTTTTCTGTGGTGCTCTTATCTACTCCATGACATCAGCAGCTTTATGTGGCCGACCGATCCACACACACATACAAAAGAAGTTTGTATTCATATTTGTTTTTCTATGTTTTAGAGAAGATTTTATTGATGATTCAGTCCCTATATCAAACGGATGTACATAGTCCAACATGATTCTAATATAATATTTGGTAGAATAAGAAAAGACCGCCTAAAGACAAGCAACCAAATCAAAGTTACATAAAAAAAATCAAGTGGTTGGAGGACCGTCATCACATAATCACCTCTAGAAGCGCTAGCTAGTAGCAAAGAGTTTCATCGTTAAGGTTTGTATATGCTTGCTTCTCTGGATGATAGTTTTCTTGTATTTTACCTTTCGTAAGGGCATTTAACATCACAATAAAGCGCCACACTTAAAGATGATCTAATTTAAATGTGACAAAAATTTATTTGAAAAAATAGTATTATTATAATATAACTAAATAAATCAACACATAATTACTACCTCGACTAAAATCTGTGACCGTAGCTCCTGTCTCAAACCAGCTCGCCACTACGCCTGAAGATGCAACCCACCATTTAGAATGACCATTCATGGGATACGAAGCCTCTAGTCCTTGCCAACGCTGCCCAACAAACACTGGCTACAGAGTACATGTTTCTCTCGTGTTATGGGTAGTCCTTTCTCTTTTTTTCCCCGGAAGATCCGCGTGCTATCTACATATCTATAAACAATAGTATGTAAAATTTAAGGTTTCTCATTCGCTCCGAGGGATAGTAATTCCCATATTAATCAGAAAAGAATTCCACATTAATCAAGAAATTTAATCAGGTGCCCTATACATTTACGTTTAACTAAGAGTCCATTCCAAATTAGATACGAAATCTGCTGGCCCACACTTTCACGTAAAAATTATGACGGTAAATAACAACAGAATAAAATTAAGAAAGAGCAGCCCGTACAATTGATTCAGATTGGGAATTGAATCAAATTAGGAAAGAAGAGTAGTACTCGTCAAATACAGGGAAAGGGACTATTACAAATTAGGAAAGAAGAGTAGTACTCGTTAAATACAGGGAAAGGGACTATTACTCTTACACGAATTTTGTAATCATGTATATGTTCATAGACAACGTGTCTCACAATACACATTTATTTACGGGGTGAAAATTCAAACGTTAATCTACGAGAGAACAAAAAAGATCTACACCGCTTATTTTTGATAGGGTTAGATTATAACGATGCAGATTATTTTTTAAGAAAGAAAAAGAGACCTACACAACTTATTGTAAGGGCGTAGGTTAATTCTAGAGAAAAGAAAAGTTCTACACGGGTTATTTTGGTGGGACTCTCTACACCACTTATATAATGGTATAGATTAGCTCTAGAGAAAAGAAAAGTTCTACACTGATTATTTTGGTGGGATTAATTATAGTAGTGTAGATTAGTACATTTATTTTGGGAAGGGTTATGTTAGAAACGTGTAGATTAGTTTTTGAGAAAAAAAAGAGCTAAACCATTTACTTTGGTGGGACTATACTATAATGGTGTAGATTAGTTGTAGAGAAAACAAAAAGTTCTATATTGATTATTTTTATGGGTCTCGATTATAAAGGTATAGATTTGATGATGGGTAGTATAATTCTACTGTATACATGATAGTATACGTATACAATACCCTGGATACCCGGAGCAGCTGACAGATTCGTAAAGGATTCCAGGAGATAAGGAAGCCCCTGCAGGATACCGGATACCCCTTAAAATAGAAAATCTATCCATACGTTTAAGGATGCTAGAGTCCTAGTCGGAGACGGCTCTGTATAAGATACATAGTACTCTATATAAAAAGGACTCGGCGTCCCTGCAGAGAAGACAAGTTTTTTTACGAGCCTTTAGAGATCATTATCTAGACGTTCTAAGTTTTCCGACATCCAAGAGAAGAACCATCGTCTCTAGGAAGTCGAGCCCAAGCAGATCAATCCAAGGAGATTCCTGATTAGTTGTAGATCACATCTAGACTAGACACTAACAAATCCCTTGTATTCTACTCGATATTTAGTATATACCAACATGACGTAGGGTTGTTATCCTGAGGGAGGTCAAACCTATATAAAAAGTATTGTTTATGGTGCCAAGGTATGCCTCAACAACGGCTCTAGGGGTCCCTACCTTTCAACAAATCTTCTGATCACGACTACTGTAAGATCGGTGGTTTACCAATCGTCGATAAGATTAATAAGCATTGTCATAATAATCTCATACAAGAACAACAAATCTAGCTGCAACAGATTATAACAATGCAGATTAGTTTTCAAGAAAAAGAACTTATTATAATGGTGTAGATTCTAGAGAAAAGAAAGTTCTACACCGGTTATTTTGGTGGGACTTGATTATAATAGTGTAGATTAGTACACTAATTTTGGTAGGGTTAGCTTATAATGGTGCAGATTAGTTTTAGAAAAAAAGAAAAAGATCTACACCACTTACTTTGGTGAGACTATACTATAATGATGTAAATTATTTCTAAAGAAAAAGAAAAGTCCTGCACTTATTATTTTGATGGGACCCGATTATAACATGTAGATTAATAGACCTTGTCGTAATAATCTCATACAAGAACAAGAATTCTAGCTGCGCAAATTGTATGGGTCACTCCATTAGTTACCTACTAGGCTATGATGGGAGCCACGCGCGTGGCTCAGGAGGCGAAATTAGGGATTTCCCTCAAGAGCTACCATCTCATCTCGTTCGATCGCTGCCATTGGAGGCGGCCACCGGCTAAGCATCAGCAATGGCGAGACCTGATCTCCTCTGTTGCCTTAACTCATTGACTCCCCTTCCTCTCAGTGCTTCGATGGGTGATGTGAGTTTTGGGTGGCATGACAGCGCCGGGTAGCAGGGCAACAGGTATGGGACAGCGCAGGGTTCTCGGGCATTGAGGCGCCACACTTGGGAAGAGCTCCCGGTGGTTTTTGGTGGTGGCCTGGTAGGCTTGGCCTGTGGATTGCAATCTGACCCTCACTGGCGATGAGGATATTACGGTGTCTTCAAGCACTGGTGCATGCTCTACAGTAAAACCCTTGATCTGGCCTTCATTCATCGGGTTTGACAACGGTGATGTATGTGCACCTTCCCTTCTTAAAAATATTATCTTTAATGCTGGCGATTTGGCCTTCACTGATCCAATCTGGCAACGAAGGTATGGCATTGTCTCACGCAATGGTACTTGCTCTCCCGGATGAAAACCCTCGATCTGGCCTTCATTGGTTGGATCTGAAAACGTCAACGTACGTGTGTCATCTCCTTCTTGAAGGCATTGTCTTGGAAGATGGCGATCTGCTCCATAGGGTGAATGCATTTGGTCTTATCTTCACTGGTTGGATCCTGCTTTGATCCTTGGTAGCATCTTAGGTGTTTTGAATTCCAATTTTCTCATTGCTATGTTTGGTTCTGCCGAAGCTGGTCACATTTTGATAATTTGTTTATAATTTTGTTTTTCCCTTTTGTAAGCCGATCTTTTCGGTTTTGATGAGTGTGGTGTTGTTCGGAATAAAATTAAAAGTTGTGTGCATTGATCGATGTAGAAATTGAGAGAATTGCTCTCCTCCTTTATCTAAAAAAAACTACAAGAACGAACACAACCCTAATGATCAAACATCTTCAGCAATTCATGAATGCTCTTAACGTTGTGTTCAAACCACCACTAGAACCAATGTGCAGGGGGTGGTGGTGCGGGGAAGGGGTCAATTCATCCACTTGAATTCATATACGAACTCGTTAGGGCCCAAAGCCCCTTGATAGCCACAACGAGAGACAGAACTAGAAGGACGATTGTAGCACATGCGCTCGAGCTTGGCAAGGCGAAAATCCGATGCCTCTAGCCAGGACGGCTAGAATTTAACGTCCAGACTGATTGAACCTAAAGAAGGAAGACCAAGTTGCACACCAGATCACCAAATCTAGAGATCTAGATTTGCAAGACCATAACCTGACCAGCTCCGTGACGGTGCTAAGGAGAGCACACCGCCTGGACGGAGAACGAGCCAAAGGACAGTTATTCCGAGTGTCCTCTCATCTCCATTGCCATGCATGACGCCACCACTAAAGACACTTAACTATAAATATCTACATAGTCAAACAAGACCTGGGGTTAACTCCTTCTCCTGACACTGAAGCAGCCGTTGCGGATTCTTTACTTTAATGGATTTGTTTCTGTCTTCGATTTGAGTCAGTGTTATGCCACCATATATGTCCTTGTAAGCCGTCTGAGAAAAGTCGATGACTCATTGTAAAATCCTGACATTTTATAACATCTTCTGATATATTAAAGATCACCATTGTGCATCTAGAGGTTTTCCGCAAGGATTTTTCATGTAAAATCGGTGTCTCGCGTTGTTGGTCTTGTTTGTTCTACTGGCTGTCGATATCTGACGGACGCGGTGGTTTCGATTGCCTCTCCGGTCGCCTCTCTCACGGAGAGTAGAACCGTCGGTGCGTTATGGGTAGTTCTTGCTACTCCTAATATATAATTAGCACCTCCCAAAAGCTAATCACACGCACAAGAAGCAGCATCGGAGTCATGTTGCATGTGTGCACTTATAATGTGTGCCGGCCACCGCGTTACTAGCATCTCAGAAGATTGTCGATTTGGAAAGCAAACAACAAACTAGCGAAGGTCGGGCTATTTTGAGCCTTTTCCTCTCTAGCTAACCTTTATGGGAGAAGCTTCTGAAAGTGTCTCAGTTTTGGAGCTAGCTATTGCATTAGGCACCGTTGCCCGCAAGCTACGGCTAGTGTGTTCTCCACTACAGAGAACACTACACGATAGCGGCGCATGTGATCGATCCTGGGGCCTAACACGATACAGGAGTAACAAAGCCACCACATCCTCACCACGGAGAGGGTTTAAGTTTCCGCCAATGCACGCCCACGAATCAACTGGAGTAATTAGGTGAGTGACATTGAAGCACGCCACCGAACCACTACGTACGATCTCGATCGGTGGATATCTGAATCAAGATTTGTCAAATCTATTCGCGTAGTTTGATTTCCACGTGAGTTGGAAACGCATGAGATGCTTCTCAGTGCCCTACGGAAAATTCGAAAGAAGGAAGGGAGAACTGCTATACAGTGATAATTTAATCGGGTGGATAGCCCAAACCGACGGAAGACCTCAGCTCCGCGCCAACATTAACGAAAATATAATTAAGAGCTTCTTTACAATCTACATCAGTTATTTTTTAAAGATGTCACATCGGCCTTTTAGTAATGTGGTAGAAAGAATAGAAGAAGAAAGATGAAAGCCATTTACTAAAAAAGATGACATTGTTGCTAATACCTAAAAGCTATAAATATGTATTTTTGTTGTTAAAGGCTATATTTCTTTCTTAAAGTAGGATGTACTAAAAATCTGTTGGAGAACTTGATAATTTATTGGAGAGCTTGTTTTAATATATAAAGCTCTACCATTTTTTACCTTAAATAATGAGCTAGGATTTGTTGAAAATGTCTTTAGTGCTGCACAGCTCGGTGCATGACTCGCGGCCTCTAGAGGCACGATTAAATATAGCGGGCTACTCCTGATCAGGAATTCCGTCCGATGCACACCTGTGGTGTCGTGCGGCTATTTATTCTAGTCTGTCCAGGCAGAACTTGTACTCCTACTGCTGTTGCTCCTCAATCACAAGCTTGGTACGACAAGCCGGAGGGCCCGTGCCTATGTGCATTCTCGGGTGCAACGCAACGTGCTACGGACTCTTCCTCCTCGCCACCGTTGATGCCGCACCCCCGCCGCGAGTGCAAATCCCAGGATCCCATTTCCCAAGCCCGACCGGGCAACGCCGTGCACGGCAAACACGGAACGCGTAGTCACGTTAAATAACGACCTCCCATATCTTTGTTTAGTCACGGTCACCCAACGCCAGAGAAAAAGAGGCAGAGCGTGGAAACGCGCGTGCGTGCTGGGGTGTTTTCCTTTTCGCTTTTCAGCTGAGACCGCACCTCCTCAAGTGCCACCGAAACCACACCTCCCTCCCGATAAACTACATTTTCCTAAATGTTTCAAAAGAAAATGAGATTTCCTAAGACTTACTTTTTCCTATATGTTGAGAATAAACTGCCCATGGCAGTTGCTCGTTTGTGAGCAATCTCACAACGGCTATCGCCAGTTGCTTCTTCCCCTTCGGCAACTGCACAACGGTTGCTAATTGCTAACTGCAAACAACTGCTCTATTGTAATCTCTATATAAGCATCAATCATCAATAAAGAAGACACGCTTGATCTTACTGTTCATTACAAACACTTTGAGTTCCAACATGTTATCAGCCTTTGTTCTACCAGAGCATCAAACAAGAGAAAAGAGGGAGATCAGAGGAGAAAAGGTGAGAATCACCATGCCTAAAGGCTTTTCTTCCCTGCATCGCCTCATCCGCCACTTCCTCTGTGAGCGTCGCCGTCGCTTCGCTGGTCGTCGCCGTCGCGGACGCCATTTCGGACCTCGCCGTCCTTTTCGTCGCCAGCGGCAGCGCCACGGCGCCCCGCCGGGGCGCCGCCTGGCTCCTCGCCGGCCCTGCGGCCCCGCCGCTCTACGCCGACGAGTACGAGGCCGTCTTCGACCCGGCGCTCGCGCCGCCACCGCCGCCGGTTTGGTGCCCGGAGCACGGGTGGGGGCCTTGCCCCTCACCTCCACCGGAACCGGTTGTCGAAGACGCGGTGGCGCCTCCGCCGCCGCCGGTCACAGTGGCCCGCGCCGCCTCGCCGGCGCGCATTGTCTCGCTGTGGCGCCCCTGGCCGCCCTCGGCGTCCCGCCCGGCCTCACCCGTGGCCCCTCCGCCGCTCCCTGCCGGCCGCCGTCCCTCGCCACCGGCCTCCCCGGCGAGTGCCCCCCCGCGTGCCACCGCCCGCCGCCGCTTCGTGGCCCCCTTCCCGCCGGGATCCCGAATCGCGCCGTCCCCGCCGGCTCATGGGGGCCGGCCGCTCTCGGCCTCTCCAACGGCGCCACCCCGGGCATCCCTTTGCCGGGTGGTTCCTCCTCCGAGGAAGAGGCCGGCGGGCCGGCCGCTCCACCTCGTCGCCATTGAAGGGACCGGCCGGGTGGCCGGGCCGCCGCCGTTGCCTCTCGGATGCCGCCCGGGAGCTCGGTCGCCGCCCCTGGCCTCCGGCCACCGCCGCCGCCCGTCGCCCGGTCTCCGCCGCCCGGTAGCCGCCGCCGCCGCCGGGGCCCCTTCAACCGCCGCCGCCCCCACCCGGTTAGGGCTTGGGAAACCCTAACGGGGCAACCGCCGCCCCCCCCTTTAACCGCCCCCCGTGCGTGCCCTGGCCTGGGCCGGCCGAAAGGCCTCCGCGGCCCAGGCCCAGGTTGTGCAGGCCCCCCGCGCCGCCACCGGTCAGACCGGCCTCCCGGCCGGTTTAAGCCGGCCCTGGTGCCTGGTGCCGGCCGGTCAGACCGGCCCTCTGACCGGTTTAAACCGGGCCAGGCGCCGGTCAGACCGCCCTCAGGCCGGTTTAAGCCGGCTCCTCAATAAATTAGTGAAAAGCCCCTGCATTTTGGGTTTTTCACAATTTAGTCCTTTTATCAGTCTTTTAGCACTGTTTTAGTCTGTTTAGACCTCGTTATTTACAGTATTTCCTTACTAGTACTGTATTTCTCTGATGAATACCATGTATTCCAGAATATTAAGTGATGCAATATATTTCCATGTTTTTACACATGTTGAGATCACTTGCATCCATTATTTGCAATTGAAATCTTCATTTCTTGGAAATAAACATTGATTCACCTTAATTAAGTCCTCCCAACCTAATACGAGTAGGAATCAACTTGCAAAATTCCACGTGATTTTCTTCAAATTGAGCAATGACATACGGCGTTAGGTATATGGGTGTCTACTGATTCCTATCAGATTACACTCGAGTATCTACTGATTTTAATCAGATTATACTCCCTAAAGCGCCATATGACATTAGGTATACAAGTATCTACTGATTTCATCAGATTATACTTGAGTATCTACTGATTTCATCAGATTATACTCCCTAATGCCACGAGATTCACTCTCGACAACATGTCATACTTAGCACATTTGAGATTCACACTAACGGTTTCAAGCCAATTTCTTGAAGCTTTATTAAATTTTGCAAAGTTCTTTACAACATTAACCATGATGGTTTTTAATTTACTGAACGTAAATTAATTATCTCTGGTTTACCCATGTAGGTCAACGATGGCCTCAAAGGAATTCGAGGAACTTGCCCTCAATGGCCACAACTACCCTACATGGGCCATGGACATCAAGATCAGTCTCGCGTCCCGTGGGATTGTGCGTGCCATCCTAGACCCGAACACCCCTGTTCCGGAGGGAGAAGCACCACTAACAGAAGCAAAGAAATATGCTGCCTTATACATCATTCGGCACCATATTCACCCAGATTTAAAAGCTGAGTACTTGCAGGAGGAATCTCCTCGTACTCTATTTCTGGCCCTCAAAACGAGGTATGAACAGCAGAAGGCAGTTCTCCTGCCTGAAGCACAACTCGATTGGACTCATCTCCGTCTTCAGGATTTCAAATCCATCGGAGAGTACAATCACGAGGTTCATAAGATTTGTTCCAAACTACGCTTTTGCGATAAGGAACCTACCGATGCGGAGAAGTGTCGAACCCCAGAATTCATAACAGAGAGGCTTAAGAGAAACCACCCGCTAAGTCGAAACGTCAACCCCGACCTCAACTCCTGGGTGTCAATTCCAAGAGGAGTGGAGTGATATGGCTCCGAATAGCCCGAGACGTCAACCCCAAAGCTTACTCTGGCAAGCGCACAGAGTAGTAGGGTGATATGGTCTCCTCACTCTTGTCCTACCGAGCCGGAACATCAACCCCGAACTCGTCCCGGCAAATTAATGCAAGGCTGGAGTAGGGTGATATAGTTCCCAATCTCTCAGTAGTAGAGTCGCTTCACAGGGGTGATTAAACTTAATGACTCTATGATATAAACCCTAAAGTCCTACCCACAACATGCGCTTCATCACATACACGCACGGCACATGAGTGGGCGAAAACAACCAGATCTCATAGCAGTGACTCTACGACAGAAACTGCAATATTATAAGTTTGAAACTTAACAAACATATATACACACAGCGGAAGAGTTTATAAGGCTACGAAGCCAAACAGTAGGGCCAAAAGTGGCAACGGAAACAAACCAAAATACCGACCCAGGGCAGGATCACTGCCTGGGATTCCCAGCGTCTAGGCGTCGTCGGTATCGATCTCTAAATAGAAACCACCCTCTGAAGGGGTAGCTTCCTCTGCAACAAAACAACAACAATAGCAGGGTGAGTACAAAATTGTACTCCGCAAGACTTACAGTGCGGAAATAATAGTGATTGTGCCAGGTATCAACAAAAGGGTAATTGTGGACTAATTTGCGGAAAGCCAAGTTTACCTTTTTAATAACAATAGGTAGATTGAAATTCGACTACTAGAATACCTTTTCAAGGGGATGAGTCGACACTTCTCGGATATTCCTTACTGCAGATCACCACACCTGAAAAACCCATCGACCCATCCTCGACCACCCTGGGAGGAAGCTGTCGCTAATCACGTCCTTAAGGTTGGCAAGTTTTTAGAGTTGGTTATAGTTGTCTAATTCGATGCGGATTCTTACCAAGCTGTCCATAACCGCGGACACGGCTGTTCAAACAGTTTTAACCCTGCAGGGGTGTACAGCTTTCCCTACACGTATCGATCGTCTCCTAGTGCCAATGCAATTTCACACACTTTCACGAGGTGTGCTGGCGGAGGGTGATCGAACACGACCTTTACAATGCCTTCGACCTAGGTATGAGCCACCCGTACGGGCTAGTCCATGTGCATCAGTCCGGCCGTAACTGCGACACGGTCCCATGCGTTGTGAATCGAGGTACATCCCGGTCTCCCAGACCGTGTGTCCACCCCACCCTTATATGAAACCACACACCACATCCCCTTTTTCACGCACACGTAAATGGAAACGGCAAACTAATGCAGCTCATACACTAAGTCTAAGCAAATTAGTGAGTCGTGGGTGGTCCATTATCCCACCCGTGTAGAAGTACGCAAATCTTGGTTCGAAAGGACACCGGGAACCGGTCCTTGCGGGAAAACGAGACAACCCACCATGCTCCCAGCCATGGCCTCTCGTCTAACCCAGATAGATTATTAGTCAAGTTCATTAAACATTCCCGGTAAACACCCACCTATCACGTAACCCATTCCCAGTGTTGATTCATCTGCTATCCCAGGAATTACGACTTCTACAAGTCTAAGCATGTCTAAGCATAAATAGCATAATAGAATTCGAACAGTGGATACTAGACTACGCTAGATAGGTTAGGTTAGGAGTGGAACGGCTTAGGTGACAAGGCGAGTCTTATTCATCGGACTAGGGCTTTTCTTAGCGAAAAAAATAGCAGTTGAACGCATATGATAATGATTTAAAAACAACTAATACTTCGCAAATAATAGGAGATTTGCAACGTGACCAAAGGGGTGCTTGCCTGGTTGCTCTGCAACGACACCCTGCTCTTGATCGAGACTATCGCCCTGCGGATCCTCCGGCTCTATCGAGGAAAAACGAAAAACACCGGAAACAAGGGCATAATCGTAAATATTAAAATGCACAATATCAGCATGAGATGCAATGCATGCCATGACGTAGAGGACGCAAAATAAAGACTAATGCAAGTGGAATCAATTTAATCGGAGTTCGGACGCATAAAATGTCGCGATCCGAAAATCCTCCGGCTAATCGGAAACCCTAGTTTGAGTTTTTAGCAAATTGTATTATTCCTAGCATGCAAACATGGATGGAAATGATGTTTTTGAATAGATCTCCTTTTTCTGAACATTTCGATATATTATTTGCATTTTTCTGATTTAAAATGGATTTTCTATGAATTTTATAAGATTTAATCTATTTTAAATACTTTGTTGTATTTTTCTCAGTAAAAATAATCTTTAAAGAAATTCAAAATTAACAGAGGCTGACATGTGGGCCTGGGTCAAATCTAGTCAACATTGACTTAGGTCAATGACAGGTGGGGGCCCACTGTCATATAAATCCTATTCCTTTTATTCTTTTCTTGAATTCTTATATTTGGGACCTACATGCCATAGAGACACCTTCTAACTTATTGCAACAGTGCATTTAACACACTGATTAGTTATTAGACATGCCATTAATAGATAGTTAGCATTAGTTAATCAATGATTAACATTAATCATCTTTATTAAACTGTCGGAACCGAACTCACTGGTATTTAAGGAGAGCTTTAGCAGCTGAGCATTAATACAGTTTATTAACAACACTTATTGACTATTAACATTACTCAGGGCTCTGATTATGCTCTAACGGCCGAGTGAATGGCCATTAGAGCTTAACCATCCGGTCGGCCGGTCGGAATGCCGTTGGGGGCTTGGTCGGGGACTGGAGTGAGGCCGGCGGCGAGCGGCGGCTTACGGAGCTCCGGCGACTAGCGAGAGGAAGGCGGCGAGGTGGCCTTGGACTGCGACGGGGAGCTTCTGGATCCGGGGCGGCGCGGAGGACCGAGGCGAGGTGGTGCTGCTTCGGGAGGGGCTCGGCGAGCTGGTGTGGAGGGCGGCGGCGACGAGGGGAGGGGAGGCCGGCGACTTGGTGGGGAACCTAGGGCGGCGGAGCAAGGGGGCTCGGGGCGGCTCTGCTCGGGTGGGGGGAGCTCGAGGCAGGCGGCGGTTCGAGTGGAGGCGCGGCGACGAGCGGCAGAGGAGCTTGGGGCGGCGAGGGCTCGGTGAGGAGCCGAGCGAGCGGCGGTAGCGGCGCGGTGGGAAGCACGGCAAGGGGGCGGTAGCGGGGCGCGGCGGAGCGAGGAGCTCAGAACGGCGAGAAACCGAGCGGCGCACGGGAGAGAGAGGGCGGCGGGAGGATAGGGATGGGGGCAGCCGAGGCGAAGGGGACTAGGGGGAGGAGGCGGCGCCCAAGCATGAGGTGGCCGGCTTGCTCGGGCTGGCTGCCACGTGAGCAGGAGGTGGCCGGTGTGGATGAGGATGGTAGTGGATGGGGATAAAGCAAGGGAGGTGGCCGGCGGGGTTGGCTTAGAGGAGAAGGAAGCAAATGCGGGCTAGGCCGGAAGAGAAAGGAGATGGGCCGGGACAGAGGGCCCATCCGGCAGGGGGGGTAGAGATAGGGTTTAGATCTTTTAGGATTTTATTCATTTGGATTTTCTTTTTGAATTTAATCCTTTTGCAAACTTGCTCCATTTCAACCTATATCAACTTCATAAGATAAATGAAATCTTGCCTCATCTATCCCAACCCAACTTTTGAACTATTCTAACCCCTTCAACATTTTGAAGCTCAAAAAGATTCATTTAAGTTAAGACCCAAAATCGAGGTTTAGAATTGGATCGAATCAGAAATTAGGGTTTTGTCGAGCACTTCAAAAATTCAAAAACTTACTCATTTTTACGATTCATATGATTATGCGATGAAATGCACATGATGCACATTACCAGTTAATAAAACAAGGACGTTACAGACCTACCCCCCCTTACGAGAATCTCGACCCCGAGATTCGGATCAGCTGGAAAAGAGGGAGGGGTACGCCGATCGAAGATGATCCTCGCGTTCCCAAGTGGCTTCTTCTTCAGAATGGTTGGACCATTGAACTTTGAAGAACTTGACATTGCGTCTTCGAGTCATCCGTTCCATCTCATCGAGAATACGAAGAGGGTACTCTCGGTAAGACAGATCTTCTTGGAGATACAAAGTATCAACTGCCGATTCCGGGATTGGATCCTTGAAACACTTTCGGAGTTGAGAAACGTGGAAGACATTGTGGATATTGGATAACGATGGAGGTAGTTCCAACTGATACGCAACTGCACCTCGTTTGGAAAGAATGCGAAAGGGACCAATGTAACGAGGTGCCAACTTCCCTTTGATGCCAAATCGGCGAACACCCTTGAAAGGAGTGACCCGAAGGTAGACTTTATCGTTTGGCTCAAAGTGAATCTCACGACGATGAAGGTCGGAGTAGCTCTTCTGACGAGATTGAGCAGTTTTCAACCGCTCTCGAATGATTCGAACTTGATCCTCCGCTTCTTTGATCAAGTCGGGTCCAAGAATCTGTCGTTCTCCGGTTTCGGACCAATTGAGTGGAGTTCGACATTTGCGTCCATAAAGGACTTCGAAAGGGGCCATGCCTAGGCTTGATTGGAAGCTGTTGTTATAAGAGAACTCAGCAAACGGAAGGCACTTTTCCCATTTAGTGCCGAAGGATATAACACAAGCTCTAAGCATATCTTCAAGGATTTGGTTAGCCCTTTCGGTTTGTCCACCGGTTTGGGGATGATAAGCCGTACTGAAAGAGAGACGGGTTCCCATAGCAGTTTGCAGACTTTCCCAAAATCTGGAGGTAAACAAGCTACCATGATCGGAGATTATCCGTTTCGGAATGCCGTGGAGAGATACGATCCGAGATATGTAAAGATCAGCCAATTGGCTAACTGATATCTTCTCTCGGACAGGGAGGAAATGTGCGACCTTGGATAGACGATCAATGACTACCCAAATGGCATCATTCCCCTTCTGAGTTCTCGGAAGACCGGTGATGAAATCCATGCCAATTTCGTCCCACTTCCACTCAGGGATAGGCAGAGGTTGGAGTGTGCCGGCGGGTCTTTGGTGTTCCGCCTTGACACGACGACACACATCACATTCGGAGATGAAGCGAGCGATCTCTCTTTTCATTCGGGTCCACCAAAACCTCTGTTTCAGATCTTGGTACATCTTCGTACTACCCGGATGAATAGACAACGGAGAGTCGTGAGCTTCACGAAGAATGGATTCTCGAAGATCGTTGTTCTTCGGCACGGCTAGGCGCTTGCCAAACCAAACAACATCTTGATCATCGATTGAGAAACATTTAGCAACTCCGCTAGCAATGTTCTCCTTGATCTTGCGAATACCCTGGTCATGCTTTTGAGCAGATTTGATTTGATCTTCAAGAGAGGATTGAATTTCAAGGGTATTAAGGAAACCACTTTGAACGACTTCAAGATTAAGCCGTGCAAATTCCTCGTAGAGGGGTGGTTGAGATTCTTTGATCATAAGAGTATTACAGTAAGTCTTCCGGCTAAGTGCATCCGCCACGACATTAGCCTTACCGGGTTGGTAATGGAGACCTACGTCGTAATCCTTGATCAATTCCAGCCATCTTCGTTGCCTGAGATTCAGGTCGGGCTGGGTGAATAGATACTTCAGACTTTGGTGATCGGAATACAGCTCGCAGCGATTACCGATAAGATAATGCCGCCAAATCTTCAGAGCATGAACCACCGCAGCAAGCTCTAGGTCGTGAGTTGGATAGTTAGCTTCATGCGGCCTTAGCTGACGAGAAGCATAAGCTACCACATGCCCTTCTTGCATCAACACACATCCAAGACCTAGGCGAGAAGCATCACAATAGACGTCGAAATTTTGGTGAATGTCCGGAAGAACAAGCACCGGAGCGGAGGTCAGACGGCGCTTTAGCTCTTGGAAGCTTTCTTCGCACCTTTCCGTCCACTCGAACTTCTTTTCTTTCTTGAGGAGTTCGGTCAGAGGTTTAGCATGTTTGGAGAAGTTCTCGATAAAACGGCGATAATAGCCGGCCAGACCAAGAAAACTCCGTACTTGCATGACCGATTTGGGTTGTTCCCAATTGAGAACAGCCTTCACTTTGCTAGGATCCACAGCGACACCTTTCGCCGACAGCACGTGGCCTAGAAAAGCGACTTCTTCGAGCCAAAACTCACACTTGGAGAATTTAGCATAGAGCTGATGTTCACGAAGTTTTCCCAAGACAAGCTTCAGATGCTCGGCATGGTCTTCTTTCGTCTTGGCGAAAATCAGGATATCATCGATGAAGATGATCACAAAGCGATCCAGATATTCCATGAAGATGGAATTCATCAGCCTCATGAAGGTAGCAGGAGCATTGGTTAACCCAAAAGACATCACGGTGTATTCGTACAACCCATAGCGAGTCGTAAACGCCGTTTTTGGGAATATCTTCAGGTCGGATCTTGATTTGATGGTAGCCCAACCTCAAATCAATTTTGGAGAAGACGGTTGCTCCGGTTAATTGATCGAACAGATCATCAATCCGTGGAAGCAGATACTTGTTTTTGATCGTCACCTCATTAAGAGGTCGATAGTCGACACACATCCGCAGGCTTTTGTCTTTCTTCTCCACGAATAGAGCAGAGCATCCCCAAGGAGAGGAGCTCGGTCGAATGAAGCCTTTTGCTTCTAACTCTTGGAGTTGCTTCCTCATTTCTTCCAATTCATCCTGAGTCATCCGATAAGGGCGACGATAGATTGGAGCGGTTCCAGGAACCAACTCAATAACGAATTCAATATCTCGATCCGGTGGTAAACCTGTAAGCTCGTCGGGGAAAACATCCGGGAAGTCACAGACTACCGGAACATCTGGAAGATCAGGAAGGGATTTGCCTTCAAGAGCACAAAGATGGGATTCGACGAACTCTGAAGTAAACTGAACGGTTTCACCGGAAGGATGAGAAAGAACCACTGTCTTCGTCGCACAATCAATTAGGGCTTGATGTGCAATCAACCAATTCATTCCAAGAATGACATCGATGTCCGTGGAGACCAAAGCAATTAAGGTGGCGAAGAAATCCAGATTGCCCACCTTGATACAAACATCATGGCATTCTTGGGAGGCTCTCATTACCGATCCCGGCGAAATTATAGCCAAGGAGTTGAGCATAGCCTCATAGGGAATATCATGCTGATCCGCAAACCTCTTGGATATAAACGAATGCGAAGCCCCTGAATTCACTGACTGATGTTGCGGGTTCGCCTTCTTGGCGGGAACATTGCCTCGAGGTTGACCTTGCGCTGGAGCAGGATTCGGCGCAGGATTCTGTCGCTGAGGACAGTCATGAGAGAAATGGCCGGGCTGGCCACACTTAAAGCAAGCCCCAAACGGAGGTCTTGGAGCAAACTCAGCAGATTGTCCTCCCATTGGCCTCGGCTGGAAACTAGGAACTGGAGGACGAGGCACAAAACCGGAGAGTCTTGGAACGGGAGTAGCGCGATTGAATGCACTAGCAGGAACCCAAATACGCCTCTTTTGCGGATTGGAAGAAGAGGGCTTCACCGCATCTCGAGCACGCTTTCTAGATTCTTCAAGAACTAGTTTACCGTGCTCCATCTTGACAGCCTTGTTCATAAGAGCCTGAAAGTTGGCGAAGTCAAAAGGAAGCAGTTCGTAACGAAGCTCCGGATTCAAACCTTTGCGGAACTTCTCCTGTCTGTCCGCATCGGTGGTAACATCACGAGGGGCATAACGCGCCAAGTGGTTAAAGGAGTGGAGATACTCGGTGACGCTCTTTCGTCCCTGAGTTAGATTCCGGAATTCTTCCTTTTTGATGTCCATGACACCTTCGGGGATATGAGTTCCACGGAAGGCGTCGCAGAACTCCTGCCACGTAACCACGTGACCTTTCTCCTGGATGGCGAGGAAATTCTCCCACCATGATGCGGCAGCACCTTCAAGCAGATATGCCGCAAGATCCACGCGATCAGCCGCGGGGATACGTGCTGTCTCCAATTTGCGTTCGATGCTGCGAAGCCAATCATCAGCTTCGATAGGATCTTCTGAACGACTGAATGTCGGAGGCTGCGTTCGAAGAAAATCTGAAAGTCCAACTCGAGCTTCGGGTTGGGGAGCAGTGTTCCGGACTAGATGCTCCAGAAGGCGAGTCTGGTCCATTCGATTCCGCTCGATCTGCATCAACACCTCTGCCATAGATGGCGGTGGGGGAGGAACATTATCGTGACCAGAGCCACGACTTCCATTACGAGCGGTAGGCTGGCTACCTTCCGGATGTTCGGCCATCTGAATCAATGGATAGATATACCACAAATTCAAGATCAGCTCATATGGAAACTTGAACGGAATTAACTCAAAAGGATTTCACGATGTACAAGATGAAACAGAATCTGAACATATCAACAGTATAACGGTAGAGTCGGTAATAACCGGTACAAGGTAAGAGGGAAGGTAAGGATTCCCTGCACACGTGAAGTCTAACTTTTGAACGAGACAAGAAAGTAGTAAATTCTTTTTTCAACCAAACGAAAGGGTAAGGAGAAGAACTAGGATCGAAAAGGATAAGGAGAAAACAGAAGCACTACTTATGCTTTTCGCAAATCATTTTTAAGTTCAAATAGTTTTTACAACTTCTAGACCCAACAACGGCCAAGACAAAGGTCATCCTACAGTCAGCCCTGCTCTGACACCAAAGCTGTCGAACCCCAGAATTCATAACAGAGAGGCTTAAGAGAAACCACCCGCTAAGTCGAAACGTCAACCCCGACCTCAACTCCTAGGTGTCAATTCCAAGAGGAGTGGAGTGATATGGCTCCGAATAGCCCGAGACGTCAACCCCAAAGCTTACTCTGGCAAGCGCACAGAGTAGTAGGGTGATATGGTCTCCTCACTCTTGTCCTACCGAGCCGGAACATCAACCCCGAACTCGTCCCGGCAAATTAATGCAAGGCTGGAGTAGGGTGATATAGTTCCCAATCTCTCAGTAGTAGAGTCGCTTCACAGGGGTGATTAAACTTAATGACTCTATGATATAAACCCTAAAGTCCTACCCACAACATGCGCTTCATCACATACACGCACGGCACATGAGTGGGCGAAAACAACCAGATCTCATAGCAGTGACTCTACGACAGAAACTGCAATATTATAAGTTTGAAACTTAACAAACATATATACACACAGCGGAAGAGTTTATAAGGCTACGAAGCCAAACAGTAGGGCCAAAAGTGGCAACGGAAACAAACCAAAATACCGACCCAGGGCAGGATCACTGCCTGGGATTCCCAGCGTCTAGGCGTCGTCGGTATCGATCTCTAAATAGAAACCACCCTCTGAAGGGGTAGCTTCCTCTGCAACAAAACAACAACAATAGCAGGGTGAGTACAAAATTGTACTCCGCAAGACTTACAGTGCGGAAATAATAGTGATTGTGCCAGGTATCAACAAAAGGGTAATTGTGGACTAATTTGCGGAAAGCCAAGTTTACCTTTTTAATAACAATAGGTAGATTGAAATTCGACTACTAGAATACCTTTTCAAGGGGATGAGTCGACACTTCTCGGATATTCCTTACTGCAGATCACCACACCTGAAAAACCCATCGACCCATCCTCGACCACCCTGGGAGGAAGCTGTCGCTAATCACGTCCTTAAGGTTGGCAAGTTTTTAGAGTTGGTTATAGTTGTCTAATTCGATGCGGATTCTTACCAAGCTGTCCATAACCGCGGACACGGCTGTTCAAACAGTTTTAACCCTGCAGGGGTGTACAGCTTTCCCTACACGTATCGATCGTCTCCTAGTGCCAATGCAATTTCACACACTTTCACGAGGTGTGCTGGCGGAGGGTGATCGAACACGACCTTTACAATGCCTTCGACCTAGGTATGAGCCACCCGTACGGGCTAGTCCATGTGCATCAGTCCGGCCGTAACTGCGACACGGTCCCATGCGTTGTGAATCGAGGTACATCCCCGGTCTCCCAGACCGTGTGTCCACCCCACCCTTATATGAAACCACACACCACATCCCCTTTTTCACGCACACGTAAATGGAAACGGCAAACTAATGCAGCTCATACACTAAGTCTAAGCAAATTAGTGAGTCGTGGGTGGTCCATTATCCCACCCGTGTAGAAGTACGCAAATCTTGGTTCGAAAGGACACCGGGAACCGGTCCTTGCGGGAAAACGAGACAACCCACCATGCTCCCAGCCATGGCCTCTCGTCTAACCCAGATAGATTATTAGTCAAGTTCATTAAACATTCCCGGTAAACACCCACCTATCACGTAACCCATTCCCAGTGTTGATTCATCTGCTATCCCAGGAATTACGACTTCTACAAGTCTAAGCATGTCTAAGCATAAATAGCATAATAGAATTCGAACAGTGGATACTAGACTACGCTAGATAGGTTAGGTTAGGAGTGGAACGGCTTAGGTGACAAGGCGAGTCTTATTCATCGGACTAGGGCTTTTCTTAGCGAAAAAAATAGCAGTTGAACGCATATGATAATGATTTAAAAACAACTAATACTTCGCAAATAATAGGAGATTTGCAACGTGACCAAAGGGGTGCTTGCCTGGTTGCTCTGCAACGACACCCTGCTCTTGATCGAGACTATCGCCCTGCGGATCCTCCGGCTCTATCGAGGAAAAACGAAAAACACCGGAAACAAGGGCATAATCGTAAATATTAAAATGCACAATATCAGCATGAGATGCAATGCATGCCATGACGTAGAGGACGCAAAATAAAGACTAATGCAAGTGGAATCAATTTAATCGGAGTTCGGACGCATAAAATGTCGCGATCCGAAAATCCTCCGGCTAATCGGAAACCCTAGTTTGAGTTTTTAGCAAATTGTATTATTCCTAGCATGCAAACATGGATGGAAATGATGTTTTTGAATAGATCTCCTTTTTCTGAACATTTCGATATATTATTTGCATTTTTCTGATTTAAAATGGATTTTCTATGAATTTTATAAGATTTAATCTATTTTAAATACTTTGTTGTATTTTTCTCAGTAAAAATAATCTTTAAAGAAATTCAAAATTAACAGAGGCTGACATGTGGGCCCTGGGTCAAATCTAGTCAACATTGACTTAGGTCAATGACAGGTGGGGCCCACTGTCATATAAATCCTATTCCTTTTATTCTTTTTCTTGAATTCTTATATTTGGGACCTACATGCCATAGAGACACCTTCTAACTTATTGCAACAGTGCATTTAACACACTGATTAGTTATTAGACATGCCATTAATAGATAGTTAGCATTAGTTAATCAATGATTAACATTAATCATCTTTATTAAACTGTCGGAACCGAACTCACTGGTATTTAAGGAGAGCTTTAGCAGCTGAGCATTAATACAGTTTATTAACAACACTTATTGACTATTAACATTACTCAGGGCTCTGATTATGCTCTAACGGCCGAGTGAATGGCCATTAGAGCTTAACCATCCGGTCGGCCGGTCGGAATGCCGTTGGGGGCTTGGTCGGGGACTGGAGTGAGACCGGCGTCGAGCGGCGGCTTACCGGAGCTCCGGCGACTAGCGAGAGGAAGGCGGCGAGGTGGCCTTGGACTGCGACGGGGAGCTTCTGGATCCGGGGCGGCGCGGAGGACCGAGGCGAGGTGGTGCTGCTTCGGGAGGGGCTCGGCGAGCTGGTGTGGAGGGCGACGGCGACGAGGGGAGGGGAGGCCGGCGACTTGGTGGGGAACCTAGGGCGGCGGAGCAAGGGGGCTCGGGGCGGCTCTGCTCGGGTGGGGGGAGCTCGAGGCAGGCGGCGGTTCGAGTGGAGGCGCGGCGACGAGCGGCAGAGGAGCTTGGGGCGGCGAGGGCTCGGTGAGGAGCCGAGCGAGCGGCGGTAGCGGCCCGGTGGGAAGCACGGCAAGGGGGCGGTAGCGGGGCGCGGCGGAGCGAGGAGCTCAGAACGGCGAGAACCGAGCGGCGCACGGGAGAGAGAGGGCGGCGGGAGGATAGGGATGGGGGCAGCCGAGGCGAAGGGGACTAGGGGGAGGAGGCGGCGCCCAAGCATGAGGTGGCCGGCTTGCTCGGGCTGGCTGCCACGTGAGCAGGAGGTGGCCGGTGTGGATGAGGATGGTAGTGGATGGGGATAAAGCAAGGGAGGTGGCCGGCGGGGTTGGCTTAGAGGAGAAGGAAGCAAATGCGGGCTGGGCCGGAAGAGAAAGGAGATGGGCCGGGACAGAGGGCCCATCCGGCAGGGGGGGGGTAGAGATAGGGTTTAGATCTTTTAGGATTTTATTCATTTGGATTTTCTTTTTGAATTTAATCCTTTTGCAAACTTGCTCCATTTCAACCTATATCAACTTCATAAGATAAATGAAATCTTGCCTCATCTATCCCAACCCAACTTTTGAACTATTCTAACCCCTTCAACATTTTGAAGCTCAAAAAGATTCATTTACGTTAAGACCCAAAATCGAGGTTTAGAATTGGATCGAATCAGAAATTAGGGTTTTGTCGAGCACTTCAAAAATTCAAAAACTTACTCATTTTTACGATTCATATGATTATGCGATGAAATGCACATGATGCACATTACCAGTTAATAAAACAGGGACGTTACAAGAAGATAGAAAAGACTCTATCTACTATGCTCCCCGCAGATAGGATCCTTCAGCAGCAATATCGCACTCGCAACTACACCGTTTATTCCGACCTCATTCATATCTTACTTCAGGCTGAAAAGCATGATGAGCTACTCGTTAAAAACGGCTCTCAGCGCCCTGTTGGGGCATAGCCTTTACCTGAGGTTCATATGAATGTCGCGGATAGACAGAGGTTTGACGGTGCCTCCAAGGGCAAACCATCAAACTTCAAGGGTAAGCGAAAGCGCAGTAGGAACAAGAAGCCAAGAAACTCCAACAAGGGGAAAGGCATCGCAAAGCCTAAATTTGACAAAACTAAGCTTTGCGACAAGTGTGGATGCTACTCGCACCCCACTAACAAGTGCAAAACCCCAAAACATCTGGCTGCTCTGTACCAACAATCTCAAGGACGCGCGGCACCTCAAGGGAAAAGGTTCGAAGCCAACTTCAACCTTCATCCAGACAACGCCAATGGAGATGGCAGTTCGCTCGAGGTTCCTCCCGGACCCAGCAACACCATACCTCTCCATAAGCTCGAGGACCCTGCCGACACGGAGAACATGATGATTGAGTTTGCCTCAACCGACATGTTCGGAGACTTCGACTAGTCTCTTAATCTCCTTTATGATCTATCTTAACTATGTCCATTTGTGTTGTTGTATTAAGAACATATGTATTGTTGTCTTTTATATTGTATCAGCACATTTGATATGATAAGATTGTCTATTATATATTTATATGAAGTTTTCTTACTGAAAATTCTTTCATATATAGTTATCTACGGGGACAATCCGATGGAGGAAGAGTTATGCCTTGTGGACAGTGCCACCACAAACTCGATACTAAGGGAGTTAAAGTATTTCCAAACTCTGAAAAAGATGAATGGAGATATTTTAACTATCGCTGGACGCGATACGGTAATTGTTGGCACTGGACGTGCCATATTTACCCTCCCAGGGGGTACACAAGTGACAATAGAGGATGCTTTATTGTATCCCGACTCGTCACGTACCCTCATTAGTTATCGAGATATCCGTAAAAATGGCTTTCACATTGAAACCCATGAAGACAACAAAGAGGAGTATCTACTCTTCACTAAAGATTACGGATATGGCAAGCAAGTACTTGAAAGAATTCCTTCTCTGTCGTCCGGATTGTACTATACGTACATCAAGCCCGTAGAACATGTTGCATACAAAGTAATTTTTAGAATGTTAACGCATTTCAAACATGGCATGATCGCCTAGGCCATCCCGGCATCGGGATGATGAGAAAAATTACTCGTAATTCTATCGGTCACAATTTGCTCGAGTCAAAATTCCCTCAATCTTCAGACTTTGTTTGCACATCTTGTGCAACGGGAAAGCTAATTTTGAGACCCTCGCATCTCAAAATACAAGCTGAACTACTTCAGTTCCTTGAACGCATTCAAGTTGACATTTGTGGTCCCATCCAACCATTTTCTGGACCCTTTCGGTATTTCATGGTTCTTATTGACGCATCTACACGATGGTCACACGTGTGCCTCTTGTCCACACGAAACCATGCATTTGCCAAGATAATGCGGCAAGTCATTCAGTTACAAGCCCATTATCCTGAAAGTCGAATTAAGACAATTCGCATGGACAATGCTGCCGAATTCTCCTCACGTGCCTTCAATGATTATTGCATGGCTTTGGGGATTGAAGTTCAGCACTCGGTCCCATATGTCCACACACAAAATGGTTTGGCCGAATCACTGATTAAGAGGATTAAACTCATTGCAAGACCTTTGTTAATGAATTGCAGCTTGCCAACCTCTTGTTGGGGTCACGCAGTTTTACACGCTGCTGACTTAATACAATTGCGACCTACTGCATATCACAGTACTTCCCCTCTGCAATTGGTACGTGGAAATCCTCCTAGCATTTCCCATCTGCGTAAGTTCGGATGTGCTACGTACATCCCGATCTCACCACCGCAGCGGACATCCATGGGCCCACACAGGAAACTGGGGATCTATGTGGGGTACAAATCGCCGTCGATTATAAAGTACCTGGAACCCCTTACTGGGGATCTATTCACAGCCCGTCACGCTGACTGCATATTCGATGAAGAACATTTCCCGGCATTAGGGGGAGATTTCAAGTACCAGAAAGAATGCCCGGAAATCGATTGGAATGCTATAGCCATTTCATCCTCTGACCCACGTACCCAAGAGACCGAACTCCAAGTTCAGAAAATCATCAATTTGCAACATCTTGCAAATAATCTGTCAGATTCATTTGCTGATCTAAAAGGTGTTACAAAATCCTTAAATCTGGCCAGAAATGCGCCTGAAAGAGTGGAGGTACCAATAAAAACCACTCAACTCCCTGTTCCTAATAAGAGGGGGAGTAGTACGGCCTCTGACCCGGAACAAGCTTCACGCAAGCAACTAAGGTGTTGGATCGGTGGCTTTCGACAGAGGGGGGTGAATGTCGAACTAAAAATTTCTTCTCAAGATCAGAACACAAAACTATTGATTAGCTATTGTGTTAAAATCAAGGAACACAGCGGAAAAGCAATCGACAAATGGGTTGAGAAAAGTTCAGCAAAACAAAGTCAGATCGGAAGTTCCGGTGTCAATATCGGAAGTTCCGACCTGACGGGAGGTTCCGAAGTTACCCCAATTTTGAACGCTCTGGAAAAATCGGAACTTCCGACTCCTAGATCGGAACTTCCGATGTGGCCGGAGGTTCCGGTGTCACCCCGATTTTGAATGCTCGGGAAAAATCGGAACTTCCGACTCCTGGATCGGAACTTCCGATGTGGATCGGAACTTCCGGAGTAAGAAAATCGGAACTTCCGGTTTTGACGAAACAGCAGATCGTCGCTCGGTAAAACGTTCGCAGATTTTGATCCACCCAACGGAATTGAATGAAATTTTGCACAGAGGTAGACAAAAGAGTTACGGAGCTGTTCCAATTGGAATCACTTCAAAAGCTCATCTATGCTGAGAGAAAACCCCAATCTACTAACAGTTGTTCCAAGAACAAAAGAGAGGAAAAACTTGCACGAAATCAAATCAATTGATTCTTAGAACTTGTGAGGAATTTTGATATTCAATCAACATAGAAACATCTCACACGTCCTAACAATCTATTCCACCAAACAAACCTCAAGAAACAAATCAATTCATAAGGGAAGGAGAAGAACGAAAATCCAAAGAGCGAAAAGAGAAAAACTCACAATCACACGGGGAGACTCATGGCTTTCCTTGGAAATCTTTTTGTATTGATTTTCGTAGATTTTCTAGTGTTTCTACATGCCTCTCATCTTAGGCAAAGCACTCTCTAAGTGCAGCTCTCATAATCTAATCAAAAGGTTCAAAGGGTTAAGAAACCCTAATCACCTATTTATAGTGGGGAGGGACAACCCCCTCTTCCACTCTTGGGCCTCATGCCCTAATGGCCCTAGTTACTTAGCACGCATCTCAAAGCGTCTAAATAGCTTAGCCACCTCTCGATTTTCCTACCACCCTAAGCTACCAACCCTAAACCACTTCCGGCCGCCGCCGCAGTTTCTTGGTTGAGCTTCGGTGATTTCTGCGTTTTTACCAAAACGCCCTCGCACTGACTTGGTCCTCACGTCTCGTCTCCACCCGCTTTCTTGTCGTCCGCGTACATGCTTTTAAGCCGCACGATGTCGTCGCCACCTCCTTGACCGCATCTCAGCCTTCCAAGCTATCATGCCGGTCCATATGGCCGAACCATCGCCGCACCCAACTCACACCTGCACACAATAGACCAAGCAAAGCGTCGCGAGCACAAGTTTTCCACTTGACCCAAGTCAGCCGAGAAAAATCCTTTATCCACTCAATTTTTTCTTGAGACAAATTGAGAAACTCAAACAATCAACCACAAATTCAAAACCGAATTCATACAACCTCAAATTCAACGCAACACAAAGTGGCAAGATATTCATCACACAGATGTACACGTCATCACATGACTCACATAAGGAAATCGAGGAGAAAACCCTCAAAGTCAAGTCAACTCAACGCTGACGAACACCTAATGGGTAGTGCACACCCAGTGGATGGGCAACCTCCACAACCTAGCTCCAGTCCGCGCACACTGGCTAGGCCATCGGAACACCCAGACTCACGCGTATTGGGAAATCACGAAGAGTCATCTAGGGTGCAAGAAATTTCCACCAACTATATCGATTCTGGAGAATCATTCAACCGTAAGTCTACGATTGTCGACATCTATTTTTCTGCTACAATTGTAAATACCCTTCTCAATGATCATGATCCAAGGACTATCGTCGAGTGTCAAAAACGCTTCGATTGGCCTAAATGGAAGGATGCAATACAAGCGGAAATTGCCTCGCTTAACAAAAGAAAGGTATTCACTGAAGCAATACCGACACCTCCCAAGGTTTTCCCTGTAGGATTCAAATGGGTTTTCGTCCGGAAACGGAATGAGAACAATGAGGTGGTGAGATACAAAGCAAGGCTCATAGCACAAGGGTTTACGCAGAGACCCGGCATTGATTACAATGAGACATATTCTCCGGTAATGAGTGGAATCACTTTCCGATACCTCATATCCTTGGCAGTACAAAATCGTCTATCTATGCAGTTGATGGACGTCGTGACCGTATACCTTTACGGGTCACTAGATTCAGACATTTACATGAAGGTTCCTGACGGAATCCCTGTCCCGAATGCAAGCGCAAAACGCAACATGTACTGTGTAAAACTAAATAAGTCATTGTATGGCTTAAAGCAGTCGGGACGGATGTGGTACAACCGACTCAGTGAGTTCCTTCTTTAGAAGGGTTACTCCAATAGCGATGATTGCCCATGTGTCTTCATCAAGAAGTCCTCTACAGGATTTTGCATCATTTCAGTGTACGTCGATGATCTCAACATCATTGGCAACACACAAGATATCGATGAAGCACGCAATCACCTAATGACGGAATTTGAGATGAAAGATTTGGGTAAAACCAAATTTTGCTTAGGTCTTCAACTTGAGCACCTTCCCTCAGGAATCATGGTACACCAAGCTGCCTATATCCAGAAGATATTGGAGAAGTTCAATATGGACAAATCCTACCCATCTAAAACTCTCATGGTGGTTCGTTCTCTAGACGTAGAGAAAGATCCGTTCAGACCAAGGGAAGATGGGGAAGAGACATTGGGACCCGACGTTCCATATCTCAGTGCCGTTGGAGCGCTCATGTATCTTGCAAATTGCACAAGACCTGATCTTGCTTTTGCAGTAAATCTACTTGCTAGACACAGCGCAGCTCCCACCAAACGCCATTGGTCAGGAGTCAAGAATATCTTTCGATATCTCCAAGGCACAAAGGATCTTGGCATATTCTTTCAATTCCAGAAAAACCAGGACTCCAATATGATTGGATACACAGATGCTGGCTATTTATCTGATCCCCATAATGCCAGATCACAAACCGGCTTTGTGTTCCTACATGGTGGAACTGCCATATCATGGAAGTCTTCGAAACAGACTCTTGTGGCAACCTCCACCAATCATTCTAAAATAATTTCATTATATGAAGCATCAGGCGAATGCGCATGGCTTCGCAGAATGATAAACCACATACAACAGTCATGTGGAATTGGTTCTATCGAATCACCTACCATTATCTACGAAGATAATGCGGCTTGTGTTGCACAGATGCAAACAGGATACATCAAGAGCAATATCACTAAGCATATTGCCCCTAAGTTGTTCTTTCCCCATGAACTTCAGAAAAGTGGGGAAATAGACATCTTGCAAGTCAAATCATGCGATAACCTAGCTGATTTGTTCACGAAGTCTCTACCAACTTCTACATTCCAGAGGTATGTTCACGAGATTGGTATGCGACGACTTCGAGATTTGCAAGAATCAGGGGGAGTGTCTTCCTGAATTAAATCCTGTTCAGAGCATCATATTACACTCTTTTTCCCTTTATGAGTTTACTTTACAGGTTCTCATTAAGGTTTTTAATGAGGTAATATCAACATAAGATCATATGTCATATTTTTCATTTTCCCCACCGGGGTTTTTAGGGAAGTATATACGACATATTCATTGCTCTCTAAACTCTATGAGTCTTCTCGTATTGAGTTCAACGAGACAATAATCATAATATGCTGTCGCATTTTCTCCTTATTTTTCCATTGGGTTTTACAGGAGTTTTAAACAACATATCAAACTCTATACTCCTCACATTTTTCCCACAGGGTTTTTGGAGGAGTCCTATTACAAGATAATCTTTATTGCAAGGATGAGATTGCTCAAGGGGGAGTGTTGAGAATAAACTGCCCATGACAGTTGCTCGTTTGTGAGCAATCTCACAACGGCTATCGCCAGTTGCTTCTTCCCCTTCAGCAACTGCACAACTGTTGCTAATTGCTAACTGCAAACAACTGCTCTATTGTAATCTCTATATAAGCATCAATCATCAATAAAGAAGACACGCTTGATCTTACTGTTCATTACAAACACTTTGAGTTCCAACACTATATTACTCGAGGCAGCTCTAAAACACAGTTACCTAATTATTTGGATTCGGTGGAGAACCCAAAGCGATAGAAGATCTTGCGTATACACGTGCATCCATTCGGAGCAGTTAGGTAGGCCTAGAAATACTGCTTTCGTTCATCCACGTAAGGCTATGATTTTTAGATGTATTTATTTCCTACCTTTGTTTTCAAATGTACGTAGTCGTATAAGACGTATAGTCAAATTTTTAAAAAATTATTCATTAATATGTGTAAAAATACATTAGTACACTATGAAAAAAGTTATTAGATCCGTATTATAATTTTTTTTCATATTATGTACTTTTTATTATTTCTGATAATATATCTTCGTCGAAAATTATAGTCAAATTCTTGTATTAGTGAATGTAAAAAATAAAAAATAACGCATTTAAAATGGTAAGAGTAATAATTAGTCAAATAATACGTGGCACGAAACATCTTCCTATGACTGATTTTATGACTATGAATAAAATATTATACAATAAAATTACGGTCAAATTTCATGTCACAACCGTGGCGGCGCTCTTTATAGTACTACCACCACGACTTCATCCTTTGTGTTGCCGCGCTCCAGTCGCCCATTGTGGTGCACTTCGTTCACGAGGAACTTGCGGGCCTCACTCTACTCGCCCTTCGGGAGCACCACATCACACCAGACATAGCTTGCTTGCACCAAAGCATACCTAGCCAAGCCCGTTAACAACATGTACTTTGACGCTGTCGCGAATAGGTCATGGACAATGTCGTCCACTGTATATGAACGTCTCCCGCGTCTCTTCGACCAATAACGCGTTGCTGCCTAGTAACGTGTGCCCTGCAGCACTAGATGGTGTGTGTGTTACCCCTCTCCCCCCCCATGGTCGCCGTGGCCATCTACTCCATCGGCTGCACATTCCCTATGGTGTCGGTGTGGAGCTCTATGGGAGCAGAGCATCAGCAATGGCAGCAAAGCATACACAACCGATGAAAGCTTGAGTGTACACCATGTGCTCAAGAAAATGCGCAAGTAGAGAAAGGGAAAAGACATAGATGATGGCAAGTCAGCTCGTCTATTCATCGAATGGATGCCAAGTCAGGCCACCTCGCATTTCTAAATCTGGTCAAATGTGTCATGAACAAACTAAATATCGTATAAGGTGACACTGCCTAACCAATAGAGTATACCGATAAAGGGTTTGTTTCGGAGAAAATAACTACTCACTCTGTTTTAAAATATAAGATGTTTGTGTATTGTAAGATTCAAGTTTGACCAATAATATATAGATTACATAACACGACAATGATGTCCATGAAAAATATTTTTTTAATATAAATATAATAATATTATTTTTATATTATATAAATACATTTTATTGGTCAAATTTTAGGTTCTTCACAACTGAAGAAGATGGCTGGCGGCCTGCTGATGCCTGATCCAGAATACCGGTGCACCTGTGGTCTAGTGCCGATGCCCCTGTGGTGTAGTGCTGCTGGTGGAGTGACCCGCTCTGCTGCTCCATTTCATCATTGGCATGAGCTTGGCAGTGGGACGAGGAGGAGCCCGTGGCGCCTGTCCTCTGTCCGTTCCATTCCATTACGACGAGCTCCTTCTCTCCTCTGTTGCCGTCCGCGAGTCCAAGTCTCAAGAGGCCGTGGCCGACCGACCCACGACCGACGCCATGCACGACAAGCATGGAACGTTAATAACGATCCCCCAGATGATCTTCTTTGTTAATCACGCCACCCGATCGCGAGAGAGAGAGAGAGAAGAAAACCGGTGCCGAGGCGACCCTGCTTAACCGATGCTTAAGCATTAATTTGATTCTGGCTACTTTGATATTTAGTGCCACTAAGCCCCTAACAGAGGTGCTCCCATCAGAGAAGATGGGTGTTTGGTGAGGTTTTCTTACCCTACAGCTTCTCGGGTATGCCATTAAATTCAAAAAAAAAGAAAGAATATGCACAGAGTACTACCCTGTGTGTCACGGTACATACCGTTTTAGAATTTGCACCGGTTAAATATTTTAAAATTTAGCTATTAAATGTACAAAATATTATAAACCTCTACAACACCATATTGTGTAACAGTGAATCCATTATGAAATATATACTTTAATAATATTTATTTATTTTTATGTAAAAATCATAAAAATATATTTTTATATAAATTTTCATGATCAAAATGTAACTTTGAGGCCGCGGTAACATTCAAAACGAACGACTTGTACGGTGAGGGGGAGGTGCAACGAATTTTTTGCGAGACATGTACTAGTACTTAGTACTCCAGTTTGTAGTTAGGGCTGGAAATGAGCCGAGCTGAGCTGGCTCGTCAGATTCCACAAGTCGGGGAAAAGGCTCGGTTCAAGTTTTCACTGATTCCGAGCCGGCTTGTAATGGCTCGCGAGCTGGTCTAGTCCAACTTAAGCTGCTCCCGTCCAATTCAGCCTCTCAGATTTCGCTGCGTTCTCTTCCCTCTCTCTATCTCCCGCGAGCCGCGACGGCAACGCGATCTCGGGTTAGGGCACCGCCGCCTCCCACCCCTCCTCCACTGGGCATAGCCACTGGTCCGCCGCCATATCCTCTGCCGCATCCTCTGCCACCCCTCCGCCACCTCCTCCCCTCTGCCACCTCCTCCGCCTCAGCTCCTGCTGCCGACTACTACGCCGCCGCCTCCTGCCGCTCCTTCACCGGGCACAGCCGCTGTTCGCCACCACCTCCTCCACCGCCGCTCATGGATTAGGAGTGACAGCCTAGCGAGGGGTCGCGGGTTTGTGCACGTGGAGGCCGCAGTCCCGGTCGTGCTGCGCCAACACCCCCCTGGTGCAATGCGACTACCTCCGCCTCGTCGAATCCTCCGGACCTTACTCTTGCCGGCCGTCAGGAATCCACCTCCGTCTCCACCTTGCGCGGCCCCAACTCCACCTCCACCTCCCTTACCCGGACGCCTCCAACTCCCTGCTTGTCTCCACCGCCTCCACATCCGCCACGTCAAACCCTACCTCCGGCCTCCTCGACGAGTCTACGAATGGCTCGCGAGCTTTTGCGAGCCGGCTCGCCGAGCTTTGCGAGCTGAGGAGGCGGCTCGGGCTCGACTCGTTCAACCACCGAGCCGAGCCGAGCCCAGGCCATAGTGAGCCCGAGCCCAGCCCTATTTGTAGTGTCGACGCGCTAACAAAATCCAAGTCCGACGAAACACATTCCCGGTCTCGCCTCTCTTTCCCCTACCAAAAGTCTTCCCGAAACGCCCAAAACACACACACGCGAGCGGAGCAGCGTAGCGACTCCAAACGCGCACACAGTGTGACAGAGAAGCGCAGCTCATCTCACCCCTTGTCCCCTCCGCCCGCGGCATCAGAGCCGCCCCGAGCCAGCTTGCCCCGCGTCTCCGACGCCGTGCGCGGCACCGCCCCTAGAGGCGCGGCCGGCCTGCCCCGATCTCCCCGCGCGGCGGTGGGGGTCCGAGTTAATGCGCCCGTGAAGCGTCGGCGGCGGACCAGTCTTGAGGCCGTGGCGGGTTAAAGGTGGCCCTCCGTTTCTCGGCAGGTCAGGCTAGGAGAGGAGAAGGGAGGGATTGTTCTGGTGGTGTCTCAGGCGATGAGGGGCTCCAAAGGGGAGGAGAAGCCCGGCGGCGGCGAGAGTTGGTGCTACCAGTTTGTAAGCAAGGTGAGATTCCGTCTCGTCTCTGGATTTAGGGTGGATTTTTTTTTCGGCTTTTGGTTCAGCTGAATCATTTCTTTGTAGCTTCAAGGCTGAGTCCTTTCAAATTTTGCTTCAAGAAAGGAAATGGAGTGTTTTGGGTAGCATTTCTGCTCTTTTTGGTTTGGTTCATCCAGTTTGTGCGTGCAGTCGTGGTTAATGCTAGTTTCATCGCAGTCTGGGTTAAAAGTTAGTAAAAGATTGCGTTTTTCGTGAGTTCCGTGAGGAAAGAGAAGTGATTTTGTTACTTTACGCCGGACGTTTCGGATTATCGAGCGTCTGATTCAAAATGTTAGGCAACTTCGTTCTAATCCTTTTCCATTTTTCTTTTCTTTTTACTCAATTTATTACTATTATTTTTTACTACTACTGAATAGCTCAGAGTTAGTTTGGGTGAGATGGATTTTCTGACATTCCGTTTCTTATTTTGGATCGAAGTTTGGTAGATCATGTTCTGTTCTGTACTGTTATTTTGTGTACTTGGTCCAATCGTGTTTATCGGTGCACAAGTTAGGAGGAATCTGTAGTTCTCTTGTTCCATTGCCGTATTCATTGCTAGTTCGGTGGCTATATTAGAGAGGCATTTAATTTATCATTCATTGTTATCAGCTCCTATTTAGTGTCCTAGTATTGATTTTGGCTTCAGTGGTTAATGACATGTTGTTATGTTGTTTTCTCATTTTCCATTGGCCCGTTTGGTTGGTAGCGTTTTCTCTGTCGACTGCCAACTCTTCCGTCCTAGCTAAAAATGAGTTAGAATAATTTTGGAGTGGATATTAGGCGAAGGAACACTCAAGAGTGGAACTGCATAACCAAGGGGATTTCTGATTCCTTGTCTTATGTTTCATTATTATGGGTAAAGGAACGCGATCTTGAACAGTACATGGGCCATTTAGCCTCTTTTTTGGGGGCACACAAGTGGATTCAGGACAAAAGACAAGGACCAGATAGCTTTGTATCAAGCCCTTTTTTTCCTGCGAGGAGTACCAAGCCTAAGTTGATGCTTCTGAGGTCATAATATCTGTCAGTAATCCTGCTTCCTAAAAAGCATACTGTTAAAAAAGAAAGCAATAGTAGATTTAAAATGTTACAACGAGGTAATAGCTTTTTGTTTATAGCGATGAACTTGTACTGATTGGAACTTGTTTGCAGGATACACTGATTTTGAAGACTCCAAAGAAGTCACCCCTCACATTAAGAATGGTTGTTTTTGCTATGACAATGATCTGCGGGGTATTTATTTGCTCAATGTGTATGAAGCAACTAGGAAGTGACAGCTGGTCAAGGATAGTGAAGATCGAAGTAGCAGAGCAGCCCTGCAATAAGTCTGCAGTTCCTCCTTCTGAGGTTCAGTTTGTGCATTATCCACAACCAATAAGTTATAGCAGGTGATAGTTGTGCTGCAGCATGTTTAAACTATGGTATATACTTGGCTTGCATAATGTCTGATGGTAACTTTATTTTGTAGGAAAGAATGCATGTGTACCCCTGTCCGGTTCTTTGCAATTATCTCATCACAGCGATCTGGAAGTGGCTGGTTTGAAACCCTTCTTAACAGCCACATTAATGTTAGCTCCAACGGAGAAATCTTCTCTAATAAAGAAAGGAGAAATAACATTTCATCTATAATAAAGACATTGGATAAGGTGTATAATTTGGATTGGAATAGTAGTGCTTCCAAGAATGAGTGCACTGCTGCTGTTGGCTTCAAATGGATGCTTAATCAGGTGATGATTTAGATCAGTATTTTCTTCTTATTTTCTTCAAGTACTATTGTGGACGTACTGTCAAAAGCACCATAAGCATGTTCCCTTCAGATACTTGTGAATTAGGTATGTTTTAGACGATTTCATGTAGCAAGTAATTGAGATGGATCTGCTTGCTGGTTTAGAAATTCCCACCTTGCATTCTGTGAATACACTCTGGTGTGCACTCATGAATAAATTGGTTTTCTGCCTGACTTTTGCATCCTGTTCCTCTTCTCAGGGAAATCCGGAATATGTTAGCCTTGAACATTAGGTCCCCCTGAGTAATAACTTTCTTAATTGTTTCCAAATCCTGATGTACTAACATCTATTGTGCACAAGACAATTATGATACTAGTTTTGTTGATTTGTCCCCACTACTCCATAACTACTTTGATGGAGCATACTGAAATTCATTTTTATTTCTGGACAGTTCATAATTTTTATGGATGGCTAGGAAATGAAATCGTTTACACTAACTAAATCTTGGCAATGACATGATTACATTGTCGTTTGTAATCCTTCTCATTGATGGTTGTGTAAGATTTCATTGAAATGTTGGATGAGGCCACACATGATTTTTGTTTGTTTGTTTTGGAAATAAATATATTTAAGTTTTAAGATATGCAATTTTGATGCTGATGTCTTACAAATGATAAAAGGGAGTATCAGAAAAAATGATAAAAGGGAGTATCAGAAATCCTATCAATTGTTGATAGCAATTTTCATAGTCTGTTGCCCTTTTGAAGATATCAGCATTATTGGAGGAAGTGAGTATATTGTTATGTGATAGTTTTAGGGCCTGTTTGTTTATGTTTTTTTTGGCTTCTGGATTTTAGCTTCGAAGCCAGAAAAGCACCTATTTACTTGCTTTTGGCTTTTGGCTTCGAAAAGCCTGAAAGAACTTTAAAGCCAAAAGCAGGTAAATAGGTGAAAATTGTTTCAGGCTTTTCGAAACCAAAAGCCAAAAGAAGGTAAATAGGTGCTTTTCTGGCTTCGAAACCACAGTCCAAAAAGCCAAAAGCCAGCCAAACAAACAAGCCCTTAAGTAGTATGCACATATAGATTGTCACAATCTCCATAGGCAGCATGCTTGTATACACAGTATCTGTACTTTCACTTGAAGGCTTCAACATATTAGTCTGGTTACTGTTTTTTGGGTAGACAGGTTAATTAATAAATCATGAACATAACTTAAATGTTAAGCAGAACAAGCATTCTTCTGATAATATATGTCTCCAGGGTCTTGTGGCAAATCATGCGGATGTAGTTGATTACTTCAACCGAAGAGGAGTGTCAGCAGTATTTCTGTTCAGAAGGAATCTCCTCCGTCAGATGGTATCACAACTAGCAAACAATCATGATAGATACCTTAAGCAATTAAATGGATCACATAAGGCCCATGTTCACACAAGGGATGAGGTAGTGCTCTACAACATACATGTCAACTCTGGCTTGCAAATTTCTGCAGTCTTTGAGTTAAGCTGTGTCTTTTATTTCATAGGCGAATATACTTGCCAGATATAAGCCCAGGCTCAACACAACTTCATTAATTTGGAGACTGAAACAGGCAGATGAGTATACTCGTGATGGTCTTGAAAACCTAAAGAGCATCCACCACATTACTATGTATTATGAGGATCTCATCCAAAACAGAACAGTGAGTTCTTTTTCACTTATCTGTTGTGTGTAATTTTTTGTTGATTTTCCTCGGCCTGCTCATTGAGTACTACATTGACTTGCACTTGCAGAAGCTTTTTGATGTCCTGGATTTCCTCAAAGTGCCAAGGAGGAAACTAGTCAGCCGGCATGTGAAGATACACACCAAACCACTATCAGATCAAATTGAAAATTGGGATGAAGTCTACAATGCTCTGAATGGTACCCAGTATGAGAGCTTCTTGAATGCTGACTACAGAATATGACTCTGGTGTCTCCACATTTTTTCGCATGTGTAGATATTGTTTTTCTGTGTTTTTGTTTTCTTTTTTCAACAGCTGGCCTTGACGTGCCTGGCAAAAATTTTGATATGGGGAAGGCGGCTCTCACGCGGTTGCTCACGAGTTCTTTAACAGGTTCCACTAATTGTTATACCTGTTTCTTTTTTCTTTTCATGTTCTTGTAACTGGTCCTCAATCTTCTCTTTTGTATTCCACGGCTTATCATATCCTGTGCCCATACTGTGTTTCTAATTCTCAGTCACATGTGGTTGTGCGCTTTTGTTGCTGATCATATGGAACCACTTCTTTCTGCACTTGGTTTGTATGGACGAGCCTTTGCAATTCATTATAATGCTGCTGTATGGATGTCATATATGTTAAATTGAATAATATTCTGCGCTTGCTGATTCAGAAAAGTAACTCTTGACATTAGGCCGATTTTTTGCATTTGTTTGCGTTTTTATTTCGCATCAGCACTTTCTGAAGAGTGAAGCGGCTGTGGTGATATGTGATTATGCGAGCAGCGCAAGCTGGCATATACGACTATACGTACGTGCATGCACAGATCTCTTTGCTTAACAACCATGATGACACATGTTTAAGTCATAAATGTTCCATTCAACTGGCTATCAGCGTTTTCCGCAGATGTCACCGGCAGGTTCCGAAAATCGGCGGGAAGTATCTGACAAGTACACGGTGACTTTCTGATTCAGCTGTTTCCTGGAAGTACCTTTCTGATTTACACGTACATTCGGTAATCCCCAATAAATAAACTCACTCGGTGTTGACTATGACTTTGCCGCGGAGAGTCTAGGACGTACGTCTCCATCCATCTCCTACTTAGTCCGCCTTGCAGATTAGTGGTTCTGAGCCTCGGGCCCTCGGCCATGGCAGTGATCGATATGACTTTCTTCCACATTCATTCAATTGCTATATGGTGCTCTTGATGATGTAGTCGATGTCCAGGCCGTTGCTCTGGAAAACGGAATGCACCGCGTAGACAAGGTGGATTAGCTCTTGCAGATGCATGATTGATGGTAGGTTAATTTTAGGACCTAGCGTTTCTCTGGAACGCAGGATTTAAAAAACGCATAAACAAAAAAAAATACAATTAAGATGTTATGATTTTAGAAATCCTATCAGAACCTAAAACACAGAAAGTTACAAACATGTTTCTTTGGATGCTACATATAAATTTCTCAAGAATTCGAAGAGAGAGAAGATACACGAAGAAAAATTTCCATAAGGTCTTACCTCTTGTTAGGAATCATATAAAATTGAGATGTAGAAATGCAATCTGTCGCGGGGATTTCGCGGCAATATACATTTGTAGTAGGAATTGGGGAGCACGTGAGGAAGATTCAAGCAGGTTCACACAAGAGGTTTTTACCCAGGTTCAGGTCCTCCAATAGCGGAGGTAATACCATACTCCTGCTGTTTGTATTGCTAGCCTTGTGTGAGAAAGATTACAGGAGGTTGAAGATGCGGTTTAGCCTTAAGCCCATGAAAAAGGAATCCGCCCCCTTTGCATGGGGTGCTCTGCCTTATATAGGCTGTACAGGTGCCAACTCGGCCAGTCGGCCGAGCTACAGTAACCGCACAAATTAATTGGTACATTCATTCGGTTTAGCCTTAAGCCCATGAAAAAGGAATCCGCCCCCTCTGCATGGGGTGCTCTGCCTTATATAGGCTGTACAGGTGCCGACTCGGCCAGTCGGCCGAGCTACAGTAACCGCACAAATTAATTGGTACATTCATTTCTGTGTAACCGTCCGAGTAACGCCAGTCTTCATGTAGGCGAAACGCATGTCTTGATGGAGTTGTAACGCCTGCTTTGATGGCACCCGGACGTTGTACCCGTGCGGGCCTTACTTGGGCCTTCATCCGAGTGGGCCTCCCTGGAACTCCTCGAGCCTGTTGGGCCGACTCGTTGTGCTGGGCCTACCCGGATGGGCTCCCCCCCGTCAGTAGCCCCCGAGTGCTTCGAGGTCTCGACACGGATGCCGACTGACGAGCAAGTTGCGCATGCCCAAGTCGCTGGTGGAGAGACCTTGATGGACTCCCGTGATACCTGAAAAAGGTTAGATTTGTACTAGTGCTAGGGATTCGGTGATACCCGCGCTTTCCGGCTGGGGAAGTCGGCTAGTGGCCTTCCGGGAGGCGTATCATGAATTTCGAGTGAATCCGAAATAGCGCCTGGCATGTCCGAGTGGACGTTGCCATCTTGTGCCCGCAAGGGGGACGCCTTCGATCTCCAGCTTCGAAATCGAGTCCTCGAACTCCGGCATTGAAATTCCGAATCAGTGAGCCATCTTCGCGCCGCTGTGGCGTCCGGCTCTGATTCAGGGACCATTTTGCTCCGCTGTGGATGCCGGGTTCGTCCTTAGCTTGGGTGTTGCCGAGTGACCTGCGAACCCTGTTGGGTCGGCCATCGGCACCCTTTCGCAGAGCCAGTCTGCTTCCGAGTGTGGCCGCTTGTGCGCCTCGGAATTGTTTGGTGGAGTCGGTACAACCTCGTGACGTGTCCCAGTGAGCCAAGCCGACTTCAAACCGACTCGGCTTCTGAGAGTGATTCGACTCGATCGAACCGAACCCGGTCGAAGCCGACTTGCGCCACACGATACCGTCTTGACTGTACACGATGTCGCTTCAGCATTTAATGCGCGCAGTCGGTTGGGCAGAGTGCCTGCAGCGCCGCAGCGCAATGATTTCGCCTCGAGTCCCGCCCGAAGCGTGCCCGAGACATCCGCTGCCGCTGCTCTGACTTCGCGTGACGTCCGATGCGACGGTTCATCATGACTGCGCCCGAATCACGCGGGCGGCGCGCGCGGGATGGATGCTGACGTAATGTTCGCCGGTCAAGACGCCTGGGATGCCGCGCCGTGGCGAAAAAGGCGCCCGAATCCCGCGGGTTCGCGCGCGCGGGACGGCAGTTGCCGCGGCGGTTTGCCGCCACGTCGGACGCACGACTGTCGACGGTTTGCCTCCCTTGACTATAAAAGAGGGCGTAGGGCTGCCGCGTTTCTCATCTGCTTTCGCTTTCCTCGCGCCCAAGCCCTTTGCCTCCAGAGCTCCGCCACCACGCACTTCTTCCCGAGAGAAAAGCTTGTTCGCCGCCGTCCTTCAGCCACCCGACCATGTCGCGCACCGGCAAAGGCAAGAAGACCGATGCTTCCTCCTCCGCCGCCGCCGATGGGTGGAAAAAGGGCGATTGGGTCCCGTCGGTTATCACCGACAGGATCCTCATTGGCCTCGCCGGCGAGGGACTGCTGCCGCCCCGCACCATCGGCAACTGGAGGGCGCCGTTTCAGGACAAGAAGCCCACTCCGCACGCGCACGAACGCGTGATGCTTGTCCCATTCATCGAGCGGGGCTTCTCGCTGCCTCCGCATGACTTTCTTGCGCGGCCTCCTCTTCTTCTACGGCCTCCAGCTCCATCATCTGAGTCCCAATGGCATTCTGCACATTGCGTGTTTTATCACGCTGTGCGAATACTATCTGGGGACTCGGCCTCACTGGGGGCTGTGGAAGAAGATATTTGTGGTGAAGGCGCAGCCCATCAAAGCCGGCGGCCGACTGTCCGTCTGCGGGGGAGCCGGAATCCAAGTCAAAGCCGGCGCAAAGTACTTCAAGCTGCAGCTCCCGGACACTGTGCGGAAGTGGCAGGACGGGTGGTTCTACTGCCCGGATGAGCGCACGCCGACTGGCCACGAAGGGCTTCCCCCTGTACGCCGAAGGTCCCCCCCGAGTGGCGGAAGCGTTGGAGCGCCAAGCCCTCCAGCGACGGAGATGCTCGAAGTCGACCGACTCCTGAAGAGGATCCAGAGACTTCAGGAGAAAGGGCTCACGGGCACCGACCTCATCTCCACCTGGTTGAGTCGGCGCATCCAACCGCTTCAAGCCCGGGTGCACCCGATGTGGGAGTACTCGGGCTCGCACGACTCGACGAGGGTGTCGGTCAATGGGCTTCCGGACGACATTTTCATGGACTCCTGAAGAACTTGACCAAAGAGCGAACCGGGCTCACCAGGGCGCCACACGTGATTCCCTTTTCTGCCGCCAACCCACCGCCGACTGTAAGTGTTTTACATTTCCGAGTCGGATTCTTGTATGTTGTTGTTTATTGTTCTTCCTAACTCCCAAGTCTTTCGATGCTGCAGACTTTCCTTGACTTTGAACTCCATGCCGCCACTCCCCGAGCAAAGCTCAGCTCCGGAGGCGTTGGACGACGCGGAGGTCGACGAGGAAGCCCCCGAGGGCGGCGTCCAGGTCGACTCGGACACCGAGTCGGAAGGGGCCCCCCTGACCATCAAACGGAGGCGTGACGACGATGCCTCCGGGTCCAAGACCCCACAGGCGTGGGGCGGAGCCGGCTCAGGCGGAGTCGGCCGCCAAGCGGGCACGAGCCGCACCTGCCGGCCCCGCGGCACAGGCTCCGGCTCCTGCGGCTAAGCCGAGTGCGCCTCAGCCGGCACTCGCCGGTTCCTCCGGGGGTCTGCCCGCCCCGGGGAAACCGAAGAAAAAGACGATCCCCACAACCACCAGGTACGAGTCCTTTTGCCTTTTGCCTCATACTCCAGTCGAAGTAGGTTGGTGAAGATGCTGAAGTCGGTTTTGTTTTTGACATTGCAGAATCCAAAAGAAGTTCTCCGACAAAGGAGACTCCTCAGCCGGCACACCCGCGGCCCCGACTCCGGTCCCGCCGCCGGAGTCGGCTCCCCCGACTCCAACTGCAGCCGAGCTCAGCGCACCGACGCCAACCGTCCCCGCTGTGGCAACGGAGTCGGCCTCGGGTGCCGAGTCAACCGCACCTCCGCTGCAGCCACGCCTCCGGCTGCGGCTACGCCAAGCACGCCGCAGCCTGTTGCTCCCACGCCACAGCTTGCCGCACCCGCGGAGAAGAGTGCCGGAGTCGGACGTGGGCGCCGGGTCGACCGAGGCTCCGGCTGACACCCGCAGCCTCCGCCAACTCCTTCCGGCGAGGCGACATCGGAGCCGGCGGCTGCGGACGATGCCGACTCCTCAGAACCAGCAGGCGGAACCGGAGGCCAGCTCGTCACCGAGTCTTCTCCGGTGGCCGAGCAGAGCCTGGCCCTTGGCTCCGGCTCCCGCGACTGAAGAGCCGGCGCCGGGTTCGTCCGGAAGCCTCGTCCCCGCGCTGCTGTTGCCGAGTTGCAGCACGGGGGACTTGACGGCTGCAGAAGCAGCCACCGACCGCGTCGCTGCCCTTAGCTCCAAGCTTAGGGAATTTGCCGACGCGGCCAAATCCTTGGCGGACTCGGCCGAGGTTCTTGAGTCCTCCGTCGGGGTAAGTTGCTTTCGAACTTTGTTTAATTCTTAACACTGGGAGCACGATCAGTGCACCCAGTGGGTGTAGCCCCCGAGTCTCTAGCCGACTGGTTGAGTCGGTTGGAGACTTATGAATTCGGGTTATGCTGACAAATCTTTTCCATGTCCAGGCTGCGATCCGGCTCGGCGGAAACGGCCCGGCCCTCATGGAGAAGAACGCCTCCCTCGAGAAGGCGTTGGCCGAAGAAAGGGCCAAGAGTCGGCGGCTTGAAGAGAAGCTCGCCGCCATCGGGAGTAAGTATCCGGGTCTTCAGCTCCTTTGCCTTAGAAGTTTTGCTAGTATTGACTTTATTGAGTCGGCAGACGTCGAAGCCGAAAACGCCCGACTTCGAAAAGAAATGAAGTCGATGATCCCGATGGTCAAAGTAACAGAAATGCTCGACGCCAAGGTGGTCGAGTTGAAGGCGAGCTGCGCGAAGCTCGCGCACAAATGAAGACCGCCGCCATGCTGCAGTCGGAGCATGAGAAGTTGGTGGCGCAGTACGAGCAGTCGCAAGCCGCGAACCACAAGCTGCAGGCGGCCGTCGACGACTTCTCCAGGAAGATGACCGAGTCGCAGGAGCGACACGCCGCGGTCATCGTCGACTGGGAGAAGCGCGAGGGAGAGCTCATAAGCCAACTCAAGAAGGCTAATGAGACTCTACTCGGTAAGCCCCCGAGTCCTTTACTTCTCTCTTTTTGCACGCTTCATTGTTCATTTCCTTTGCAATAATTCGCACCCAGATGCTTGCCCAGAACTGGAGGAGCAAGCGAGGCAGGCGGCGCTCCGACTTCGCGCACTATCCGACCCGGCGAGGTCAGCTCTCGACGCATTCTGGACACCCGAGCAGATGTCCGGCTGCGTCGTGACTATGGAGGACCGACTCCTCCAAGTCAAGAGCTTGGTGCAGAACATGAAGTCGGCTGCCCAAAGCCTCTGCACCAAGCTATGGCCCGGAGAAGAGCCGGGTTCCAGCATCTTCGCCCTCGCCGACAAGCTCTCACAAGGCTCGGCGGAGGTGGAGAAGTGGAAGGAGTCGGCAGCCCGCTCGGGGGCCGGCATGGCGCTGGCAATGGTGCTGGCACACCACCCCGATGCGGATGTCGACAGCATTTCCGCTGGGGCCCCAGTCGACGAAGAGGGTCAGTCGGTCAACCCTCTGGAGCTCCTTCCCCGAGTCCGCGCCGCCGCCAGCCGGATCGCCGACTTCACCGACCTGGAGGAGCGCGTAGAAGCAACTCCAGAAGAATAAAAAATATCATGTAATATCTCTCGGTATGCCGAGTAGAAAAAATGTAAAGACCTATTTTGCTTTGAATGAAAATGCTTTTCGATTCATTTTGATTTTGCACAAGTTATTTGATTCGTCCGAATTTGTTTTTTCCGCCGAGTCGGATCCTTTCGCGTGCAGGCCGACCTTTAGCTTTTGCTCTTGCCAACCGGACAGCCGGGTTGCGACTGTAGTTGGGGACGAAGAGTGGGCCTTAGGTACCGTACACGTTTACTTAGACGCTCGTGTAGAAACAAAGTTAGGAGATCCGAAATAACTTGCACCGAGTGATAAATCACCCAGTGGGTTGAGGTAGCTTCCGGGGTTGCCCATTAGCACTCGTTTTTAGACGTAGCCCCCGGGGGTTGCCCAAGGGAACATAGTTGAAATATGGAAATTAAAGAAACAAAGTGCTTCCCGAGTGCCGCTCGAAGGAAACAAATGTTTATTTATAATCAAACAATGAACTGTTGGAAGTACAAAGTTTAAGTGTAAAAGGGATGCAGCTGAGCAATATTCCAAGTCCGTTCGGTGACTGCGCCGGTTGCCGAGTCCTCCAGTCGGTACGCGCCGTTGTGCAGCACCTGGTTGATGATGAACGGCCCTTCCCGAAGGCGGAGACAACTTGTGCATGCCCGCCTTGTCTTGGATTAGTCGGAGGACCAAATCTCCTTTGTTGAAGACTCGGCCCCGAACTTGCCGACTGTGGTAGCGGTGCAAGTTCTGTTGATAGATGAGCCGAGCGCGAAAGGGCGAGTTCCCGCGCTTCTTCCAAGAGATCAAGATCGTCTTGTCGCGCCGACTCGGCATCCTTTTCCACGTATGCTGCGACTCGCGGGGAGTCGTGGAGGATGTCACTCGGCAGCACGGCTTCGGCTCCGTAAACCATGAAGAAAGGCGTGTAGCCAGTCGACCGGTTTGGAGTTGTCCTTAAACTCCAGAGGACAGACGGAAGTTCGTCGATCCAGGAGCCGGCGGCCCGTTGCAACGGGACTAACAACCGGGGCTTGATGCCTTGGAGAATAAGAGCATTGGAACGCTCGACTTGGCCGTTGGACTGCGGATGAGCCACGGAAGCAAAGTCGATCCGGATTCCATGATCCCGGCAAAAGTGGCGGAAGACTTCAGCAGTGAAGTTCTTGCCATTGTCGGTGATGATGCTATGAGGGACACCGAATCGGAAGACGACTCCCTTCATGAAGTTGACGGCAGTCGGACCATCAAGTTTCATGATTGGGCTTGGCTTCGATCCACTTCGTGAACTTGTCCACTGCCACAAGGAGATGAGTGAAACCTCCTCGGGCTGTTTTAAGCGGACCCACCATGTCGAGTCCCCACACAGCAAAAGGGCCATGTGATTGGGAATGGTCTTGAGCGCGGTAGCCGGCATATGCGATTGACGGGCATACCTCTGACACCCTTCGCAAGTTCGGACGAGTTCCTCTGCATCAGCATGGGCACTGAGCCAGAAGAAACCGTGACGAAAGGCTTTGGCGACCAAGGCCCGTGACGAAGCATGGTGGCCGCAAAGTCCCGAGTGGATTTCCTCGAGCAACATTCGGCCTTCTTCCGGCGAGATGCAACGCTGGAAGATTCCAGTGGTGCTGCGCTTGTAGAGCTCACCATTAATGATGGTGTAAGCTCGAGCGCGGCACACAATGCGGCGCGCTTCAGTCGGATCCTCAGGTAACTCCTTGCGCAAAAGGTAGGCAAGGAACGGCTGAGTCCAGAGGGGAATGACCGCCAAGACACCTTCTTGGGTTGGACTGGCCAGTTCAGGGTTTGGCGACCCGGCTTCAGCTGACTCGGTTGCCGACTCCAGTTTGACGGATGGCTGGAAGAGTTGCTGAAGGAACACTCCTGGTGGCACTTTTTCTCGAGCAGAGCCGATCCTGGCAAGGGAGTCGGCTGCCTCATTATCAGCTCGGCGAACATGATGAAGTTCGAGGCCGTCGAAGTGTCCTTCCAGCCGACGCACAGCAGCACAGTATGCCGCCATGGTGGGATCCTTGGCGTCCCACGTCTTCATTACTTGCTGCACCACCAGATCCGAGTCGCCGCGGCAAAGTAGTCGGCGAATGCCGAGTGAAACTGCAATGCGCAAGCCATGCAGTAACGCCTCGTATTCCGCCACATTGTTGGAGGCGGCGAAGTGAATTTGCAGCACGTAATTCAGCTTGTCGCCTTTGGGGGAGATGAGGACGACTCCAGCCCCCGTGCCCGCGAGCATCTTTGAGCCGTCGAAGTACATGACCCAGTGCTCCAGATGCACCTGAGTCGGAAGGGACTGGCTTTCAGTCCACTCGACGATGAAGTCCGCGAGGGCTTGTGACTTGATAGCTTTGCGGGGCTCGTAGCTGATGTCATGAGGCATGAGCTCTATCGCCCACTTAGCAACTCGGCCCGTGGCATCCCGATTGTTGATGATATCAGACAAAGGGGCATGACTAACCACGGTGACTGAGTGGGCTTGGAAATAATGCACCAGCTTCCGAGTCGCCAGGAACACGCCATAGACGAGTTTCTGGTAGTGCGGGTAGCGCTGCTTCGACTCAGAAAGGACTTCGCTGACGTAATAGACGGGTCGCTGCACCTTCTGTACTCGGCCTGCTTCTGCACGTTCCACCACTAAAACAACGCTGACCACTTGATTCGTGGCCGCGATGTACAGCAGCATGGGCTCTCCTTCCATTGGTGCAGCAAGAATTGGAGGTGTTGACAGAAGGCGCTTGAGATCCTCGAAGGCTTTTTGAGCCTCGTTCGTCCACTCGAAGGAGTCGGATTTCTTGAGAAGTCGGTAAAAAGGCAAGGCCTTCTCACCGAGTCGGGCAATGAACCGACTTAGAGCGGCTACGCACCCGGTTAGGCGCTGGACAGCCTTCAGATCCTTCGGTTTGCCCATCTTGATGATGGCATCAAGCTTGTCCGGGTTTGCTTCGATTCCTCGCTCGGAAACGATGAAGCCGAGTAGCTTGCCGGCAGGAACTCCGAAGACGCACTTCTCCGGGTTGAGCTTCATGTCGAACCTCCCGAGATTGGCGAAGGTTTCGGCCAAATCAGTCAAGAGGTCCTCAGTCTTCTTTGTCTTCACCACAATGTCGTCAACGTATGCCTGGACATTTCTGCCTATCTGGTCATGCAAACATTTTTGCATACAACGCTGATATGTTGCGCCAGCATTTTTCAAACCAAAAGGCATGGTGATATAACAAAAAGCCCCAAACGGGGTAATGAAAGAAGTTTTATTTGATCTGATTCTTTCATTTTGATCTGGTGATAGCCTGAATAGGCATCCAGAAAACACAAACGTTCGCAACCGGCCGTGGAGTCGACGACTTGATCAACACGGGGTAAAGCAAACGGGTCCTTGGGGCATACTTTGTTTAGGGACGTGTAGTCCACACACATGCGCCAAGTTTTGTTCTTCTTAAGAACCAGGACCGGGTTTGCCAACCAGTTCGGGTGAAGAACTTCCTTGATGAACCCGGCTGCGAGGAGTCGGGCGATTTCCTCTCCGATAGCTTTGCGCCGGTCTTCAGCGAAGCGGCGGAGAGACTGCTTTACTGGCTTGGCGTCCTTGGCGACGTTGAGGGAGTGCTCGGCGAACTTCCTTGGGACACCCCGGCATGTCGGCTGGCTTCCATGCAAAGATGTTCCAATTCTCACGAAGGAAGTCGACGAGCGCGCCTTCCTATTTGGCCTCGAGGTCAGTCCCAATCTGGACCGTCTTAGACGAGTCCTCAGGATGGACCTGGACACGCTTAGTGTCCTTGGCCGACTGGAAGGTGGACTCGGTTGCCGCCTTCTTGCAGGGTGGAGCTTGGTCTGGGTTGACAGACGCTTGGATGCTTTCCAGCTCCTGAGCCGCAACCAAGGATTCGGCTATATCCGCGCTGGCGAGGTCGCACTCGTTGGAGCGCTCAAAGTCGCCAGTGATGGTGATGACGCCCTTTGGACCCGGCATAGCTTGAGGTACGTGTAGCACGGCCTAGCCATGAACTTGGCATAGGCCGGACGGCCAAAGATCGCATAGTAGGCGCTCTTGAAGCCGACTACCTCAAAGGTCAAAGTCTCGACCCGGAAGTTGTTCGGTTCACCGAACACAACTTCTAGGGAGATTTGACCCAGAGGCTTGGCACACTTCCCAGGCACTATTCCGTGGAAGGAAGTGCTACTGGGACGAAGCTGGGTCTCCGGGACCTGCATCTTCTTCAGGGTATCCATGAAGATTATGTTGATGCTGGAGCCACCATCCATCAAGACTTTGCGGAGTTTGAATCCGCCGACTTGCGGATCCACCACCAAGGGATGCTTGCCAGGGTGAGGGACTCGATCCGGGTGGTCGAGTCGGCTGAAACCGACTGGCACCTCGGACCAGTCCAACCATTGAGGGACCGCAGGCGCCGTCGCGTTGACTTCTCGACAGCACAGCTTCCGACCCCTTTTTGGAGTCGGATCCTTGAAAGATCATGAGTACACCCCTTTGAGGGGGGTACTGCGCGGCGCCGCCGCCTGCAGCGGAACCTCCTTCTCCGCCGGCGTCAGGCTCGGGCTGCTTTTCTTCCCGAAGGTGCTGCAGGAAGCTGCACTCCTGAGTCGAATGCCCCGCCTGATAGTTGGTGGTGCTATGGAAGGAGCAGGGCCTATCGAGGATTTCCTCGAAGGTGAGCTTCGGCGCCTTGCGCTGCTGCCAAGGGCGCTCTTTCTTCTGGCCAGCGTCACACGTGGGGCCCTCAGGGCCGCACCAGGTCGGCTCCGCTGACCCCATCTCCACCACCAGCCTTTTGTTTCGGGGGGCGATTGTCCACGCGCTTCGGACCTGAGTCGGTGGGGACTTTCCGGCTTGAGGACTCGGCTTTTGCCTTGCCTTTGTCCTCGTACCGCATGGCCTCCTCACCCGTCGCGTACTTGCTGACGACTTCCATGAGTCGGCCCATGGTCTGGATGTTGGACCGGGCCAACTTGTGCTTCAGGAGTTCATATTTGACTCCTTGGGAAAAGGCCTGAATGACTTGCGTCTCGGTGACATCTTCGATGGAGTTGCGCAGTCGGGTCCAGCGCTGAATATAGTCGTGGACCGACTCACCCTTCTCCTGGACACAAAGCCACAGGTCTTGTGCGTTCACAGGGCGCTTGTACGTGCCCTCAAAATTTTTGACGAAGGCCTCTTGGAGGTCCCTCCAGTCATAGATGCTATCTTCGGGCAGACTGTTAAGCCATGCCCGAGCCGACCCTTCCAGCATCAGGGGTAGGCTTCGGAGGGCGACACGCTCGTTGCCTCCTCCAATATTGCAAGCGACTAAGTAGTCGGCAAGCCAAGTTTCTGGCTTGGCAGTGCCATCATACTTGTCGACGCCGCTGGCGATCCGGAACCGGTCCGGAAACAGCTCAGACCGAATCCGCCTGCTAAAGCACAGCGGACCGGTGGAGGCGGAGCCACCCGGCTGGTTGACTTCGTCGCCGCGACGTTCGGCCCGCAACCTGACCGCCCGTCGTCCCTCGATGTCATCACGAGCATCACTGGCATCGTTTGCCCGGGCTCGGTGGGAGCCAGCCTGACGTCGCTCCGCCTGGAGCCGGTTGATCTCCTGGCGAGCATCGGGCCGATTCGTGGACCGACTCGGCTGTGAAGAGCCCACAGTAATGGGGCGACTCGGAGCCGCCGAAGGCCGGCTCCGCGTTGCTCTGGAGGCCAGTTGGTTGCTGACCGACCCGGCCTCGTTCTGCTGCTCCACCGCCGTCTTTATCAGAGCGACGACTCGGCGGTGGATCTCTGCCGCGGGACCATCCGCCGGAGGCGGCAGCGAATCGGCCAGAGCGGCAGCCGCGAAGAGATTTTGGGCCGGTGTTTGATAAACAGGGAACACCATCCTGCTCTCGCCCGAAGAGTGGGGCCCGAACAGCCCGGCTCCTCCGGGCAGCTGAAAGAAGCACGCCGGTTCGCGCGCCCGCGTGAACCGTGGGGCTCATCTTGTTGCCGTTCTCGCTGCTCGAGAGCCGCTCTCTCTTGATCGAGACGTTCTCGCTCAGCAAGGATGGCCCACCGAGATGCCTCTAAGGCCCTCTCGGCTTCCGATTGTCCGTCGATGGGCATTAGCAGGTGCTCGTTCGCCACCCTGGCTGCTGCGGCAGACGTGCCCGCGTCGTTCGTGGCGCCGGGCCCAACCACGTACACCTCTGCCGAGGCGGTTCGATTATGCGAACTCTCGTCCCCGTCGGATTCGGAATCCAAGACGGGGAGGAGGGATTCGGCGCCCACCATGGCGACGAATTGGGAGCGCTCCACGTCTTTGCCCGGAGCGGGAGGAGATCCGAGCTGACACTCAGGGTTCGCTTCCACCGTGGAGAGGGGATGCGGATCCTGAAGGCTCAGTTGGCCAAAGACGTCGGCCACAAAGCGAAGGTTGCCGAAGAGGAACTCCGTGCCTTCAGGGTGTGCGGCGAACGAGGCGTCGCCGGCGATCAGCTTGCCGCCGGTTGCGGGAGAAGATCCCGCCTGGATCATGGCTCCAGCACGCGCCTCCCCTACCTGGCGCGCCAACTGTCGCGGGGATTTCGCGGTAATATAAATTTGTAGTAGGAATTGGGGAGCACGTGAGGAAGATTCAAGTGGGTTCACACAAGAGGTTTTTACCCAGGTTCAGGCCCTCCAATGGCGGAGGTAATACCCTACTCCTGCTATTTGTATTGCTAGCCTTGTGTGAGAAAGATTACAGGAGGTTGAAGATGCGGTTTAGCCTTAAGCCCATGAAAAAGGAATCCGCCCCCTCTGCATGGGGTGCTCTGCCTTATATAGGCTGTACAGGTGCCGACTCGGCCAGTCGGCCGAGCTACAGTAACCGCACAAATTAATTGGTACATTCATTCTGTGTAACCGTCCGAGTAACGCCAGTCTTCATGTAGGCGAAACGCATGTCTTGATGGAGTTGTAATGCCTGCCTTGATGGCACCCGGACGTTGTACCCGTGCGGGCCTTACTTAGGCCTTCATCCGAGTGGGCCTCCCTGGAACTCTCCGAGCCTGTTGGGCCGACTCGTTGTGCTGGGCCTACCCGGATGGGCTCCCCCCGTCACAATCCATATGGATTTTGGTGGCTTCATTCTTTTGATCCAAAGGGCCTCCATAGAAATAGTCTATATGGGCTGAAAGTCCTATAAAATTCGTAACAAAACTTGTCGGGACTAAGGATTTAATTCGATTGAATGGGAAATCAACAAACTGAAGTCAGTGACTCGAATTGTTAACCACACGAGACGCTGCTCGTATGTGCTCACAACGGTCTAGGGTCTGAACCAAACCCGCTTTAGATACAAAATAAGTTGTATGACTCACAGCGGTCCATGGTTGTCACTCACCCAACACTACGTATGACACAAATTGTATGATTCACAATTGACGTAAGACTCAACGATAATTCGCATCTCATAGAACTGAACAAAATTTCAAAATCTTGTAAAGACTTAGTGTTCTTCTTGCGTACCACTAAGGACGATCACTTTAGAGGAGCCCGAGACAGAGTCCCCACACCATAGCCCAGCCGGCCAACGCACCCCGAGGGTCACTCAACCTCGGTGATCAAATTTAGGGAACACAAGATCGACAATAACTCTTTATAGCTGCCCCATACATTTCAAAGCATACACACATAGTGCATGAGGTAGCCATATTACAACTTGATAATCACAACACAAACTCTAAAAAAAGAGTTACAAGGTACATAGTTCACATCTCATACATCGGGCATTAATTATCTTACAACCAACTCAACTTAAATGTTGATCAAAGTACAACAGAAGTAAAGAACAACAACGGAAACACATAAAAAGTACCTGAGATGGTAACCATAACCACCTCACAAAAGCCACATAACCCACAAGATATCAACAAAGACAAACCGAACATACTATATGTCACTTCCAATGTTTTAGATGTCATAGTATTCACCTACAATAGGATCATTTGCAATATTTTTAGGAATTTAATTTCAGTGAGTAATTCCGTACTTGCAAGATGCTTTTGTTTTATACTCCTCAATTTACATAAGCATGGCATAAGACGAAAGTAAATGACTACACAAGTAATTCATTTTCAAAGTAGCATGGCATAACATGGGCATAATAGAAGTACATTATGGACATTTATTCAGCATAATCATCAAATCTCAGATCTGAAAATCAAATTTCGTACCAGCACCACAAGGTTAAAACCATGAAAAACTCATCCATTTATTTCATCAAGTCATTCCCGACTTGTAATGGGATCGGGTAACCACCCGCATCCTAAGCAGTAAATGTCCCGATGGGTCATTAGTCACATCTGACTAGATGTGACCACCACTAGTCCTGGCTCCAACAATCCCGCAGTAGGTGAAGGAAAAGACCCAGCACAATTGGCCTCGATGAGTTCATTCTGCAAGCTCAACCCGATCTGTTGGTATCGATTCCCGGCTTTCCCACCTCATTTATTGTTTGTTCCATATTGTTTAGTCAATTTAAGTATCGTAACAACATCACAACTTCACTCAGCAAGCTCAACCCGGTCTATTGGCATCGATTCCCGCCTTTCCCACCTCACTAATTATTTGTTCCATATTGTTTAGTCAATTTAAGTATCACAACCCATTGGTCATATCAGCAACCAACTCGTATCATGTTAGAAAAATTCATTCAATAACCATAATTAACATGCAAAGCATGCTACTTGCATAATCATCACATAGCCAAGATACTTGCAAAGTAAATCATGGAATTTAGAGATCTGCATGCTTTCCTTGCTATTTAAATTCCTGGAACCGAGGAGTATCATTCTCGTAATAAGCCTTGTTGTCGGGCTCTACCAAAAAACCTCGAATGCCTAGAAATGACGAAAAACGTGAATAAATCAGTTACAAGAATTCAAAATGCATTATGATGAATGAAATATATCCTAGAACATGGAAATGAAATTATAATGATGAATGAAATATATCCTAGAACATGGAAATGAAATTATAAAACTAATGCAATTAGAATAACTCCATTTGGAGTCCTAGATCACAAGTTATGAATTTTTAGGGTTTAATTAACATAACAATTAATTCATTTTTTGGCAACAATAACATGTATGAAAATGATGCCAAGGGATAGTACAGATTAAACTATAAATTTTGATATAAGGTACACCTCATTTGGAGCTAGTATGAATTTTCTATGATTTTTGGAAGTTTTAGCCATATTAACCATTTTCTAGGATTTTTTAACTAAATTTTGACTTTTGATAGAGAAATACATTTTATACTCAGACTAACCTAGCCATAGAAGTTGACGTGGGCGGAGCCGCACCGACAGAGGAGGAGGGAGGAAGGAAAAATGCGCATTGGTTCGGGGAGCTCACCACAAATACGGCGGTGAGTTTTGCGGAGGCCAGGGAGGACAGAAGCGGCGTTGTGGTGTCACCGGTAGCGACGGAAGAGTGGCGTCGATAAGGAAGAAGGGTGCCTCCAACATCTTTGCGTGCATCAAGGTAGTGATCGGTATACTTCAGAAACCTTGGGTTGCTCCATCGCTCCTTGGGTTGATGTCGAGCTCAGCTTCCACAGCAATGGTGGACAGCGGCGGATTGAAACGATGACGAGGTGCTGCCTTGCATTTTAGAGAGAGATAAGGGGTTAGGGGGACGAGTCTGAGTTTGGGGTGCACCAAGAAACCATGTTGCGGAGCCAGATCTCACCAAGGACGGGGAAACAACCGCTGTGGAGCTTGGCCGGAGTCCAGGATGAAGATTTAGGCATTTCGTCCTCGCTATAACAAAATACAATTAAATGCGCAAGTAAGATCGCGAAGGTGTGGCGAATCGAAAGGGCAAGGTCCGTAGAGTTGTGGCTACCGAGGCACGAGGTGACATGACTTGACGGGGCAGGCACGCTCGCCGGAGTGGTGGCACTGCTTATGTTCCCAACAAACGAGGTGAGTCGAGGCCCCCGTTCTCGACCGAGATGTAGAGGGAGTAGGAGAGATATGAGTGTATCTAGGAATGGATTGAGAGGAGCGATGAGGTGGAGATGTTAGCTCGCTAGAGCTAACGGGACGAAGGGAACTAAGGACGTTTCCGTCGGCTCCAATAGTGCTCCGGCGCTGGGAAATAGACGTGGCATCACTGGATTGTGTCTGCATGTGGTGGCATGAACAGAGATGGAGTTAGCAGCTGATGGCAGAAGCGATGAGGCAGGTGGCCGTCGAGGCGTGCCATGCTTGTGCTTTGCCCTCGGGCAGCGCGTGGCGCAGCTGCGTGGAAGAAAGGATCTACCCGGTGGGGCCCGCAAGTCAGGGAGAGAGAAGAAGAGGCAGTAGACCTTGGGATGTTGGAGAGAAGGTAGGCCTGAACCGCTGTGGAGGGGAGCTAGGCTTGGCTTGCGGCACAAAGAAGCTGGGCCAAGAGTTGGCTAGTCAGGTAAGGGACTTCCGTTTTATTTTGTTTTTTGTACCGCTCGTGTTTTGAATTTTGCTGCGGATTCAAACCTAGATATTTAAATTTGAGAAAATTCTCAGAGGGTCTTTATAGCACATATGACCTATATGAATTTTTGCAGATTAAACTAAGTCATATTTGACTGTTATTTAAATACAAGCCCAATTATGCTCTAATTCAGGTTTGAACTACAAGTAGATGAAATAATTTTCAAGAGTTTATGAAACATTTATATTTGTGTTCAGGAATAGAAATGAGCCTAGAATACAAAATTTCATAATTTTTGAATAATGGAAAATTCACTCACTTAATATATTATAGTTCTGCCAATATAGAACCTGTTTAAACGACAATTTATTCAAATATTCAAATTAGCTCCAAAATACTTGGAAATTTTTAGAGGTCTTCTAAAAGATGTATAAGACCTAGTAAAATTATTAGAGATGGTTTTTGATGATTTTTATTTCACAAGTTTTAATTAGGTTAGATTTTAGGTTAAATTGCAAGTTTTTAGTTGGAGTGGCGTTTAGTTAATGTAAATGCAAAAATGTCATGAGATAAAATGCATTTATTGCATATTGTCCGCCAAGAATGCGTTTGTTGCATATGTTCCGTCAAGGATCTCATTACAACATGTTACAATGTTAGGTCATTATAAAATCCTTCAACGTTTTGGTGGGAGATGGACCAAAAGCTTGCGGTCCTTCTTGGGCAACTTTTGTTTTAGAGAATCTTGGGTAATTAAATACCTGGATAAGTCGTAAGGAGCTGAGCAGGGCCCGGCCAAGACCTGTGCCGAGATCTGGTCCACGAAGGCCTTGAATCAACCTGGGCGGAGGCCGTCGATCTGGCTTGTGGCCCAGCACATACATGTGAGCGATCACTCACGTCCAGTAATGTTTTCGAGTTACTCTAAAAAAAAGTATATTGCTAGAATAGTGGGAGAGTTGTAGTATTTGGATTTATTTTCTCAACCTTGAGTTAGATTGATCCGAACAAAATTCCGCGAACAAGAAAATATCACTGGATTTTGAAACATCAAAGTTGGTGATATAATTTTTTTTTATATTCCATGTGGTAACATAGAATTGTAACAGCTCAATAGACAAAACTAGGTAGCACATAGCAAATAGATGTGCAAGTAGGCGGACTCACCAACTGGTTGCTTCATCCAACTTAATTATGATCCATTTTATCCACGTGGCTCTTGAAAAAGAACTAGGATGCGTCAGTGGGTTGGGCCGATACGGCCCATTTACATCCCTGAAGAATGTCCTGTATGTCCTTATTCTTTTGCTTTCGATAGTCTGTTAATTTCTTCCCACACACGGTAACATTCCACACGGTTAAAAAAGTAATCTTACAACTGTTGACCGGGGATTAGAAGTGGTTATCTCACATGGTTCCACAAATCATCTGAGATAATACATTTGTGACGAATTTCACCTAAAAGATTCGTGTGCAATGTGACGTGCTATCTATGACGGTTCATTTAACAGACCTGTGTGGGATGACTAGTGTCATCCGCTATGGTTCTCCCGACAGAGCCGTGTGGGAGGACTAGTCTCATCCGTGAAGGATGGTTGTTTGAACCCGTATGAGATGATGTGTTCATCCCAAATTACTCTTTTCTTACAACCATTTGGAATTACTACCAAAATACATGATTAAATATTTTTATTTTTAGGCTAGCAAACAACAAATTCATAAGAATTTTAGCAGAATTCATAGAAAGACAACACATCACAACATAATTTATTCACATAACGGAAAAGACACATTATATTCACATATCATCATCTATCCAAACATTAATGAAGTCAAATGACATAATTTCATCAAACCCATTTACACAAGTGTGCATAAGAAAAAAGTTGCATTACATGCACACCACCTCAAGTTTACTCATCCACCCATCTATGGTTTATTGAACTTGTCGATAGGAGATAAGATGTTTGTAACAAAAAGAAGACTAATTTCCCTTTAATCTCGATGAGGTTGATTTTCTTCAACACCTTCTCATACATTGATGTCAAAACCTATAGAAAGTAAGTTTTATCGTGTATACATGTTAAATTAAAAGTATTAGTAAAATATTAAGATTGACTAATTATGAGTAGATCTTATAGGTCTTTGAGCCTCGAATATGGAATAAGTACAAATATAATAGCCATAACAGTTGGTTTGTAGCGGTTGCTGACTATACTAGAAAAAATATAGCATAGGATAATACGGCTACGCCTACCCTTACACTTAATACGTCACAAGAGAGTGTCGATGCTGTGATTCGGTGCATGGAAGAACTGATTGATCAAGAAGAAGTGTCACCGCACGTCGATGCTACTCCGTCGCAAATAAATGATTCCTACACTCCGAGGTATATACGGTTAAGCTATGAGGACGAGGATGAGCTAGTCGATGTTACGTCCATGCATACTGTCATGATGCATAGTTTAACAACAAAGAGTGGCTTTGACATGGACGAGAAGAACATCATGTATGTCATTAATTGCATGCAAGCAGACGCACGTAAGCATGTGCATGAGCGAAAAGCATACTCTACGAGAAACCATCGTCGCGGTCAATTTTCAACAAGCGTTTAGCTTGTGGGAGCCGTCGCTTTAACTCCTTATGTTATCCTCTCTGTGGTTCTTCTCCACCCCTCACACTCTCATGTTCCTTTCTTTCTCTTCTCACCTGTGAGACTCCGACCACCTCCACCATGAGGAGCAGCAGCAGCTTTCCATCCAGGTCCGCAGCTACCACATGCACGCTGCACCCCGACGCCTGCACTTGTCCGCGCAGCCGCCGCCGATGGATCTAGGATTTTTTCCCTTTTCCTTTTGTCTTTTCTCCTCTTTTCGGGTTTTATCGTGAAAAGCTTGTGATGGATGAATCTGAAAGTTTGTGTGCGATGGTTGGAAACTCAGATTCGAGATTGATTTTTGGGCTTTGATTTGATTTTTTTGGTTGAAAGCTCTGATCCAATTAGTTGGAACCTATGGATCAACCGGTGGAAAGTTGTCCGAATTTGATTAGAAGTTCAAGAAAATTAGTTGAAAGCTATTTGATTTTTAGTTGAAATTTGTCGAATTTGATTAAAATTTCAAAAAAATTTAGTTGAAAGTTATTTGAATTTAAGTTGGAAGCTTGGGTTTTTTACTTGGGATTTAGTTGAAAGTTCAGAAACAAGAAGTAGAAAGCTGAGACAGAGGTGGAAGGGAACGGGAGCAGGGACAACGCAAGGTGCAGGGCTGGGAGAGGAATCAACGAGGGCCTGTCGGAATTAACCGTGCCAGTGGTTGACTGCTAATTATTGGTGCCTGTGCATGAGAGATGCTTTAATTCTATTTTGTGTAGAGATAAAGCAGGACCCATACTACGTACATGCTTAGGAGGGAGTTCTAATCATATGGGGCCAGAAGCTACACGAAGAAAATCATGCACGCGAAGGAATATACGTGGACACACTATTACAAATCTTTATCGTAGACGGTTTAAAACTGTCACTACAAGTGATTTCATGATTTCGTAAGCCGCCTGTACCCAATGATCTATGATATAGAGCTTTTATCACAAGCAGTTTTTGAACTGTCTGTGATAGAAAAACATCACTGGCGGTTGAGAATCAAATCCGTCTGCGATGCGAATTTTCAAATTAATGTTTTCCCGGCCGTTGTTAAATTATAGAAATTAAAACAAGAACAATCAACACAACATTTAGGTGCACCTGCACAAAGCAAGAACAAATTCACTTATACATAAAAAACTTAAAGAAATCACTTCACTGTATTTGAATTACACATAAAAAGTCACAAGCACGAACAACTTTGAAGACTTGGGATTACACAGAACTCACCAAGATCAAGTAAAAGGGGATAATGAAGACTTTGATCGGGTCTAATGCACGGAAACACAGAAGGGAGAGAGGGAGAGGGAGGTGGCGGGGGTGACCGCATCGGAAGGACCTTGGGGCTGCTGCTTCGCTCCTTCACCTACAGCCATGTTTGCTGCTGCACCATCGAGGTAGCGTCGATGTCCCAGATCCTCCTCCAATGCTGACCTTGAATAGCTCGAAGTTGACATCGAGCTCCAGCTGGCTGTTGGCGCTGGCCATAGCCTTGAGCACAGAGGCCCACTCCTAGTCAGTGTGCCCCGCCATCCCCAACACCGGCATAGAGGCCCATTGTAGTTGCACCTCCACTAGGCACTGCATTGTCATGCGGATGAAGAGGAAGAGGAAGAGGAAGATGAAGAGGAAGAGCGCATAGGGAGAAGGGATACCTTGAGGTGGAGGTAATGGATCTGGATCTGGAGAAACACCGCGTTCACCACTGCGGTGGTGGCTGTGCGGTCGCGCGGACGTCCTCCCCAATCTCGCGCTCACCACTTCCACTTGTGCCTCTCAGGTTGTTACCGCGTGAGACGATGGCTCGCTCACCCTTCTCCATCGTCGTCGCCAGATCTAAGCGAAGGGGATGCGGAGGCACTACCAGCTCGCACCTTTCCCCGTCATCGCCATCGTCGCTAGATCTGAGCGAAGGGATGCAGTGGGATGATGTAGTGAGTGATTGGTTGTGCGCTGAGAAGAAGAGAAGGGGAGAGGAAGAGCCACCACTCGAGATCAAGAAGAAGGGTGGAGTGGGATTGGTTGGGCGAAGAAGAGAAGAAGGGAGGGATCGAGCACCACCACTGTGGAGGGGGATCGAGTGGGATTTAGCTAGGGTTTCTAGGATGAGCTTAAGTTGTTGGGCCAGGTGATGCTGATAGTGGGGTGGGCTGATTCGTAGACGGTTCTCTGAGAAAACCACTTATGATCAACTACAAATATTTTTTTTCTAAAAAACCGTCTACGATGACCTCTTTTTTTTTCTAAAAACACTACTACAGAAAGTCTCATCTAGGACACCTCCTCACAGACTTAAATCGTCTGAGATGAGCCACATCATAGATGGGTTAGAATAACAAACCATCTATGATGACTTTTCACCCTTGAGATGCTCATCAGGGACATCACATCGCAGATGGGTCAGAACCGAACCGTCTATGATGAGTCATCACAGACGGGTGACTTGACCTGTTTGTGATCCACCCCGGCCCATTAGGCCCAACAAATGGTTCATATATAAACCCCACCTTCGTAACTAACGCTAACTCAGTCGATCAAAATCCACAAAGTCCTACAGGCGCTGCAGCACCCCTAGCTCTCTTTGGCCTCCTCTCTCCTCTAACTCCCATCTACCACACCACTTCCTCCCATCTCTCTTATCGTGTCTGAGCAGCCTGTTCTTGGTGGTGGCCCGTTCCGAGCAGACCGTTCGAGCCCACGCCCTTCTCCCGCCGGTGTAGGCGCCAAGATGCTGGTGGCCCACCACCAACACCCGCTTGTCCCTACACTTGGATCCCGACGGTCGACACATCGTCCTCGAGCTCGTGTAGGTGGAAGGGGATCTCCTCCGGCGGGTATGACATGTAGGCTCTATGGCTTCGTGCGAGATGGTCGTCATTGACGACGGCGTGCAAGGTGGTCGTCGGTGGCAACAATGGCCTGATCTTTTTTATTTTTGTAGTATACATCACAGACAGGTGAATCCCGACTGTCTGTGATGTAAACGGTCATCGTAGACCCTTTGGTATAGACAGGTCTCAAACCGTCTATAATATATGTGTTTGTGCAGTAATGAAACTGTCTGTGATGTAAAAGGCTAATTATTATAAGGTCACTGCTAAAAATCAGTATGTCAATATGTGCATTCCATTAGCATACGTCATAGCCATCGGATGTGATGGTAGGATTAGCACTAAATAGGATTAGCTAAATTTATGGGAAATAATTTTAATGACTAGGAAAATTGTAGTAACCATATGAAACATGGCAACAGTTTGTATGCAACACGTATCCTGGGCTCCTTCTGTTAGAGCAACACATAAATATTTGCATAATGAGACAAATATTTTACTAAACCTTGCACAATAAAATTTTTCAAACCAATACAACAATGAAATGTATATGACACAATCCTGAAGTTTTTGGAAACTTGTGATTCAATCGCTAAATTTACGGCATCGTGTGCTCCTTCTGTTATGGCAACACGGAAACGTTTGCATAGTGAGACAGAAATATTTTACCAAACCTTACATAACAAAAATTTCAAACCAATACAACAATGGAGTGCATACAGCAGAATCTTAGAGTTTTGGGAAACTTATGATTCAAATCGCTAAATTTTTGGCATTGTGAGCTCCTTTTGTTATGGCAACGTAAAAACATTTGTGTAGTGAGAGGGAAATATTTTACTCAGACTTGCACAACAAAATTTGTTAGACCACCACAACAACTAATGTCTGTTCATCCGGGCAAATTTTTTATGTTTCATTCATCTGGATATTTTGTTTCCTATAAAACAACAATTTGTTTCATATACAACAATAATTTGTTTCCATCGATTTGTAGCGTGGGTGGCAGTTGTAGAAGACAGATCCGTGGGCAGCGACAACTTCCGTGGTGGACGCCGTGGGTGGAAGCGGTGAGAACTTGGGGAGCTTGACCCCGGCGATGTTCTCCTAGTGGAAGTGGACGCGGAGGGAGACGACGGGGTTGGCTAGCGTCGAGAGTGCCGACACGAGGCAGAGCGCGAGGGGCGCCGACGTGAACGGCGGGGAGGAGGATGTCGAGGTAGGCATGCTCGTTGGCGAGTGGGAGGAGGACTAGCGCTCCTAGAGGCCATTCGCGTGGTTGGCGTGGAGGACGGCAATGGCGCAACGCCGGTCGCGTGGACGGCGCGGAGGACGACGGGAGCGGCGCCGGTCGCATGGGCAGCGCGGAGGACGGCGGGGGCACCGGTCACGTGGATGGCGCGAAGGACGATGGGTGCGATGCCGGTCATGTGAGCAGCGTGTAGGACGGCGGGGATGTGGTGATGGGAAAAATTGAAACCCTAATTTGGTTGGGGGATTTATATAGAAAGAATCAAATGGTTGGATGATTAGTTTGAGAATAAATGGTTGGATGGTATTCCGCTGGAATTCCTCCCATCAGCATACCGATGTATATAGTTTTCCTTGTTTTAATATGGTAGAGTCCGGATTGCTATCTTGTTTGGTTAGCTGAGATAGATGGTAGGATTGGTCCCTTCTTTCCAAGATAGTTAAGGTGTGGGTCTGCTAAATAAGTCCAGGGTGCAACCATTGTAAAAGAGGAGGTTATGTTTCCAGAATAAACACAATGTGTTTTTAGGGTAAATATCTATATCGAGTTTGACAAAGTTTCTATGTTCTAGAGGAAACTTTACAAAAACCTCTACTGGCGTGTGAGTTCCAGCGACGCGTAGGAGATTACCTGCTGAGCCTATATGGTTCTTCCATATTATTCCTTCATATCAAGGGGTTGGGGTGTTGTTCCTTCTGTGTTTGCGACTAACATTGTAAACCGACAATTATTGATGCTAGTGAAGGTGGAGTGTCATCAAAGGTCGGGTTGCAACAATAGATTGAACCTCACCTTGAAGTTTTATCCACATCAAAGGGATTAGTATGGATAGAATTTTTTGTGAAGTAAGATGCCATAGGATAATTTTGATGTCAATTAGGGAATACTTTAAAGCTAAAGTCGTGGTGCAAACTCTTTGGTTTTTGCTATCCTGGATCTCCCTCCATGAGCAACGTACGTAAGGAATGCCCTGCGTGATTCTAAAATTTAAGCCAATTCTAACATGAAGAAAGAATACAAAACATTATTGAGGAAATGAAATGTGCTCTATCACTTGTCGATGACCTGGGTGATCGCTGTGAAGTCGTGAGGCTTATAAGAATCACAATATACTACCTTGTTTGATTTAGGCATGTTGATAATTAATATCCAATAATAGTTGCAAAAGTTTATGTTCACGGTTACATCTCATGTATGTAATATTATATAAAGTATAAATAATCATATAAATATAGTGTACAACTTACTTTTGGTTGTGTGAAAGAAGTATGAATTCCTTGCTCTGTTGAATCCACAATACTTCTACCAAGTAATTGTAGACGACTTCTGATTTTGTCGGTGATTGTGGCATACCTAGTTTTAAGGCCGGATAAACCCCTGTGTTTTCTGTACTGGTCCCATGATCAATAGCCAGTACACACAAGAAGCTTGATAACATTATCATACAATACCGAGTCTATTACACAAATATGCCATTATGGTCTTTATTGAACAACATAGCTGATTGGCTGAATAAAAGTCTGCAGCAGAAGATAGAAATACGTAGATAAACCCATCAATATGCCTACCCGACAGGCAACTGACTGAGGTAACACCCTAGCCCTCGAAGTCACTGTCGTCATCGTCGGTGTGGTACTCCTCTTCGCCTGGCCATATCAACAAGCCAGGTGAGTACATTGAATGTACCCACAAGCAAGTCCCACAGGAGAGTAATACGGCTATATTTCATGCAGGGTTTGATTCAAAGGAGGCTGCTCTATTCTAGGTCACATATTGTGCAGAAAAGTAAATTTTTAATTAAATATAAGGATAGTAGACTCTATGACAGTTTTGAAGTTGAAAGTAATTCAAATGATCATATCATCGCATGAGGTAGTTTCCACTACCCCTTTTCTTGTCTCAGCCCGATAGCTTTGCCTATCGCCATCTAAAGTTTCCATTACCTGTCCGTACTACCCCTTGTAGTACGACTAGGCCCTTCTTCTGCAATTCCTTGCTACCCGTCTTGTAGCATAAATTGCACTCTGTGGACACGTCATGCCCACGTCCTTAGTCCCTTTCCCAGGTTTTTGCAAACAAAACTTAGTCTAACCAACGTGTGGTCTTGCCAGTTCATGTCCATAACTGAGGACGCGGCTATTCAAATAGATTTTAACACTCTGCAGAGGTTGTACGGCTTTACCCACAAGATGTACGTCCCCCTTGTTGTCGAGCGCTACGAATACACTTCACGAGGTGTATCGGCAGGGTTATTACAGCGAGACCTTTCACCCATTTTCGTACCAGAGCTGGACCCACTAGATAGGATCTACCCAGTCTCCGCTTGTGCTCGGTGACTCCCGACCCACAACCCGAAGTGGACTTATCTTTGTGTCGAACGACTCCCTACGTAGTCACGTGGAGGTTCTCGAGGGATGCCAATCTACCTAGTACACTCTTCTTACTGCCCACGGGTCCAGGCTCTAATGCTTGACGGGATAATAAGCCAAGTCCTTCCCACAAAGGCTATGTGGACGTACGGGGTGAACTTGGTTTAGCAGCACTTAGGCTCGGTCCTTGGTTTATTCGAGCAAGACTCCATACACAATCCCGACAACCATGCCACCACATGCTACATCAACATCCCCAAACTGCCCTTAAAATTCTTACCCGAATCAAAATCATCTCCCCTTTTATTTTGGATTTTTGGTAAACATATTTTTCAACATCCGCCCTGGGCGACTCATGTCACCTCGAGGGTTTTGTTTTTTCGAACCAAAAGTAATTCCCAACCTCGTAATTTTTTTGGAGTTTTATTCTAGAGTGGGACTAAGCTTGGCTTATAGCCTATATGTCTAGTACCTCACCGGAACTACAATGTCCAGTGTCTAATACTAGGGCTACAAAAGTATTTCAGGTCGGATCCTTGGCAATGCATTTATAGGACATAACTACTCTTACTTAACATAGTATTGTTACAAACATAGCATGCAAATTTGTAAGCAAAATACTTAAGTTTATCATATATAGGTTTCAACATGGTCACGGTGAGAAATGCTTGCCTGGTAGTTCCTGGTTCTATTCCTGACACGGGGGTGATTTTGGATCCTCCTGGCGCACGAACCTCACTCCGTCAACTACACGTCGAGAGAGAGTCAAATAAACAACCAAGCCAGAGAAACCCAAATAAGATTCAAACGATTTGACATGGTAAGAGAAGAGGATGCAGATACCATGAGGTATTAGGTGTTATGGAAAAGATTGCATGCATATATATATATATATATATATATACATATACCATAGCAAAGTAAATGTTTTGAAGCACATCATGATTTTTGTTAGCTTTACCTAAAAGAATCAGAGTTTTAAAGCGCCACTGAGCCCATCATGCTAGATTTATTATTATTTTTCTGAAGACTTTTAGGTAAAATAATTGATTTGTCCAGGGTTAATCTTGAGCAAGATGTATCATAGCATACATATTTGAAATATTTTTAAAATTTAAATTCCAAACCTTTCAAAAATTATTAAAGTCACCTTAATAGCTAGTTCTGGAATTTATGAGATTGTCGGAGAAAGAATTAATTCGATCAGAGTTACAACGGAGAAGACATATACTTTTGAGGTTCCTGCCAGGAGAGGAAACTAGGTGAGAGAAAAAATGTAGCTCGAGGAGGGCGAAGGAGAGGATAAGGAACATGAGGGAGCTTGAGGCGACTTGCTTCAACTTAGAGCTTGGGAGAAGAAAACAGGTAGAGCTCGGCCTTGGGAAAACATGTACAGAGGGAAGCTAATTTTATGGGGAAGAAATGGAGGCTAGTAGATGGAGAACAGATAGAGAAAATGAGCTCGGGCTGGTTGGAAATTGGAGTGAGAGGAGTTGCTTGGCTTAAGTAGAGGAGAAAGAGGCAGGGGAGTTAATTAGCTCACATGTGCTGTGAAGTTGCTGCAAAGTTGGGCACCGCTCACTATTGGAGGTGAGGTTGCAGCAAAGTTGGGCACCGCTTACTATCGGAGGTGAGGTTGCAGCAAAGTTGGGCACTACTCACTGTTGGAGGTGAAGTTGCAGCAAGGTTAAGGAGTTTGGCTATTTTCCATTGAATGGATTGGATGGAATCTTGGATTGCATGTTTTGGGCAGGAAATGGTTGTAGCCTTTACTCCAATTTTGTGCACAGAAGGTAGGAGGGTTTTTAGGTATTGGAGCTCTAGATAGAGTGTAGATTGTCCAAGAATTTTCTCAGATTTTTAGGGAGAATATTTTAGGTATTTGTAATTCAAAGCTAAATCTGGTCTATTTTTGAAAACAGGAGATATCTGAGAATTTTTGTACTATGGAGGCTTGTATTTTTTGGTATCTGAGGTTCTGACATATATTGGAGGCTGCACGATTTTTCTAAGGATTTTTGGAGAGTTATTTTGGGTATGCGTAGTTCAGGGGCTTATTTATCCCTGATTGAAAAATAATGACAACTGGGAATTTTTGTATTGTACTAAGCCATTTTATTTGATATATGAGCTTTTTATGTCAGTGGGTATTCCTGAGAATTTTTGTGGATTTTTTTAATATGTATTTATGGCACTTCATGTACAAGGGTCAAATCTGGCTTTGATGGAAAAGAATTAGTAACTGGCATTTCTTGTACAGTACCACTGTGGAAACTATTCATGGATGGTTGAGAAATCTTGCTAGGAATCTTCAGGAGTTGTTTGGAAATTTATGGTGGTAGAAACCCACACGTGATATGGGTTTTACCTTTATTGATCCAGCAGAACAGGTACATAGCAATAATGGTTTCTAGGGTTTTGTGTGGTCAAACATCGGTAAGAATGAAGGGAGGGGAGGCTTGAGTGCTGCTATGGCAAGGGAGCACTGCAGGCTGCTGTGTTTAAAGAAGGAAGATGACCAAAGAAAGAAGACGAGAGAATGGATCCGCATAGAAATGACAGAGACAATAGTGCATGAACTATGATACCCTTGACTGAATATTCGTTGTCAAAATTTGAGTAGAAGATAAGGTATTTATTTGTAAAAATGGGTTGTATATAAGGAGAGGAGGTCCTCCAAAAATTATGAAAATTTTTGGGTGTTTAAATTAGTGAAACTTGGGCCAAATTCAAAATGGGCTTAAATGAAATTTAATTTTTGTTTTTGAAATTTTCTAGGAGAGAAAAAAAAATTCTTGGGCTTGGTTTTGAGATATCTGGGATAAAATATACCCTCCATGATTTTTGGTGATTTTTCTAACGTCTCAGACTTAGGGTTTTGCTAATTTTTTAAAAACAGTTCAAAACGGTATTTGAATTATTTTGATGTTTTTGAATTGAAGGTCCTCATATTTTTTGCATATTTGGTCTACTATAGTTACAATTAATCTTGAAAAATTTATTGGGATTTTTACGAGTATTATTTCATGTGAGGTGCCGTGCATGATTTAGATTTAGTTAGCTCAATGCAATGCCATACTTTGCAGGGTTTGAAAAACAGGAGTGTGACAGTGATGCTTTGCTTCAAGACCAAATGTGGATCCAAAAAACCCACTGGTTCTTTCCTTACTTTCCATTCGCTGATGATGTGCCTAAGTATAGAGAACAAAAGAGTTCAATGTATGCATTTAACGACAAATTGCTTGAATGTGGACAATGATTATGAAGTAGTTAAAATGTAAATCATCTTAGAAGGGAGGCGTCGAGTTCCCAAAGGTTGAAGAGGAGGAGAAAGTACTCGAAGCCTACCATGCAATCACTTCTGCTACATGATCATCACTGACGGGCACGAGGAGGCCTGTCGCTGATTAAAGGCAACACTGACGGGCGAGCTCGTGCCCATGAGTAGTAGTGATGCACAAGGCGAGGCAGCCAACGTCTACTGACGGACACAATACCCGCCCGTCAGTAAAAGTGGGACGAGAGGCGCAACTTGGCATCTCCACTAACGGACAACCTTCACTGACGGGCGCACCTCCCGTGCCTGTCAATAAAAATCGGATCTTCACTGACGGATCCATTGTCGTCCGTTAGTGGAAGGTTGCTCCAGGACTGCCTTTGAGGGCAGACTTATCACTGACGGGCACCATTGTTTGTCCGTCAGTGATAATTTTGCATGTAAAACAGTGGAGGCGCCCGCAGCTGGCCGGTGAGCTCGCGCGCCTCACACAGCCAGTTGCAAGCGTCCCATGACTGCGCGGCAGCCATGCTGGTCGTCTCCTTCCTTCTCCCCATCCTCCCCCTCCTCCCTCCCTCCTCCTTCTAGATATACTATAATCTAGATCTAGATCTCTCTCAATCCTCTCCCTCCTCCTCTCCACCCCTTTTTCCCTCTTTTTCCCCTCCCCTCCTCCTTCCCTCCTTCTCCTAGATATACAATCTAGATCTAGATCTCTTTTAACCCTCCCTCCTCCTCTCCACCCATTTTCCCTCTCTTTCCTCCTCCCATCCTCTCTCTCCTTACCCTATTCGGAAGGCTCTCGAGTCCGCTCCTTGACGGTGCTAGCGAGCTCTCTTTGGTACGACGTAATACATGAAGGAAGAGAATTAATTTTGTGATTATTTTGTTAATTTAGACTATAATCAATTAGTTTGTTGTTGTAGGGATCGATGGATCGAAGTTGGATGTACAGCGAAAGGGCAACACGGAGTTTCGTCGATATTTTGAATGAGTTTCTAGATGTGGCCGAGGAAGATAGGGAGAAAAAGGGTGCGAACAAGATGTGTTGTCCGTGTTGTGTATGCAAGAACACGGTAATGTTCAGGGAGAGAGGCATGTTGCAGCTATACTTATTGGCTCGAGGTTTCATGGAAGGTTATACACGTTGGACAAGTCACGGTGAGGAGGCGGAAATTTTAGCTACACCTGAATGTTTAGAAGAAGAGGACATACATGAAGACGCAGAAGAAGATGAAGACCATATTTCTGAATGTAGGGATGACTTGACGGGAGAGGCAGGGAATAATTTAGCTGAAATGTTGAGGGACAGTCACATTGGGGACCAGGTGATCGAAGACCTCGAGGATGAAAGAGAGGTTGCAAAGTTTGCGAAACTGATGGAAGACTCGACAAAACCACTGTATCGCAGTTGCGATCCTGAGCACACGCGTCTATCAGTCACACTAGAACTTCTAAGGATCAAGACAGCCCACAACTGTCCGGACGCAAGCTTCGATGAGACACTGGCTTACCTTGCGACGGTTTTTCCAAAGGAGAACGTGTTGCCTACGAGCACCGAGGAAGCCAAGAAGGTGGTCTGCCCCCTTGGATTGGATGTAGAGAGACTCCATGCTTGTCGGAATGACTGCATTATTTATCCCAAAGAGTATAAAGAGCTGCACAAATGTCCGGTGTGCAACACATCTCGATATAAGCGGGGTAGAAACCAAGAAGATGATGAGGAAGAAGTGACGAGCGGTGCCCCTGCAAAGATTGTATGGTACCTTCCAGTCCTCGCCCGTTTGAAGCGTTTATTCGGTAACAAGAAGAAGGCAAACCTGATGCGTTGGCACGAAGAGGGGCGAAGAAAGGACAGGTTGTTGAGACACCCAGCTGATGCTTGTCAGTGGAGGGCAATCGACACCGAATACCCAGATTTCAGTAGTGATCCGAGGAATATTAGGTTTGGTATGAGTACGGACGGAATAAATCCATTCGGCAACATGAGCAGCAGACACAGCACATGGCCCATGGTTCTTTGGATCTATAACCTCCCTCCATGGTTGTGCATGAAGCGGAAGTACATGCACATATCTATTCTCATTCAAGGGCCAAAACAACCTGGAATGGATCTTAACGTGTATCAACAACTACTGAAGGACGAACTAGCTACGCTATGGGAAGAAGGGGCTCAGGTCTGGGACGCGGAGAAAGAAGAGTTCTTCACTCTGAAAGGCCTGTTGTTCACAACGGTGCAAGATTATCCCGCGTATGGGAACAACGCGTGTCAGTGTACCAAAAGATACGAAGCATGTGTTAAGTACATGGAAGAAACCACAAGTGTTTTCTTAGAAGGCTCTAGAAAAATCATGTTCATGGGCCACCAAAGGTGGCTGACCATGAATGACCCATGAAGAGAGGACACGGAAAGGTTCGACGGAACAAAAGAAATCCGTCCAAAGCCTCGCGAGAAGAACGGACAAGAAATCTATGATCTCTTGAATGAAATGGACGAAGTTGAGCCAGGAAAAGGAAAGAAACAACCGCCAGTAAAGGGCGTCTGGAAAAGGAAATCTGTTTTTTGGGAATTGCCTTACTGGCCTCACCTAGACACACGTCACAGCATAGATGTAATGCATGTTAAAAAAAATGTCTGCGACAGCTTGCTTGGTCTCTTGTTCAACATTCCGGACAAGACAAAAGATGGACCGACGGTAAAGGTGCGATCGGGCATAAAAATTTACATGTGTATCGATCGGAAAGATTAGATGACTACAATAGAGCACATTTCGTGATGTTGCAACACTTGGCTGTGGTAGGGCCTTATATTCAGATCCACATAAGACAGTTGCGTGAAGCAAATCCGAAAAAGGGCACAGTTGCGCTCATGAAAGAGCATAACATAAAGTTCTCCGGGTGGCTAAAGGACTACTGGTATGAAAGGGAGCCGACAAATGGACAAGAAGAAACCGTTTCGAATGTTGTCACAAGAACCCGATAGCAAAGTCGTGACGTGGCAATCATATGATATCAACGAATACACATTCTATACGGAGGCTCAAGACCGGCGCAGTACGTACTAGAACTGCGGTGTAACGCAGGAGTCTAGAACTGATCATCAGGGCAAGAAGTGTAGGTACTACGACGTGATCGAAGAGATCTGGGAACTTGACTACACCGTGACCAAGATCCCCATGTTTCGTGTCAGATGGGCGAAAAACATCAGAATCGAAGATATGTGCACCAGTACCATGGTGATACCTCCACCGATCCCTACAGAGTCACGACAAGTCAAATCAATCAGTCCCAAGGATGAGCCATGGGTATTAGCCAAACAACTCGCCCACGTCTTCTACATAACCGACCCAAAGAATAAGAAGCGCGTTGTCATGAGGAAAGGGAAAAGGAGTATTGTCGGAGTCGATGGTGTAGTTGATGAAGAGGACTACAACCAATTCAACGATCCGAACATAGAAGAAGAAGATGTTGATGATCGAACGAGCAAAAGGCGCAAAGATACTTAGGATGCGTGTCCTTACATAAGACGCAGTCACGCCGAAGGATTGACGTATACCAGCAAGAAGGTCAAAACTACTATTGAGAAGCGTGTCGAAGACGACGAAACCTAGCTTTTCGATCAATTCAGAACAAACCTCAATGTGTAATAATATCATTTTAATGAATTTTAATGGTTATGTTCGGGACTTGGTAAAATAGTCATGTGTTGCATGTATGCTCTAAGTCTGCTCCGTGAACCCTAAAATTAGCCCCTAAGTCCACTCCGCAAACCCTAAAATTAGCCTCTATTTTCACTCCGCAAAATGAAATCAGTCTCTAAGTCTCAAACCCTAAATCAACTACTAACGGGCAATGACACCGGGCCCGTCAGTGGTACTGTACTTTCACTGATGGGCCTTGACACCGTGCCCATCAGTGGTACTATACTTTCACTGATGGGCGCCTTGTTGTCGCCATCAGTGATGGTCGAAGGACCTCCATGGACGAGCGCTTACTACATGCTCGTCAGTGAAAGTGTTACACTACATAACCCGCGGGACTTGGTGAAATTTCACAAGTTGTTCTCGCACGTTCATTTGAACCAGCAGCGAAACCCTATCCCACCGCCAGGCTGCCGTGCCGCCGCCCGAGCCCCCGTCCGCGCCGCCGCCGCTCGAGCCCCCTTCCGCGCAGCCGCCTGCTCGAGCCCCGACTGCCCCATTCGTCGAGCCCCTGTCGGCGATCGCATCCGGTGAGGCCCCAGAACACTCTCCGCCGTTACTCGCCGCTCGCTCGCTGCCCTAGGGTTTGTGCGCCCCCTCGATTTTGATTCAGCTGCGCTGTGTTGTGCTGGGCTGGGTGTGCTTGGATCTAAGCTTGTGCTCTTCGATCGATTCTTCAGAGTGCATGCGCGTGTTCGTCTAAAGGCTTAATTAGATTAGTGGATGCATAATGCCTCTCTTTGATGTGGACTGATCAACTTCATTGTGAGAGTGATAATGGTATGGATAATACTTTGTTCCACTAAATTTATATTCTTCAAAGAGTCCAGATGTTGATGACGGAGATCAAGAGCTATTAAACAATGTTCATATATTTTTGTGTGGTAAGTTCCTACAGCCAGCCGATCCATTGTACCAACTAGGCATGCAGTATCACAAGATCCAGTATTCCCTCCAAATATGGACTAACAAATTCGCCAAGCTTTTGGACAACCACCTCAATAGTTGTAAATACAGATAGCAACATAGTTATAGATTGGTTAGAAAAGGTGGCATGAGTTATAGTGGAACCGTGAGCATATTTTCCACTAGGGCACCATGACACCTGATGTGATATTTGCAGCATGTTTTTCATGATAAGTGGGAGCTGAGGTAATGCTTTTGAGCCTAGCACATTTATCAGAGAACCTGCAGTATTAATCAACCCACAAGAAGTGACGGAATCACCAGAGCTGATGTGATTAATGACTGTTGCAATGCACTTGCTATATGCAGGGTTTTCAGAGGGATATTCTTTTGCCAGTGTATCGAGTGAAGAAATAGCAGCAATTTTCACTGATGTGTCTGAATCAACCCCTCTGTCAATCAACTCTAGAATCTTAAAGCACAACCCGCTGAAATAAGGGCCAGAGCTCTTGTCCACCTGGAGGGCAGTAGACAGAGAGCTATGCTTCAGTTTTCTTGATTTCTTTTGTTTGTTCTGAACCAAGCTATTCGCCCTTGCAGTTTGGCACAATATTCCAAGTGTCTTTCTTTTCACAAGACTTTCTGGATGTTCTAACAACTGAGTAATTCCTTTGAAATATGTTGAAGCATGCATCCATCCTGTAATTATTTTCAGAACAGTATTTGCAGAGTTTTGGACTTCCTTTAGAATATCACCACAAATGTCCGCTTTTTTGTCTCTGCAAGACACTTGGAAAAACAGGCACTTATCCCATGTTACTTCTGAACAAAAACTATGACTGGCTCCTTAACTCTGATCTATTTGTTTTATAATTGTTGAGTCACTCCTCAAGAGTCCAGAGAGCAATAGATGACCCTGTGACATAAAGTGAGGTTGTATTCTAGCTGATATCTTTAAAGTAATTTCACTGATAATTTGGTATGAAGCACTTATGACTTGTAATGCTTTGAAGGTTTAGTTAGATGCTTGCTCCGTATTTTGTTTAATTTTGTTTATGGTTTTCATTTTTAGTTACTTGTTCTGATACATGGTTTACATTTTTTAAGTTTCTTAATCGGAAATGGACTCATCGCCAACTCGGGAACTAGCCCGCGTAGATGATGACAGGGCGGCGCCCTCTAGACGTGGCGGCCCCGATTGACACCCCGCCCTGAACCGATCAAACAGCCCCCGAGCCGGCCAGTGATCCTGTCGTCGAGCCGGCTGTGATACCTTCAGCACCTGCACCTCCCTCGGCGCGAGATGAAGAGAGTGCATCTAGCTCGTCTAATGATTCTCGGTCTAGGGAGTCGGGATTGAAAGAACAGGAGGCGCCCGAGCCGTCGTCAGCAGCACCATCAAAGCCGAAGAGATGGTGCAACCTTAGAGGAGGCAACCAGCTGACGAACGAGATATTCGTCGTCACTCGAGTCGGCATAACAGTTGTTCCATCAAGTCCCGAGAAGACTGCGAGGTTGTTCAGCAACACCTGCGGGTGCATTGTCTGTGAGCATGTCAGGATCACATGCCGGGACTTCAAAAAAATGACCGACGCCCAGAAAAAGGTCCTGTTCGACAAGCTGTGGGATAAGTACACTATCCTAGAGGCTGACAAGGAAAGAGTACAAAAGAAAGCCGACATCATCATGTGTGCTGCTCTAAGGACATGGCGATATGAAGCAACAAAGCTGCTAGATGCCGATTTTGAAACTGAAATTAAAACTAAATGGCCAAAGGTAGAACTCGAACACTGGGAGGAGTTTGTTGCTGATAAGAAGAGTGACGCATTCAAGGAGAAGAGTCGCCAGAGGAAGGAGCTGCACGCGAAGAACAAATTCCCCCACCACCTTGGCAGCAGAGGTGTTGCAGGCAAGAGACCGATCTAGGCCAAAGAGGACGCCGTGCTAATAGCGGTTGGCAAACGGATTTCTTTCGCCGATATCGAGCAGGAACGCGCCCAGATTTGGATGAGGGCGCACATAGTTCCTAACCCAGCTACTGGGTCACCAATTATCACGGACCCGGAGCTTCAGGCGGTTTTCGAACGTTTGGTATAATCAAAACCCAATGTCCTCTTGAAATATACTATTATGCTTCCAATACGCTAACGGCCCCTACCTTGTGCTGTTTCCCTTGCAGAGGCAGCTGTCCCAGCAGCCTGCAAGCTCCCAGGAATCTGTCCAGAGTGAGAGGTGGAAGGACCATCTCTTGAAGGCTCTACGAACGAGGGAGAAGACAGGGCGTGTCCGAGGGATCGAGAGCGGCGTTATCTGGGACGAAGTCTTTCCTCAAGACCGTGAGGCTGCCCGTCAGAGGAGGAGAGGAAGGCAAACATCTCTTATGCAAGAGATGATAAGGGCAGCCCAGGAGGCTGGCAAGCAGGCGACGCAACAATTTTTAGAGTCTAGAGGCTACGACGCCCGCGATGCAACTCATCCACCTTTGCATCCTCATGGACATCAGTCTTCTGGATGGAGTAGCTGTGCCTCAGCCTTCGACGTCGCCCCGAGTCGCCAAATCCCGTCGACGACATCACTGTAAGCTTCGTCGCCACCATGAATCACTTGTGTGAGGTCTCTAATTCACAGCATTGTGCGGATAACAATGGGTACGACACATTGTTTATTATGCAGAGCCCCACGAAATGCCAGCTCACTATCCCTTTGCCCGGCGTGAAGAAGACGGTTGCACGCGGCCTAGTCTTCCCAATAGTAGGGAGCGTGACATGCCACAACGCTGCTATACCTTCCCACATGACGAGGGTGCAGGTGGACCACGTCGTCGCCGAGTTCAATGACGTCGCAGTCCCTGTCGCCCCCGAAGAGGATGTCACAAAGCTAGGAGACTGCAAGGGGTACTACATCCTGTGGCCGAAGAATCAGATAATTATCTCCAGGGTGTCCTCTCCTAGTACATCAACCATCCCCTCTCCATCAACCGGAGCCGGCCCGTCTCTGCTCGGCCTGTGTACTACGCCCATTTTGTTCAATATCGGGACGATGATCTTGCTGAGTAGCAACACACGACGATCTTTCCGTCCTAGGAGGAGGAGCAACCCAAGATAGACTCGCTGCCCCGTGAAAGGCGCTCCAAGCATCAGCATGACCTGAAGCCAGCAGGAAAGAAGGTCTTATCTCCAAACACACTCAATGCCGCAATGGGCGAAGCGTTGACGGGAGGCAACAGGGCCTTCTCTCCAGAGCTGGAGAGGAAAAGAAAACGAACACACAAACGGGGCGGCACCGCTGTGAAGGAGGCAAGCAAGGAAAGCAAGAAAAAAGCCTTATCTTTCCAGACATCTGCCGAAACTATCAAGAAGCCTCGACGAATAGTGTACGATGCAGGTGAGCCCTTACTCCCAGATGATGAGGTGGAGAGGTTGCCCGTACAGATGAAACTGCTGCATGACACAATCATGACGATGTCATGGAATCGGGATGAATATGAATTACATTTTAAGGTCCAGGTGCCAAAAGATTATGGTTTCTTCTTGGACAAACAACATGACACCTTTGACATCAATTTTGAAGATATCTTTATGTTGTTCAACCTCTTCTGGCTCGATACCATGCTTGTCAGGCTGTGGGTGCTTCACTAAGCCCAAGAGTGTAGGCGTCTACCCAACTGCATTTTTAGAATAATGGATCTGGTCATCATGAATGACTACTATGTACGAGAAGCGACGCCGGTCCTAATAAATTACATCCTGGAGTCATTGATATACCATAAGGACAAGGACTACGTACTCCTACCCTACAACCCCCCGTAAGTTACTTACTACCGTGCCTAGTTTTCTTTTCTTAAGTACGTATCCCCGTCTATTTATATTCATTTGTTAGCTTTTACGCAGCGACCACTAGATCCTCATTGTCATCCACAGGCCTTCAAGAATGATATACTATTTTGATTCCCAAAGAAGTGCCAAGCGGGACTACTCAGGAATTAAGGAAGTTCTGGAAGCTGCCTTTTGGGAATACAACTTGCGAGGAGGAGGAGCAGAATGCAAGAGCAAAAAGCTGATCCACAAATTCAACTTCCCTTGCAGGCAACAGCCGGAAGGTAGCGTGACATGTGGGTACTACGTCTGCGCTCACATAGACGCGTTCGTCATATCCCATAACCCGCAATGGAGCCAGGATCAATTCAATAATTTCATACACGATCACTTTGCCCGCATCTAGAAGACCTTCGTGTACATTATCAACAACGAAGTCATTTGGCCAAGCGGTGATTTCTACGCGGGAGTCCAATTACCCGCTTACCGCCGCCATGCAAGTACTAGCCAGGCATCATAGACCTAGAGTAGGGCTAGTGAAAATAAACATTGATAAATTCATGTCTTTGTTGTTTTAATTTGTTGTAAACTAGCTTGTATGTACTTAATATTTGTGATATTAATTGCTATATATGCTTAATATTTGTGATATTAATTGCTATATATGCTTAATATTTCTGATATTAATTGCTATGTATGCTTAATATTGTCTATTCAGATATGTTTAAAAAATGTCTGAATAATACTTCCACTGACAGGCACAGGCTATGTACCTGTCGAGGAAACTGTTACCGCTGACGGGCGGAAGTTTCCCGCCCGTCAGTGAAAGTCCTCCCAGGATGCCACGCAGCCAGTGCTGGAAGGCTTTTCACTGACGGGCTGTGTCCACCCGTCAGTGGAAATCTGTTTCTACTGACGGGCCGTGCGCCCGTCAGTGGAAGTAGCTACGCTTGACCCGTCAGTGATTGCCCTTTTTTGCCCGTCAGTGCTGGTATTTCCTGAGGTAGTGGCACTCGCCTCATGGAAGAAATGCTCTAGCTTGAAATACATAGCTATACTACTTGTCTTTTTGTGCCCTACCTGTTGGAGAAGTGTGTACGCAATTTCTTGCACAACAAACCTACATGGGCTAGTTCATTTGGTGTGAGGAATGACTCTCCATGCGTGTACTGGCGGGGTACCTCCATGAAAGGGATCTCAGGAGTCGACTAGAGGGGGGGTGAATAGGTCGGCTCTAGAAATTAAAATGCCTAATGGGTTTCTCTTCTGGAGATAGGTCAATCCTAGAGAAAATATATGCAACTGATGCAAGTAACTGAGACTCAGCAAGATATATCAGATAAACACCAGACACTCAGATAGCAAACTCAGCTGATGTAGAGCAAGTTATATTCAGAGCTAACTGAGTCTCAGGTGTGAGAGTCAGGTGAGTGCATCAGATGACGTGAACACGAAAGGTACTAGCTTTAGCAGGAGCTAACTGAGTCTCAGGTGAGGAAACTCAGTTAGTGTGCAACAAATAAAGGTGCCCTAGTGATCTAAGCATGCATAGATATCAGAATAAGTAAGAGCAGATCACAAGACAGAAAGTAAAGCACACAATGATTTGTTTTACCGAAGTTCCTACTTCTTGCGAAGCAGTACGTTTCCGTTGAGGAAGCTGTTCTCACAGCCGGCACCAAAACGTGCTCTTTCCTCGAGTACCTTTCTTGTGTGGAATCCTTTTATCTTGCTGCTGCAAGACAGGCAGACCCGAATCGCCCTCACAGACTCTTGGTGGCAGCCACACAAGACTTGGCTTGCTCACCAACTCCAAGAGCACTCCCACTCTTGGAGGAACCAGTACCTCGAAGGTTACACCTGAAGGACTAAGTAACTCACTCTCACGATGGATGCACGCAGGCAACACTCACTTGGAGACCTAGAGCTCTTTCTTTCTCAACAGGTTGCTTTCGGGTTAGAGGCAAAGGTTGGGTAAAGGTTCAAGGTTGAAAACCTCCCCAGGTTCCCTATTTATAGGGTCCCTGGCAGCTAGCCGTTACCCTCATGCCACGTCAGACAAAGAGCCACCAGACCTAACCTATCTGAGACTCAGCTAACGTGCACCTCTGGTAACCTACTAGCCACGGCTGAGCTACCCACCTGAGTCTTAGATGCCAAACTCAGGTGGACTCGGTTGCCTCAGGCAGCACTTGAGCACAACTCTGGCCGGCTCACTACAAGCCTACAACTGACCAGAGAGCAATGACCTCGCCACAGTCCCTGACCAGCTCGCTTAGACCCTTGGCACTGGTTCCAAGCTTCTTCACCGAAGATGACTGCCCTTGTAGACGCACAGCGAACCCTTGGTCTTGATCCACCAGCTTCCTTGCTCCTCCAGGACTTATCAAGCTTGCATTCACGGCCCTTGAACTCCATCAAGCAACCATCACCTCGCTTGCCCTCGAGCACAGCCTCGGCTTCCTCGCAACTGTGCCTCAGGAGCCTAGCTCAGCTGGTCCTTCTGACCTTCCCAGATCCTTGCTCTTTTTAGGGCTCATCATCAACAGTTGTCTCACTTCAGCTTTCACCTGTCCATCTAATCCCTGTTCACACTCATTGCAAACATTAGACACAGGTGAGGATTGCCAATAACCATCAAAACCAAACTCTGGGGCAAGATAGCCATCCTTCCAAGCTCCATGGGAGTGGATGCACTTTCACTCCATCTTGGGGTACACTTTATCGATCTCATCATTGGTTAGCGCCTTCGCTTTGCCCTTTGCTTTTCCCTTAGCTTCCTGCTTTTTGTACGTAGTCGTCACCGGGGGGTGGGGGTGGTGCTGGTAGATCAAGTTAAGCAGGGAACGTAGAAGGTAGCAATAATGGTGCTGGTAGCTAAGCTTGGAAGGTGACTCGACATGCGGACTAGTGGGATCAATAGGCCCCGGTGAGATGACCGGAGCAAATGCAAGAGAAAATGTTGGGGAAGCCGATGATGCTAATAATGTATTCTTCAAAACTATGTCCTTCTTAGACCACTGGATAAATAACCCAATTGCGTCTCCCAAAGTCTAGTGTTTGTCGTCCTCGCATACGTGATATAGTGGGGAGTATCACGAATTTGGGATCAACACAGTCCACGGTGGACCTGTAAAAACCTTGTACTATCAGAACACCGTGCACTATAGCCCCTTTGACGGGCGGATACACCAAGCTGGAATCAACCTCTAAGGAAAAACTCAAATGCACTACAATCAGTTGGAGCTTGCACCCCTTAGGCTAGCCGATGGCATCTATAGGATACATGCCATTAATATCATCAGGATATTCAAGGCCAGTCGACACGTAGCTACTCTGACGGACACCTGGGCTGGGGTTGTCCAATACCTTCTTGCAGCTCTTTCCCTTGCCAACTGAGCCTCAAGCTTCAAACTCGGGCATTAGCTCATCGTGTAGCTCAGCTTTCATATGATGCTTTTTATGTTCTACTTTGGCTCTTTTCCACTCACGCTTCAACTCCCCAATGGGAATCCCATGGTATGTGTGACTAGGATCTTCCCCCCAAGTATGACCAGGTTGCTCATTGGTTCCCAAATCGGTTGTGAGAATGTCAGTCAGCTCTTTCTGCAAAAAGCTAGATTTGATTGTGTTAGTAAGCATTAAGTTATTTATGGACTAGCAACTAAATCTGGTCATCGATCGTTATCTTATGAGCTGTTGGTACTCTTCTTAGTCTATGGGGATTTCAAAGATCCTTTGACTTGTAGAGTCGGTAGTTGACCTCCCTCTCAACCAGGATTTTGCAAGATCTGTCTCGACATCAGCAAATGGTGGGTCTACTCCTCACAGCGTGCGTGTTCGTCCTCCTTTTCCCACGATCTCTTCTTACCCTAGTATCCTTTGGTGCTCATTTTGTGGGGGTGTTCGCTTTTTTGAGACTAGAGCCTTGTGCTCTTCACTTTTACGATGAAATTTGTGCGTCGCCTTCATCTCTACAAATTTTCTTAGTCTTCTCAAGTAATCGTTGGGTAGTACGCATAGGGTTCCTTCTTTTTCTACACATATTTTTTGTTCAAGGTATATTTCTAGTTCTCCTACGCACCGCTTGCCTTCATTAATGTAGCTCGTCGCACATTCTCCAACCAATGTTCAGGCACTAGGAACAATCACATTATCTCGTTAACTAAATTGGTGTGCATGCCTTCTGTAACTTGCTTCCAGTCCGCTAAGAGGATATTGAGCCGATTCTTGCGACTACTCCACATATGGTCTTAAGTTTCTTCTTAGTTTTTTGATTCTGTAGGAGCACCAGATTCCTCATGACTCACCTCCACTTGAAATCATCCTTTTAGCTTCATTGAGGGGTTTCCATGATGACGTTGTTGTACTGTCGAGGAGTCAGTCATCCCTCTTAGCAAAGTTCGTTCATCGGACCCTCTCAGAGACGCATTATGAGACAACATTTTTTAAGCATAAGCATAAGCATAAGTATATTAAAAATATTAATTAGCAAGTTGATGAGCATTTTAATTAGCAAGTCTATTAAACATTGAAATCTATTAAACATGTTAATCACGGAATGCATCACAAAGAATTAACATTCATTTTACCAAAACTTATACTTAAATATGAATGCATGCAAATACATTTCACATCTATCACATTAGATAAAATAATAACTATGAAATAATATACGATAACTATAATAATTTTCACATCTATCGCATTAGAGCAATATAATAACTACAATGATCAATATATATTAGGCTTTATTGGAGATTTTGCACGATTACATAGTTTTATAGTTTTCTTCGACCTAACAGTATAAAGATAATAAAACATATACAAATACGAAAGTGTCAAGATAACAATTTTTATGCTTAAATTATGTTAATTTTTTGTAACTAATCTAGCATAACCTAGAATAGACACATTTGGGCATAAAAAAAGAGGGAAAGGGAGTTTCAGTCACTGGTGAGTGAGCAAGGGAAGAAGGCGACCAGCTCGGCCGGCAGCGTGCTCAGGGAGGAGGCAACCGTGATGGTGGCAGCTCGAGGTGGCACCATTGTTGGTATGGCGTGGGGAGGGGTTGTGGGCGTCATGGTGGCGAAGGGAGGAGGGTGCCAGCGTTAAGGTGGAGGGCATCGGGGAGGAGGGAGTGGTGTTGAGGTGGATGGCGCTAGGGAGGAGGGAGCCGATGTCGAGGTGGAGGGCTCCAGGGTGGAGAGCGACGACATAGCAATGGCCGTGGTCGGTGGAGGAGGGCGCTATGGCAGCAACGACATAGTGGCGGCGGCGGGCTCAGGAGGAGAAGAGGCGCAAGGGAAAACCCTAGGAGTTTGAATGTATAGGTTGCAAGGGGAAAACCAAACCAAAACAATTCGGAAGGCACATACGCAGCGACTCTAAGGGCCGAACCGTATGGGATGAGGGCATATCCACAATAGCTCTGAGGGTCGGCCGAACCATATGGGATGAGGCATATCCACGATGGCTCTAAGGGAAGAACCGTATGGGATGAGGGCATATCCACGACGGCTCTGAGGGAAGAACCATATGGGATGAGGGCACATCCATGATAGTTTTGTATGGCCAAACTGTGTGGGATGTTTCTATAGAAAAATGAAGGGAAAATTTAAATATGATACAATGCATTAATTCTTCGAATTTATATAAAGCAAAAGTAGATATAAGACATTAATTCTTCAAGTTCAAATAATCCAAAATATGATATCCACTACTACAAAAAAGGTCATCCACTATATCTTATCACTGACTGGCAAGAAAAAGCCCGTCAGACTTATCACTTATCACTGATGGGCAGCCGGATACACGTCAGTGGTGACTATATCAGATGTTCCGTTTCAGGGGAGAGAAGTCATCACTGACGGGCACAAATGTCTGCCCGTCAGTGATGACTTCGGCAGAAACACGGGATTTCACGAAAAGTCATCACTGACGGGCACGAAGTTAGACCCGTCAGTTGCCCGTCAGTGATGTCGAAGTCATCACTGACGGGCACAAATGTCTGCCCGTCAGTGATGACTTCAGCAGAAATGGGATTTCACGAAAAGTCATCACTGACGGGCACAAATGTCTGCCCGTCAGTGATGACTTCAGCAGAAACATGGAATTTCACGAAAAGTCATCACTGACGGGCATGAAGTTATACCCGTCAGAGATGTCGAAGTCATCACTGACGGGCACAAATGTCTGCCCGTCAGTGATGTGAATCCCGCCAACTCAGAAATTTCAAAACCTGAAATTTTTCACTTATCACTGACGGGTTAAAAAGTCTGCCCGTCAGTGATGTGAATCCCGCCCAACTCCGAAATTTCAAAACCCGAAATTGTAGAATCCCGCCGGGTATATAATTCACCTCAGTGCACTCCACTCAACTCCACTCAAATCCAGATCCATATTTCTCTCCATCTCCCTTCCACCCTCCTCCTCTCCTCCTCTCCTTCCTAGAAGCACCCTCCTCAAGCATCCCACTGTGAGATCCTCATGCCCACTACCGGCCCCTTCTCCTCTCCAACTCCATGGAGTCACGGTGAGCACCCTCCTCTCCTCCCTTCCACCCTTCCACCCTTCTCATCATTCTACTAGTGCCTAAATTTTTTATTTTTAAAATTTTTTCTCGTATTTTTTTAGCAGCTCTATTCCCTCACGGTTCGGAATCCACAAAAATTACTGCATTTGGAGCTCGGGAAGAAGTTCAACGGAGGGAACGGAGGGTTCGGTAGCGAAAATTATTCGTTCGGAGGATTCGGTAGGCCGAATTTGGAGTGAAATTTTTTTATTTTAAAAAAATTTTCTCGTATTTTTTTCTAGCAGCTCTACTCCCTCACGGTTCAGAATACGCAAAGATTACTGCATTTGGAGCTCGGGAAGAAGTTCAACGGAGGGTCGAAAGAGGCGACATTTCGTTCGGAGGGGCAAAAGTCAGTCTTAGAGGGCGAATTTAGAGGTGAAAGAATGTACAGGTCCTTCTTAGACCACTGGATAAATAACCCAATTGCGTCTCCCAAAGTCTAGTGTTTGTCGTCCTCGCATACGTGATATAGTGGGGAGTATCACGAATTTGGGATCAACACAGTCCACGGTGGACCTGTAAAAACCTTGTACTATCAGAACACCGTGCACTATAGCCCCTTTGACGGGCGGATACACCAAGCTGGAATCAACCTCTAAGGAAAAACTCAAATGCACTACAATCAGTTGGAGCTTGCACCCCTTAGGCTAGCCGATGGCATCTATAGGATACATGCCATTAATATCATCAGGATATTCAAGGCCAGTCGACACGTAGCTACGGTCATTTTGAGTGGTCGTGGACCCAAAACGGACACCGTATGCAAAAGTTACAGCCGTTTTAGTGAAACCCTACCCGGCACTGTCCGGGTAGGGTTTTTTTTTACGCCTCTAAAAAGGTCATCACTGACGGGCATAATACCTCGCCCGTCAGTGATGTGAGTCATCACTGACGGGCATAATACTTCGCCCGTCAGTGATGTGAGTCATCACTGACGGGCATAATACTTCGCCCGTCAGTGATGACTTTTTTCGCGCATCTAAAAATGTCATCACTGACGGGTGGATTGTTACCACCCGTCAGAGATAAGCTGATACCACTGATGGGTTTTGCCACCCGTCAGTGGTAACTTGTGTTACCACTGACCATTAATTACTGACGGGATCAGTACCCGTCACTGATAAATGTTTTCCGCCCGTCAGTGTTGACATTTTATGTAGTAGTGATCATACAATAATTCTTCAAGCTCCTATAATCCAAAAGATGATACAATATGTTAACACATTTATCTTCATTCCACTAGCTTATTTCCTTTGAACACTGGCTCTTTGGAGTGATCTTCACGTTTGCAGAAAATTTCTTCATTTTGTTATTCCTCAATGCTGATGCAGTCTCCAATAGGTGGCAAGTCATCGAATTGATTGTATTCAGCCTCTTCAACAAAATTCTCAACTTTGACAATCCTCATTTTTCCATACTTAACACTATTTTTTGCTTCTTACATGTGAGGTATTTTACATAGAATATTTGGGTAACTTGGGTGGCAAGTATGAAGGGTTCATTTTTGTATGCGATGTTGAGGTCAACATTCGTTATGCCGTACTTCTCGATTTTCACATGTTTGAGATTGACCCATTGACACTGGAACAGGAGAATCTTGAAATACACGTAGTCAAGCTCCTAAATCTCGTAGTAGATTTTTGTTGTTGTTAGTTGTATCTCGGGCTTCTATGTGGACAAAGCTATTCCGACATGTGCTCTTTGCATCTTGAGCCTTCATGTAGAACGTGCATCCATTTGTGCAATATCCTTACCAAGTATGAACTATCTAATAGGTAGAGATAGGTCCTAATCCCACCCGAGGATGTGTAGATTGGGCCGTTTCCATGCTCTACTCCGATCCGAGACAGAATTTCGACAGCACCTCCCCGCTGTTCTCCAAATACACGTCTCGGCAACAAGCCAAGAGAATGTGTATCCGGAGAACAACGGGGAGACGCTCCCGAAACTCTGTCTCGGATCGGAGTAGAGCATAAAAACAAACCCAATCTACACATCCTCGGGCTGTCCAAAAAAACGTGGACAATTCGAAACAGTTACGGTTACAGATATGCAAAGACTTGCATATTTATAACCATAACTCTTTCGAATGGGAGACGCCTAGGTTACGTGACTGTATATGAATAAAGATCTAATGTTGAAATTTTAGCCTTAGAGTAGGCATGGAAGCTTCTTTTTAACTTTGTTTTGAATAGATATACTTGGCAATTTCCAAGGGCTAGGAACAACCAGCACTTTCTTGTAAGGCTGGCTTGGAGAGATGCTTCTACTTTGGATATAAAATGTGGCATGCAACGTTACCTCTTTACTTTTGAGAGCTTAAGGATCAACGCACTAATTAATTGGTTTAGTTTAGTTGTAGTATACGCACGACCAGGTTGCTAACATGCACAAAAAGGAAGCATCGAAAGTTTTGATCACTTCTCAGGCATATCTGCCGAATGTAGGTGCGGCCCAAATATGTATACAAGTATGTTTCCTTAAACCTTTTCTATTCGCATGGTTGCAAGATTCATAGTTGTACAATTAATTTGCTTTCAAGTAATTGATCTAGCTCTATGATCTTGATAGGAAAACATGTCAAATACCCATATAGGAATGCAATAATGTTATATTTCAAATTGCAACACATTTGTTCAAATCTTTTTGTGGTCAGATTCAATTTGGTTGAATGATACAGACGATGAACGTGTGCTTCACTTACTAAATGTTGACCAAAACATCCAAAATCATGTATTTCTTTAGGTGAATCAAAATACCTGTAGTAGAGACTAGACTATAATTGTAACTACAAATTTGAAATACTGGGATTGAAGAAAAGAAATACCTAGCTATTGCGGAGGAGACGTTGAGGAAGTTGAGGGCGGTGAGGTTGGCGAGCTCGTGTGGGATGGTGCCGTTGAGCTGATTGGTCTGCAGGTATCAGCTGTAGGGAGTGGGGCGGGGCGGAGGCGGCGGTCGGGGCGGAGCGGGGCGGGGCGGAGGCGGCGGGCGGGACGGGGCGGAGGCGGCGGCCAGAGCGGGGTGGAGGCGGTGACCGGGGCGGAGTAGCGGTCGGGGCGCCGCGGCGCGGCGGGCGGCGGACGGCGGGCGGGGCGGAGGCGGCGGCCAGAGCGGAGCGGAGGAGCGGGGTGGGGCGGAGGAGCGGGGCGGAGCGGAGCGGAGTGGCGCGACGGCGGGCGGGCGTAGCGACGCGTGGGAGAAATGGTGGAGATAGGACCGGTGGCACCTATTTAGGGTTTGTTTGCCGAGTGCCTACTGTTTGCCGAGTGTTGGACCACGGACACTCGGCAAACTAGCAGAGCTGACCAATCAGAATGCAGCGATGGCTTTGTCGAGTGTTGCACTCGGCAAACACACGCAGCTTTGCCGAGTGTTACACTCGGCAAAGTCCTTCCATATGACTTGCACAAATGCAATACTTGTATACCTAATACATTTTTTATCTTATGTATCTCAATACATTTTTGACATGTAATATACTACATATAAGTTGTTCTGTAGGAGTTTCCATAATTTTTGAATTGATTTAATATTTTCTAAAGTTTAAATGCCTAGAAATGCACTTAATGGCTTAAATATAGCAAACGTACCCGGAAAAATGCCAAATTTTGACATGTCACACGTAATGGTGTATGTTGACTGTGGAAAAGGTTTCAAGGCCAACCGACGAAGCAGCAGTCGCTTCGCATGCAAACTTGACATGTTCCCTCTCGAAACCTAGTTTCTTCCTCGGAGATGGTCTGGTTTGTAAGCAGTCTATGTGACAACTTTTGCGAAATATTTTCAAATTTTTACCACGGTCTTTAGGGGTCATATCATGACACCATGCCAAGTTTCGTGATTTTTGGACTTCGTTTGAATTTTTGAGAATTAAAATGCCAATAACCACCATGTTGGTGCCCGAGTCTCGGCCACCTGGTGTCTGGGACTCCTCTTCTTTCCTTACATAAGGCCTAAAAATACACTAAAGACCACCAATAAGATTTTTCAACCCATTTCTGGTGATTATTTCATGTACCTACAGTTCAAATTTGAATTGTATCCATTAAATGCCTAGAAATGCATTTAATGGCTTAAATATAGCAAACGGACCCCGAAAAATGCCAAATTTTGACATGATACATGTAATGGTGTATGTTGACTGTGGAAAAGTTTCAAGGCCAACCGACGAAACAGCGGTCGCTTCGCATTCCAACCTGACACAAGAAGAAAGAAAGAAAAGATATATAAGTAATTGCTAAAAAATATGAAATCTAACATTGTTAAAAAATAATTCAAAAAAAAATTTATCACGGAAGTTTCATCTATTCTATTAATAATGGAACAAGTGTGCTTTAGTTTCTACAACAAAACAGTCTACTATATAAGTAACAATTTTGTAATTAAAACTAAGCAAATATAAAAAAACATAGTTTGCCGAGTGTCGTAACTCGGACACTCGGTAAAAATGAACAGTGCCGAGTGCGCATTACAAGACACTCGGCAAAGGAACCACGCCATCGCCTCTCCGTCAACCGCGGGAAGGAAGGGCACGTGTCTCTCTGTTTGCTGAGTGTCACGCGTCGGGCACTCGGCAAACATGTTGTTTGCCGAGTGTCAAGCTTCGGGCACTCGGCAAACAGTTTGTTTGCCGAGTGTTGTCTTTTTGCCGAGTGTTTTCCTTGGACACTCGGTTTATAGTTGTCTATGCCGAGTGCCCGACGGAAAACACTCGGCAAAGTGTTGAGCGCACGGCAAACATCTCTGTTCCGGTAGTGATATAGTAGTGTTCGAAACGTACCCTTGCTTTTAAACGATCGCAGCTCATCAATAGCGCAGAAAGAAGAATGGCTATGCTGGATTATACAAAACAAACGATAACTTGAACCTAACAGATAAGAATACTACCATGTTACCCGAAATCTGGAAATCAAAGATACTCTGACCAAAAACATATGCATACCAAATTGGTAATACAGCACGTTCTTCTACGATTATTCCACTTGAGTTGAATCTCGAGGACGAGATTCTTTTTAAGGGGAAGAGGACGTGACAGAACCAAAATTTTCTCAAATTTTTGACATCTGCTCCTGGGCCGAATCTCGTTTCCTTGGCCCATCCCTCGGCCCACCATCTCCTCCGCCCCTTCTTCTTGACGTCTCCGCCGCTGTCGTCGCCGACCGCTCCGTCCGTCGTGTTGCTCTCGGTCTTGTCGCCCGCTCCTCTGCCCGATGCTGTGCCCGAGGCAGCCAGCCACGCATCGCCCCGCTCCTCCACGCGTCGCGAGCCTCGCCTCGTCCTCTGCTCCGCCTCCCTTCTCCCCGCACCACCGCCACATCGCTCATGGCTTCGCCTCCACCTCGCCTCGGCCAAGCTGCTGGCCGAGCTCCCCTCTGCCACACCTGTGTCTGAGCGAGCGCAGTGCCCGGCGAGCTCATCTCCTCGGGAGATGAGCAAGGCTTCCCCGGCCGCTCCGCCCTTTTCCCCTATAAAAACCCCACCGGAGATCTCGCTCACGAGCTCTCTCCTTCTCCTTCCTCCTTCCCGAGCTAATGCCCTACCTCCCCGAGCTCTCTCTCTTTTCCCCAGTGCTCCTGGGCTCCTCCCCACATGCACGAGCTTCCCCATTTCCTTCCCAAGCAGCCCCGAGCTTCTCCTCCCTTTCGCGATCCCCGGCAAGCCACCACCGCCACCTCCATTTCTTCGGCGAGTTGAGCCCGAGCTCCCCTCACCGGTGCCGAGCGCCACCCCTTAAAATCTCCCCATTTTCTTCTCAAGAATGGAACCACCACCTCCTATAGGACCTTCTAGTGCTCTCCCCTAGCTCCGGTAACCATCGCTGTCGATGGAATCGACCTTTCGTCGCCGGCGGCCATTCCCCTATTCTCCCTTTCCTCAACTCCCGAGCCATGCTTCCCTTCCAAGCTCCTCCACCTCCTCCTCACCTTCCTGAGCTCCTCATATTTCTCCGCGAACTCCGGCAAGCTCGCCACCGTCGCCTTCATCCCCGGCAAAGCAACCCGAACCACACCACCGACGCCGCGCCACTTCTCCATGGTAACCCTCCCTTCTCCTTCCAAAAATGGAACCACGACATCTCCCTCTACCTCCCCCATACCCTCCATGGTCGTCGGCAAGGCTCGCCGGCGATGCATTCGGCCCCCCCGGGCAACCGCCAAACCCTCCTCTGTCCCGAGATCCGCCCGTCTCCAATCTCCTTCTCCCACGTGCAGACCTCTCTGTTTTCCTCCTAAAATGGAACCTCCATGCTCCCATGAACCTTCCCGTGCCTTTATTTCCTTCTGGCAATGCCCACCGGCGTCAGAATTGTCCCCGCCGCAACCGCCGGCCAGCCTCCCCTGTTTTTCCCCATTTGAGCACTGGCTCAGTTGCAAATTGAGCCGAGCCGGTGCCCAAGCCGAGCCCCCTCCAAGCGGCTAAAAACCGAGTTGAGCCACTCGGCTCCTCCTCCCTCAGGCCGGCTCGGCCACTTCCCTGGGCCGGTTCTATGCACTATTGGGCCAAGCCCATTAGGCATAGAATTCCTTTTTTCTTTTTCTGATAACCCTAAGCCCAAGCCCTAGGCCCAACCCTAACCTATATCCAGCCCATAACCCAGAATCCAATCCAGCCCATGTCCAGTCCAGCCCAGCCCGAGGGCCCTAACGGGCCCAATATTATTTTACGGGCCGGGCGAAACCCTAAAAGCAATATTATATACCGTTTCGATCGTCTCGACGACACGGTTCTGATTCTCCACTCCGTTATTTCGAATTCTCATTTTTAAACACCCGACAACCACAAAACCTCCTCACACCCCATATATCCCGACTACTCCTCCGAAACCCTAAAACACACATGTATATCCATTTCGATCGCCTCGACGCCACGAATCCATTCATCCATACCATTGGACCTGAATCTCGCTCCTTAATACCAAAAACCCGCAAAACCCTCTTAACCCACATGTATTCTGACTTCCCCTCCGAAACCCCAACTCGCATCATATCTCTTTCCCCATCTCTATGATACTCTGATTTCGACCATACATACCTCCAACCCAGTTTCCATTCCCCCACACCCCACCTCCTTATTTAAGGTATTAATTCTCAACATTTACATTTTGCTCCCAGCTTACATTCGTCGAGCCTGGACTTATAAGTGTTTGGACCTTTTTGCTAATAGAATGCGGTAGCAACGATCCGATGCTCGAGAAGAACTCCGACCATGCGGATCACTTTGAAGACGATGATCCAGCCAGTCACGGTGCAGTAGGCAAGTCACATTCCTTTGTTCATGTTGATCCCAATTGCCTGCTACTTATCGTACTGTTAGTTTAGTTAATTATTTTCTGCATATTAATTTGGTACCGTGATATTTTTGAATGACATGATGGAATAGTTAACACCTACCACCCCACAGCCCAGTCAATCTTTGTAGGCCATATTCACCTTGATAACCTTAGGATGAAAATAAGTTATATCAGTATCCTTCACCGGCATTAGAGGATAGGTCAGAGTATAGGAAGAAATATTGATAACCCAAGGACAAAGTTCGGAGGATGTGGTTTTCAAGGAAATTGCCGACGGTAGGGGACAGAGAAGATGGGGCCCATCGTGTATCGATTGTGCAGCCATACCCCTAGCCGTGGAGTAAGGGTAATCGGGTGGATTACCTTACTCAGGGCACTTAAGGACAAGACCCTTGCGCTTAATGATGAACATAGAATTCGCTCAACCACATGTTTGACTCGTCGAACCTGGCCTAGTAAGTCTGCTCTACCCACTGAACAACTACAGACTGGCTTGCCATCCCACTTCTCTGGGAGGCCCGCAGAAGCAATTATGGTGATAGGCTAGTCGGTAGGAAATCACAACTGGAACTCACCCGACTCCCGAATTGCGTAGTTAACATTGGCCCGTCGGCTCTCGGGAGTTCGAGTGATGAAAGTTTCTGGGTAGAAACTTCAAAAGATAGAGCAGATAAAAAGCCTTATTATCTTACCTCTATTGACACACCGATGGAAGTGTGTGAGTCTCGAGTGACAATAAGAGGTATAGATATCATGTGGGTAAAGCTGAGCAACTCTGCAGAGTCAAATCAAATGGTATTCGAATACGCCGTGTTTCCGGTCAATGAAGCTGTGCTCAAGGGTGATTCCTACTACGAGGCATAAGTTGAATTGGTAAGAGATAATTGGATAGGCGATGACCGGACAGGGTTATTAACATTCAACTGTTTTGAAGACCAACTATTTCAACCGTGTGATTTTACTAGTAAGATGAAGTTTAGAGTTATGCATCCACCAAATAACATGAAGCCCTATTCCCTTCCTTTGAGAATCCCTGCCTGGTAGTTAATCAGGTAATTTTCCAATGTGGCTTGCTGAGTACTCCATGTACTCATTGCTGCACTAACAATTTTTCAGAAGAAGCGCAAGACGAAGATCTACCATCGATGCGTTAGGGTTACGACCGCACTCAAGCTCTCCTGTGGGCTTTCGTTGGATCTTTTGAGTGTAGGTAATATTTTGGGCTTCGCAGCCCATTAAATTCTTGAAGATCGACCGATAGGTCATATTTCACTGATATAATCCTTTTTGTTGACCGTAAGCAGGTTTGATACTCTTTCTGTCCGCGACTGTAAATCCTGAGCAGTCGCAGGGAGACTCCACGGTCCTGTTTGGAAAACAGGGTCGTGACAATTGAACCCTGCTTTCACAGCTTACAGAAGAGTTGGGTATGTATAAGATATTTCTCATAAAATAAAAATAAACAGAAGAACGTACCATGGAATAATTTTACTTGAGTTAAGGTCTAAGCAAAGTAAGACCGTGAAATGAAATCCTGTTTGGAATGTAGGAGATATTGGCATATTTGGGAGCTGGATGTCACATGCAGGACGCAGATATCGCCGAGAGCAACCTATTTGCCCGACGGGTTCCTGTCAGAGAGTTTCTTAATTTGTCGGTTTTGGTCCCATCCCTTACTGTTTTTAGCCGTCTGGGAAAATCAAATATTTTGGTAGTGTGTACACATGGATCTCAATGTGCTTGATTGGACGATCCTTCAAAGAGAACCCCCAAGAAAAATGGCTTCTATAACTAATTAAATTAAGGAACATAGGCAGCAGGTTGCATTACGTGAACATTTGCATATACCACTGGAGGATTATTTTTTGAAGATAGGTCTGGATTAGTTATTGTTGCTGCTGAACCATGTCGATGACCATATCTTGATGATGTTCTGGCGGGCGTAGCATCTAGGGAATGACATCGTCCATGAAAAAAAGAGTGCACAGTCGATGATTTAGTGCAGTTTCTAGTGGCATACGTGGAGTCATGGTCTTCAAATACGCAGGATACATGCATGAATAATAAAGGGGAAACGTAGCGTGCCCCCCCCTCCCAACTGTTGCAGCAAAGTGTCGAGAAGGTGTCAGGTGTTGCATCCGCGCGCCACCAGTGTATTCGACAAAGGTGAACTTTGACGCCAGCTTCGTTGAAGCGTCTAGAGGTTAGGGCATTGGTCTGGTTATACGTGTTCATATCGATGTCATGAGGCCGTTGGCATATGGAAGGCCCTGCTGCTACGTACTAGTGCGGATGAGACAAAGGTGTTGGCGAAGTTTCGGCTTGCGGCTTCAGCTGAAGTGGACCAAAACACCGACGATCCTCAAGTCCAGCCGATTGCCTAGCTACAGCACATGGTATCAAAAGTCAAGGACAAGAGAGGCCACCGCCTTGGTGGTTTGTTCATGGAAATCAAAGCTTTGTCGAGACCTCCCCCAGAGTTTGAAGTGTCTAAAGGGAGAGTACAACAAGCTGCATGGCGCATGAGCTTGTTCATTTAGCTAGAATAAACGTACATTCTACTGTCTTGTGCAATGCAGCCCCTACCTGCGTGTTAGATCGACTTCGTTGCTAAAGACTATACCCCTAGTGGTTAAGGAAGAGATCAGGAGAGAAACACTAGAATTGTGGCCTATTAGCTCGCAGCATGAAGGACTAGGGAGGCAGGAGGATGATTGTTATCATCCATGGCGGCGGGTTGGGAGAGCCTGGTAAAAGATGAATAAAAAGTATGGCCAGATATGAAGTTGCTTACTAGGTAGGATAGTAGATGCATTTCTTTATGGCTCTGATACCATGGAAATAAGGCTCCAGACCACGCCACATGATCTACTGTATTGCACATACGACTTGTACAGATTACATGTGCATACTCCAAAACTCCGCATACGGTAATGCATGCGATAACGATCGGTGTAATGGCGATGTCGTAGATCCATTACTTCTTTAACTTAAAAAACCAATTACATAGCGTGAGAATACTAATATTAATTTGGTCAGATCCTATTGTAACTGGATTTACTGTTGATTTTACCCTAATCATCTGCCATAATATTCTTGTGCGGTTGTGCCACTCAATCTAGTTAGCTTGCATCCTAACCAAAATAAAAGCTGGTTTCCTCGGTTCCTCGCTCCTGACCTGACTCCTGAGAAGTAGTGGTAGCTAGCTAGCTGTAGCGAGCTGCATGATCGAGCTATCGATGTCCTTTGACAAGCCTAGGGTTTGTAGCCATAGGAGTAATTAACTGCTTTTACGTACTGTTGTGCATATGGCTGCCAAAAGGAATTACTAGCTGGCAGAAGATCGAGGATTTTTTTAATATTATTTGTTTATTCGAAAATTTCAGAAATAATACCACATTTAAAAAAATTACAAAACTGTCTAATCGCCACGTGGCATGGCGATTGGGTCCTATCGCCACCCGCATCGATGATTCAATACGGAATTACCAAGCCACGTGGCGATTTGATACCAATCGTCATGGGTGGTGGCAATTTCACCATAATTGCCACAGGCGATGGCGATTGGGCTCAAATCACCAGAGCGCGTGGCGATTGCCCCCCTCTGGTGCTATATAAAGGTGAGCAGACCACCAGGTAGCTCTCTCTCAGAAATCCTCCTTGTGTTCTTCCAAAAAAATAGGTGATCTTCCTGAGTAGATAGTTTTTATTTGAGAGGAGAAGAAGTAGTTCGCGGATGGATAAGGACAATGGAAGTAAGTTTCGTAACTTTTTCCCTGCTCATATGCGTAGAAACATTGAGATCTACAAGTTGTATTTCCTGCCACATTAATTTTTCGTGAAAATTGCTAGATGTTATTGATGTTGTTTGGACTGTGAGAATGGACCACGAACTTCTTAAGTTGTGGAAGATAGGAGGTACGCTTGTAAAATTCTTCGTTAGCAAATCTTTGAGAAAGTTCATATGCGTGGGATTGGAGAGGTGTTAGCGAGAAGGGATTTCCCTGGACTTACCTACAAGCAAGTCCGCAGGCGTTTGAGAGAGTTCCACAAGATGTGGGAGAGAGCGAGTGAGCTTAGAAAACTACCCGGGGCGAAGTACACGAAAGATGATTTTTCAGGAGGAACGATAAACATCCCAGAATCTCAGTATAATAAGTACATAAGAGTTAGTATAATTCCTTTGTACAAAGTTCATAAGCATTTTCATGTACCGTTTACGTTTGTTAGATCACATTCTCGGTGTGTAGGCACATCCAGAGGATGTAGGGTTGCTCAACTGCAGGATCGCAAACTTCGGGCATGTGGACCGATTCTAGAGAGACTCATTTGCTAATAGGAGACATTTGATGAAGACAACATTTGAAGAAGATGAACGCAGAGTTGCTGGACTCCCCCTTTGCCAAAACATGAGCGCACATCCAAAAAAGATGTTGGATCATCAAAGGATAAAGGCGCATCCAGTTCATCGAAAAATGTTTGTACTGAGTGCTCATCGAGTGATGAGGACTTTTCGAAGCTATTTTGTTTCAAAGCCCCTGCTCCAGGGCTCTTCGCAAATGATAGCGAAGATGACTTCATGTAGTTGTATTAATTAGAAGTGCTAGCGAATAGTTGCTTGTTCTACTTATGATATTTGTAGCCAACAGTGAAAGTGGCTGTGTAATGTGGCTCTGTAACATATGCTTATGTAATCGAATTTGGATATTAATATGTTAGGCTATCCTAGATCGTTGATCACTATGTACTAATATCTCGCAGTGAATAGAAGAAATAGAAGCCTACTATTTCATACAATACGAAATGCTTTGGTACTGCCTGGACCAACAGATAATGGGAACCTTTCAGTGCCTTACTTGCTCTCAACCAAGCCCGCCAATCTTTGGACAGATATAGCAGGAACAAATCCCACCGGATATGTTTGCAAGATTTGCTAAAATATGCCTGTAAGGTTACACTTGCGACCTCCAGATCAAGACCAAAGGTCCGTGTGAACTATTCTTTAATGACATTGATAGGGTATTTGTCTGGATCTTGCATAATTAATCTCGTTTATTGGAAGCTACTAAGATCGACAGAGCTAGACTCATCTGTATGGATGATACCAATACCATAGTAAACTATAAATTCGACTAGTTCTGATATTCTTGCCATCCAAAATATAATTTTTTAGACTATACAGTCTAAGATCGTCCCATGCATAAACTACTATTCTACTTGATTTTTTAATAGTACAAGTGAGTACATCTAAAATTATATATATTACTTTCTGTATACAAATATTATAAACTATTATTGAACTAAATAGAAAATGTACATGTTCTACCTCTAAATCGATGTCGACTTGCACAAAGTATCATTTTAATCTCATCTATCTAATCTACCATATATTCAGAACTAATCATATAGCTACTCTATTTGAACATCTACGAGTTTATCATAGGTTTCTATTTCAAATACTACTCTACTTCTACACATTACGAGATCTAAATAGTACTACTAAATCTACCCTAAATTTACAACTAATTCTAGATCTACTACTAAACCTACTACTAGATCTACTACTAAAACTAAAACTAGCTATTATAAACAGAGAAAGATTTGAAAAATACCTCCAAATCGCTGCAGAAACACTCCAACGCTTCTCCCTCTCTACCTCCTCTTTTCTCCCTTCTCCTCTCTCTCTCTTCCTCCCTACCCAAAACCCTCCCCCTCTCTTCTCTTCAGCCCCCGAAGCCCTCCTCTCTTCTCTCTTCAACCCGCCCCGGCCGCAGCGTGGTTTTTATAGCTACGGGGCTATCACCACCTCGCGTGGCGATTACGCCACGTGCCCTAGCAGTTACCGAGTTGGCGGGGATCCCATCCGGAGTAACTGCCTATCGCCACTAGGGGTGGCGATTGCGCCCTATCGCCACACCGCGTGGCGATAGCACTAAATACCATCGGCACGGATGGTGATAGGGCCCAATCGCACGCCGTGTGGCGGTTACGCTTAAATCGTCACCAACAGTGGTGAACTAGCGATTGAGGATAGTTTTGTAATTTTTTAATGTAGTATTATTTCTGAAATTTTTGAATAAAAAAATAAATATTTAAAAAAGCCTGGCGCCAAAAGGAGTAGTACTACCGGAGATTAATTTATGGAGTTAGAGGGGTTGCATGCATACGTGGGCTGAATATTCCGTGTAGTCCGGCGGCCAGCGCATATGTCAAGTGCATGCATGCAATGCCATGCGTTGCACGTCTCCCGAGAGTTGGCGGGCGCACAAGTACGTCGCCTAGCTAGCTCTCCGCTTTGCAAATCGCAGGTTTGCTTTGCATGTGACACACTGGCATTTGTAATTTGTTTACGTGAGCATATTTAGCTTGCAACTAGTTAGCCTGGGCGGCTCATGGCTCCCCGAGAGAGTAAGGGCCACGCTACAGCTATCTTCTTGCACGCGCACCTTCGATAGGTGCCACTGTGCCAAGTTGTGCGTGCAAGAGAATGCTATGTAGTACATATATAGGCATGTGTATTCAAGTGCAAGTACTAAGTAGCAGTACTAAACAAACCCAAACTGTTAACGTATGCAGTGTAGGGTTAATATTTGTAGGGAGAATGGACAAGATGTCTTGACATGGCTGGATACATTTTTACCTAAAAAGAGAGCCAAGCACATGAAGGAGCCAGCTGTAGCACGCGAAGCTCGGATATTCTGTGTTTGATCCCCTACCAACCCTTTTTCTAATGAGTTCCAGGACGGAGGGAGTAGTTCTCTAATCGACAAACTTTTCGCCATAAAAGCTAATACGCACCCACACTCAAGCATGCTAGCTCTACTGTAGCTGCGTATGTCGTACGTGTGTATGGCTCATATTCTTTGCCATCATGGTCGATTGTTGTGCAATTAATGTTGATAAAAATGTTATACGCACTTTGCCGTTTAACTATATGTCGGTATGGCCAGCACCTTTAGGGTATTATCAATACTACAGAAACGTCTATCCTAGATGACACATTTCGGACGGTTCAAAAAAATCATCATAAATTAGGAGCGTCTAAGATGATTCTATAAATCTCACTGTTTGGGATATAATTAGACGTCTCAATACAGGAATAAACCATCTGGGATAAGGACACATCCCAAACGGTTGAACATTTGAACTGTCAGGATAACATCCGAAATGGTTGAAAATGAGAACCGTTTGGGATGTGGACATATCCCAGATGGTTCATAACTTGAACCGTCTAGGATAGGTACACATCCTAGATGGTTTATATTTTGAACTGTCTGGGATGTGAAACCCTATATAAGGCCAAAACTCGACTAGACAGATCTAGCAGTACCTAGATCTATTAGGTGGGCTGGCTGCTGGTGAGAGATTTGGGCAATTTCGGTGACTCGATTTAAAATTGGGCCTAGTTAGTCGAGATCAAGATTGTCAAAGGTTAGTAATTTGTTCTAATTACACTCTCCATCCTTGCTAATTTTGAATAGAGAGCTATAATAGGTTAATTCCTATTGATAGAATTAGAGCTATGATGCATGTGTAGGCACATATGTTTAGAGAGTAGATGATTATTTAGATCAATACAACTATTTAGGGTTTAGAACTATCTAGTGATTGAAATTTGTATGCATATAGTTTTAGTTTTGGTGAAGAAGTAAAGATTAGCTAGACACTTATTTAATAAATTGCACGTTACATCATTATGCTTGTTATGGAGGAATAGATCTTAATTGAATCTTTGTTGAAAACATAGATAGATCAAAGGTGGGTGTATAATGAGAGCCGTTATAGTGAAGCTTACATCAATGATGTAACTTCTTTTACAAGAGCTACTAAGGAGGATATGTTGAATAAGAGGAAAGAGTGGATGTAATGTGTATGCTTGGACTATGATAATGATAAGATGTGGCATAACTCAAAGCAGATCAAGAACCACTTGATTTGAAGGGGTTTCATGGAAGGGTATATAATTTAGACTAGCCATGGTGAAGAGGAGGTTATAGATGAATATAATGATAACATCATGGAGAACCAAGTCAATGATATGCCAGGCGTAGGCAATGATGATAGTCTAGATGATGATGATTGCGCTGGTATTGATCAGATGTTGGTTGATGAGGATGCCTTGCTTGATCAAGATCAGATGCTGCGTGATGCAGAAGGTAACTATGATGCCACAGGCTATAATGAATTTTTGGGCTTGTTGGAAGACTCAGAGAAATCTTTATATCCGGGCTACAAGAAAACGTACTCAAAATTACATGCCGTACTAGAACTTCTAAGGCTGAAGGTAGGAAGTAGATGGTTTGACAAGAGCTTCACCGTGCTAATAGGTCTTATGGCATACATGCTTCCGGAGGAGAATGAGTTACCCACAACCACCCATAGAGCAAAGAATATTCTTTATTCGCTGAGAATGGAAGTAGAAAGAATACATGCATATCGACTATATCATTTACTATAAATAGTATGCAAACTTGCATTCGTGTCTGATGTGCAAAACATCTCGATACAAGCGTAAGAGTCAGAAAGACCTCATCGATGATGGCATCGAGATGATGAAAACAACTCCAACAAAGATTGCTTGGTACCTTCCCATAATTCCTTGATTGAAGCGTTTGTTTGCGAACCAAAATGAGGCAAAACTAATGCGCTGACATGCCAAGGAGCGTAAAAATGATGGAAAGCTAAGACACCCTGATGATGCAACCCAGTGGAGAAACATCGATAGGAAGTACCCAGGCTTTGGTACAAAAGCCAGGAATATAAGGTTTGGATTGAGTACCGATGGAATGAATCCCTTTAGCAACATGAACAACCAACACAACACTTGGCCTGTGAATCTCTATAACTATAACATTCCACCTTGATTGTGCATGAAGTGACATTATATCATGATGGCCATAATTGTCCAAGGTTCGAAGCAACCTATGAATGACCTTGATGTGTACCTTGTTCCATTGGTGGACGATTTAAAATCATATGGACAGAAAGGGTGCAGCTATGGGATGTAGACAAACGTGAGTACTTTGCTATACGCTGCTTACTGTTCTTGATTGTCAATGATTATGTTGCGTTTGGCAACATGTCCGGCTAGACTATAAAATGAGCCAAAGCTTGTATGCAATGTTTGGATGAAACAACAAGTGTGTGGCTAATCAACTCTCGCAAAAAAATGTAGATGCGACACTGTCGCTTCCTTCGGAGGAGTCACCCATACCATAGGATGATGAGACAGTTTGACGGCAAAACAGAACACGGTTCAAAAACCATTGCCTTTTAGCGATACAGAGGTGCATGAGATGGTTAAGGATATCACGTTATTCTTGGGAAGGAACAAAAGAAACAGAAGAAGCACTTTGAGAACAGTATTTGGAAGGAGAGATCAATACTTTGGAACCTTCCTTACTAGAAGGCTTTAGAAGTTCGACACTGCATCGATATGATGTGCGTAGAGAAGAACTTTTGTGATAGCGTGTTCGGCCTCTTACTGAACATTTGTGAAAAAACGAAGGACGGCCTTAAGGCACACCTGGACTTTGCCGATATGGGCATTAGACCTGAGTTAGCACCAATAGATACTATGGAAGACTTGAAACTAATTGGCATGAAACCTCATGATTGTCATATGTTGCTCACTCAGATGCTCCCAGTAGCAATAAAAAAAATCTTGCTGGTCAATGTTAGGGAGACAATCATGAGATTGTGTTTTTATCTTTAACGCAATTTCTAAGGAGGTTATGGATCTCACTGGACTAGATGATTTGCAAGAGGAGGTGGTGAAGACTTTATGCCACATTGAGATGCATTTTCTACCATCTTTCTTCGATATCATGCTCCATCTCATTGTTCACCTTGTTTACGAGATAAAGATATGCGGACCCATTTTTCTATAGAGCATGTATTTGTTCCAGCGACACATGGAATTCTCAAGTCCTCTGTGCGGAATCGATTTCGGTCGAAGGGCAGTATTGTTGAAGGTTATGCTTCAGAATAAGCTGTTGAGTTCTGTGTGGATTACCTGGCTCAGGACTAACCAATTGGTGTGCCTCAATCTTGACATGAGGGAAGACTTCAAGGAAGCAGTACTCTAAAAAAATCATTTCAGACTTTTGAACGTGATGTACTTGCTCGAGCCCATTTCACGGTGTTGCAACACGTGTGTATAGTTTTCCTTCAAGAGCACGAGGACAAGCTCAGGAGAGAGTATCTAAAAACAACAGATCCTTGGAGGATGAAATAGCACAACATTCAATTCAATGATTGGTTCAATGAGCGAATATGTGGGGGATCGTCTAGTGATACTCTGACATGGATGGCAAAAAGACCATCCTTTATAGTTACAACTTGGCAAGGATATGACATAAATGGGTACACATTTTATACGAACGCACAAAATGCAAAGAACACCTACTAGAACAGCAGTGTCTACATTGATGCCTGAGATACAGCTAATAGGAAAAGGCCGTACTACGGGTTCATAGAGGAGATTGGAGAGCACGACTACGTAAAGTATAAGATGCTCGTTGATTTCATACTTAGTGTTAGTGTTAAACTAAGCTATAAGATGCTCACTGTCATGTTATCAATTATGATATTAGTTTTGGTTGGTATGACATGCTCGCTGATTTCGTGCTTAGTGTTAGTGTTAACCCTAGCTATAAGATGCACACTGTTTTCGTGTTATTAATTATGGTATTAGTTTTGGTTGCTACAAGATGCTCGTGATTTCGTGCTTAGTGTTATTGTTAACCCTAGCTATAAGATGCTCGCTGTTTTCATGTAGATATTAGTTAAGGTTGCTATATGATGCTCTCTGATTTCATGCTCAGTTTTAGTGTTAATCCTAATTTTTAATCATGCAAATATTAATTATGTCATTATGTTACTATTAAATTGTCGTTAACAAAAATGGTGAAGATGTCATCCCAACATTCATTGTCGCCAAGCTCGCCTGGTAAATTAGGGTCCCTGTGAGCGTCCGACTCTTCAGCGGCCACCAAGATCCATCATGGTAGAAAGCCCACTAAAAAGCCCTCTGGCCGCTATCTAGTCAGAAGGGTAGCTCATGATTCTGGGCTCCAGCATCCCGTACTAGAACCACTCAGAAGTTCAAGATGATGTGCGGGGTAGTAGCACAGGAACGGGTGAAGATCACCGTAGAGGACTGGAGGCTCCTTACCTTGGAGTAGTGTAACCTCATCGCAGATGAAATAATGGAGTCATTTGAGGTGCCTGATGAATGGAAGGAGGGTGTACGATGAGCTGTGTTTTTGATAGTTTGCTCGGCTTGAAGGCACTTCAAGTACACCCTCATCAAAAAGAATTTGAAGAAGGAAAAAGAGCCCTTTGAGAAATACTCGTGTGTGAAAGAGGCTGACTGGGAGCTATTTGTGGCGATGAAAACAATGCTAGAATTTCAACGTCAAAGTGAAAAACACAAGGAGCAGTGGCAAACAACTTACACCACATAGATTCCACATGCACTGATACATGGGTAAAAGGAAGATATGAGAAAAAGATGACGAAGGGGCATACCATTTGAACAAAGAAGCACATTTTTCCAAATCCAAGCCCCCCGTACCCAGGACTGGTGTAGAGGAAGGTCATCTACCGGCTCAAGGTGAGAGGTCCACTTACATAACCCTGCAGACCAGGAAGTCTACTAACGATTGGTAAGCTAATGACCAACTGGTTTCGAAAATTGTCCATAACTTAATATTTCCTGAAATAACCTCTTGGGCTTTTGCAAATGCTTGATATTAAGGTTAATGCTACCCTCGATGCCCACATGCTGCAAGGACACCCTAGCCCTGGTGGCCGATGAGGTAGTTGTGCATCTGCGGGTCCAGATGGTCAAGATGATATCGGTGCCAGATATTCGATGCCAGATAGCTGATGATCGTAGCTTCCTCAGGTCTCTCGGCTCCCTACTCCAATGGAGCTAGATTTAGCTGCTTTCGTGGGGCAAGAATCTCAAGAGAATCTAAGTTGCCCTTCTCAGATCAAACTAGCTACACTGATAGTGCCCGAGCAGGAGAATGTTATGCTAGCTTAGCATTCTATCCCTTCTTCGATGAAGGCAACATATCAAAACTAGGCCACGAAGAGCTCAAAGAGTGCCAACGAAAAAAAGAAGCAAGTCGGCTATGAAAATCTCCCTTTCATGGAGCTAGTCAGATAGTTCGTTCTTGGAGAAACAATGCTATCAGCTGAAGAACTGAACAAAGTAGGGCTTGTTTGTCAGAGCTTTCACAAAATATACATGGAGGATTCAAACAAGCCACCTAAACAACGAGTAACTGGTATAACCACTTGATTCAAGCTGCACCATTTTCACCACGTGGCGGGAGATGTGATCGTGGACTATGTAGACATCTTCCTCCTCTACAACCTAAAGGAATTGGATGTCATCTTGATGAGAATCTAGACATTGTAAGTCTTTGCATATAAATATATACATTCCCTTGCAATTTACTAAATTAGTGCATATAACAACCGCCTCCTCTCTTTTGTACATCTAGTCACAAATTGCTCGAGCTAGAGCAAGGAAACAACCGACGGGTTTTTCTCGACCCAAACTTGGTCTTCGAGCAAAGCATAGATGTCGAAAAAAAAATTTGTCAAGGGATACTTGGTAGACTCATTGTGGAGTCAATAGGACAAGGAGTTCATGCTCCTTGCCTTCAACCGGAAATAAGTGACTGATGCTCATACTTCACCCTTGGTATAGTTCATGCACAATACCAGTTATATATAACCATGCAAACATATTCTTGTAGCTATCACTAGATATTGATTGTGATAATACACAAATGGAACACGGTTATATACATTGATTCCTGCAATCATCGGAACCACAACTTCACGCGTATCACCCAGTTAATCGACATGTCATTAGTTAACACATTCACCTCCTTACATTATTTTTTTCACTTATTTCCTAATTTTCTAAAAGATTTGAAACATGCAGGGCGTTTGCCACTTATGTGTCACATGGGGGAGATCCAATTTAGCATCCCACGACAAAATGAAACACAATTTCAATTACAAGGTCTTCCCTAAATACAAAATAATACTTCATACCTTCATTTTTAATTAATAATAATCCCCTCTCGAACTAAGATCTTTTCTCTTTGTAGTGCCTTCAGCAGCCAAAATGAACCAACCTTTGTGGATACTACGTCTGCCATCACATGCGGCAGCTCATGGCATCTTTGAAGATCCAAGGTGTTAAGGTTTGTCCATCGTATGACTACTTCTTCATATATTTTCTTACATATATCCATGAATTTAGTTTTGCATCATATAGGTTGACATTGATCTTGGAACAAAGATGATGACCAAGGTCGAGCTCATGGAGATTATGGGGGAGTTCGTCATATTCTTCACTGAAAGTCAAGGGCGAGTACCATCAACCCTAGCTGGCTATGAATGTGAACTGAAATGAGAATACTCAGTTATGTGGATATGTTGATACTTAGAAGTTCATTTGTTCATCATGTACTTAGTTATGTGGATATTGATGGATGATGTGTTCTTTCTATGCATATTTTTTTCATATTACAAATATGTTCATTTGCTATAAGTGTGAATGTGTACCAATGAATATGAAATCTGTGAAATTTTCTGTTCCAAGGCAGAAATAAAAATAAAACAAACATTGCTGTCTATTTGCTATCCCAAACGATTTAGGCAGAAGAAACCATCTAGGATATCCATTATGACATCAACCTCACATAATTATCCTAGATAGTTTAAATCTGAAGAACTGTCTAAGATGTAGATGTAATCCCAAACTGTCCAGTAAAATGAACCATCTCGAATGACATCACATTCCAGACGGTTCCAAGACTAGAACCATCTTGTTGTGGAAGGGGTCCCCCCGCTACCCGGTTCTAACGCTCTTTCCATACTTAGGGGAAATCAATGGACCACGTACCTTTTCAAGGGCAAGTTCGTGACAACGACAAGTCTGTGACAACAGCAAGTTCGTGACGACGATAAGTCTGTGAAAATGGTAAGTTCGTGATGACGGCAAGTTCGTGACGACGGGAAGTTCGTGACAACCGGAAGCTCAAGGCGACGAGAAGACCGCCGCCACGGGGGGACGCATGACGAGCAGGGCCCACGGGATATTCCCGGAATATTCCCGGAGGAAGAGACCGGTTTGTCCTCGAGGGCACTAGCATATTTAGGGGCAAGATTGTAAACAGCCTGAGGGTATTTTTATAATCTCCTCCGTCCCTCCATTTTCCCTATAAATAGAGGGGCACCCCTTCCATTCAAGAGGCTCCTAAAATTCTGAAATAAAAGTTCACTAGCTCCTCCTCTCCCCTAGTCGTGGCTCGCAGCGGGTTCGAGTGTCTTCATGTCGTGCAACCCGCGGGTGCGACTGCGGCGTCACCACGACGTAGTTTCCCGTGCAACCCTCATAGGTCCGCGAAGCCGTGCGGGGGTGCCACAAGTTCACTGCCTAGTCTCGTTGCTACAACACATCTGGAATGTGATGGGATGTGATGTAATCCGAGACGGTTCTCCATGTCGCATGTTCCCAGACGGTGGCCAAAACCGTCTCAAATAACGATTTTGAACTGTCTGCTAACAGCTTTTTTGTAATAGTGTATAATTAGTTACTTTAACAAAAATATATGTTATTTGACTTTTGGAAAGATTAGTACCTAATGTAGAATAACAAACCTTTTATTGCATATTAATACAGCACTGACAACACATTATGTTATCACCGGGAACCCAGATAATTTAATATATGCATGGTAGGTATCATGCATGTATGCTTATATTATAACGGCCGTTGGTTGTTAACTACATCTCGAAATTGAGGAATATGTATATGTACGGTAACCTCCTGGACCACCATTTAGTAAACGACATATTTGTAAACTTTGTAAACGGCATTATTTCCTTACTAGCGTTTTTCTTCTCAGATTTTAATCTAGTGTTCAAAGTTTGCTATGTAAGTGTATGGTCCAATTTAGTTAAGTGTTACTAGTATGGGGTAGTTGGACAACTATTTCGAAACGGAGGGTTACTCCATTCAATCTGAACCGCAAAAAGAAAAACTCATAAACTAATTAACTTGGGATCAAATTAATATTCAAATCATTTGCATAATTTGGTTATTTTTTATACTTTGTGCATGTATGTTGTGGTTAATCTGTCCATACCACAAATGCTGTTCTAATTCCAGGTGTTTTTAAAATTTGAGTGATCAAACTTTTCTAACTTTAACCGTCAATGTGTGCAAAATTACTTATATTGACTAATTATTTGAAATATAGTATCATTAAATCTGTTATGAGAAATACTTAAAAATATGATATTGTTGTACTTTTAATTAGTTAATTAATATAGTATAATATATATGATATTTTGTGTGATTAGAAGAAAGACGTACACGTGCACACCCACTTGAGCGCGCCGGTTATCACAAGCTAGAAATGATAGAAACTAGGAATATATCAATGAATCTCACTAAATTCCTACGGGGCACATTCATGTGTGTAAAAGTAAGCAACAGGATTTAAATTTTGGTTAGTAATGTCATGACTCTATAACTCCAACATCAACCGGGAGGTAGTTAAACTTTGGTTAGTAAAGTCATGACTCTATAACTCACATCAACCGGGAGGTAGTTCTCTCTATATATATAGATACTTGATGGCCAAATTAAGTTGCTTATAGGAGCATGTCTTTTCTTTAGGGGGTGGAGGCGGGCAAAAGTTTCGTATTAACGGAGGGTGTAATTAACTATGAATGGTTGTTCTTCCACACGCTTGGTTTGCCTTCTTTTGGGGCCTAGCTAGGTTCAAGAATAAGTCATCGATCACAGAGATACATAGGATTCTCTTCCTCCTTTTGGCGCAGAGACACCTAATTACCTACTCCTAATCGAGTCTCTAGCTGTAGTTTACGTACGTGTGTTGATCGCACTGCGTCCGTACGTACTTGTCGTCGATTAAAGTGAGGCGTGCACTCGAGTGTACTGTATATATACCATGCGTGCGTGCATGTCAATACGTACGTGTACGGAAAAGCGTGCATATGCTTCGGATCGTTCAAACGTAAAGAGTAGCTCAAAAGTCATTCGCGCATGCACGCAAATTAAGCAGCAGGACGCTATACGATGTATTCATACAATGGTGTATGAAAAACGATAATAATGCATGAAATTTGCCAAGCAATCGAAAAGGAACAGCACTATTATTTCCCCCTTAAATCTTCAATACAGTGGGGTTGGAAAATAAACAAATGCAGCACACTGAGAGCTCAAACTAAACAAGAAAATTAACTGAAAAAATAAAATAAAAAAGACTACGAACCACCAAAAGCCCACATCTAAATACATGAGATGAATCTCATCACTCATCAGCATTGACCAACCGTAAGCAACTTCCTCCCAACCTTGTTGTTGGTGAATGCATGGCCGATACCCGGGCTGTGGCCCGGGTTCGAGGGGCGAACATCGTCGGTCACCCCTGGCAAACCTTCGCCTTCCGTAGGAGTGATCGTACCATCGATCATTCCTTTCGTCGTTGCAGCAGCAAAGGCAGAATGCAGTAGGTATCTCCTATGCATCGTGAGAGGTGTGCCATGAGAAAACATGATTTGAGAGGCAAGTATTAGCACAACAAGGAGACCAACTTTGGTGGTATTGTTCAGGGCCATTTTACAAGAAGAAAGGGGACACGAGCAGCTAGCTGAGATCGATGAGCTAAATACTTCTAGTTAGCTAGCTATCGATGGTTGCAACCTCCTGTGTGTCCAGTGCCTCTTTATAGCAAACGAACACCTACCCCGCGCGTCAAGGGTATCTAATATAGTACTACAAATAACTCTCCTTCCAAACAGCCTATAGAAAGCGCATCCTATGGACTATGTAGCACACACACGATGGATTTCCCTAGAACATGTTCGGGTCACCATCGTACCAACGCTCAATTGTGTCGATCCATCCCCAAGCAGTCAGATAGAGGTGCACGAAGGTTATGAAAGATGCAATGGTTGACCACTGGATTACCTGCAATCAAGGAGGTGATGGGTGGCCGTCTCAAGGTCATGGTAACACAGGGTGGACTGAGAAGTAGTTGTTCGGCCATTGGCATGCCATCAAAACCTATCAGCCATGAGGATCCTTGAGCCCAAGGCTTCCAGATTTGCTCCTTCCATGATTTCTGAGAGACACCCTGGTACTGTAGAAGGTAGACCGAGATGGCAGAATAGGAACCGTCTGGGGTGAAACACCAAGTAATCAATGTGTCTGGTGTGACATTGTCAAGCTGTGCGCCATTGTTATCGGACCAAAGGTGAGCGAACTGAAGGATGATATTTCAGTCATGATGTTGTTACGGATCGCACGGATCCAGTTTGCTTTACTAAAAGCATCCGCAACCATCTGTTTTGCCTTGGGACAATCGGTGTATGTTCGGCGCAACATCCTTAAGTCACACCTTGAGACCAACGGACTGTCCAAAACCGAGTGGTGCATGCACCCATCCCCCAGAGTAACTTGGGTCACCATGGCAAAGAGCTCCTTGTCGGTTTGAGGGGACTCACTCTCTATCATGCCATAACCAAATAACCACAAAGAACGAGCGTACTTGAAAAAATTTAGGACGCCAAAACCGCCTTGCTTAGTTGGCCTACATACTTAATTCCAATTGACAAGCTAAAGGCATTTACCGCTGCCGGCAATCGTCACATCTCCGGACCATAGCCAACCGCGCATCAGTTGTTCTACCTTCTTTAGGATGGACTTCTAGACACTGATGACCGATAGGGTGTAGGGTGGCATTGCAGCGAGCACAACGCGGAGCATGGTACGTTAACCTTCCACCCTTTGCCATTAACGGCGAATTAATATGTTCTTGAAAGAATTAATATATGTCAGTTCTCACCTAGAAAATAAAGAGGGATCTGAGAGAAAATTAATAATATCCAACTTAAAAACTGTAAATTGCTCCTCATAAAAAGGCAATTGCTTTGTAAAATGAAGACAGGTAGCTCTACAACAGTACAGGACAATGGATCATGTGCTATGTGGGCAGCATCAAGAGTCAAGCTCTAGTCTGACTAGACTAAGCCTGTTACTGCACTGATGTAAAGTTGGTTTCATTCTTGAATATTCAATTTGATTCCCTTCTTTAGGTCCTTTTTAATTGGTTACGTACGTACATACACTGGCAAATCAACAAATTGCTTCTCCTTTGTCCAATGTAATTATAACTTATTTTTCTGGTATCGCATGCACTGGCAAATCAAACAAACACTAGTCACGGATCAATTTATCGAAACTCGCCAATTCCATACATACAATATTGTTACATGACGGCGCGCGCGCGTGCATGCATCACGTGCACACCAGAGCTCCACGTATAGTACGCACGAGAGCGCGCTAGCTAAGCGCCACCAGGTCATTAGCTAGCTGTGCGTTGCATGTTCCGTCTCCAGTAGTAAGCATGCAGCTTCGCTGGTGGCTTTCCAGTTAAGCTCAGCTAGTTCTCTAGCTCCTGTCATGTGCACGCATTACTCTGATTAGTTTGTCTGGAATGGCAAACCGTATACATATAGTAGAATTAGTAGATCAAGAAAATTGTTAATTTGCAGTTAACTTCACTTAACATGCACTTAGCAGTGGCACCTTGCTATCACGTACTAGTGGTGTGTACGTATGTTGTCTGCCAGTCGATCACTATTCATAAGTACTTGAGCACTTTGTTCTTTTTTGTTTGTTGTTTTTTGCTTGATCATACTTACCATGAAATTGTTCAGAAATTGCCTCCATTGAAAGTTTACTAAATGACCGGGCTTTCTTCACAGCCTTATAGGATACTCTAATTAATTTCCAGAAAGCATTTTCAATGCAAATTCAAGAATAAGCTAATTAAAAAATTAGCTATGTAACTAGTAGTAACATGCATGCGCGCATGCAGTACTGCCCCATTGCCCCTGCATCTGCTTCTACATTTTTTTAGTCATTCCAAACAGCTGAGAAGGTCATTTCATGTACCGCCAGATCTCCGCCGAAGAACTAATTTTCTAATCGGTCAAAGTACACTTCTAAGATAGAATAATTAACTTTGCTAAGTAGTACTACAAAGAAAAACAGTTTCTTCACATGCATGATTAAAGCCGCCACTACCAGCTAGCACCATTAACTACTACTCCAACTTCTAACTGGCGCAGCCATGCATGTATCCTTATTATACGTATATTCGCTTTGCACTTGGACGCATTCAGCTCCAACGACACAGCATGAAACGACCGGCTTTCTGCCAACTTTGTATGCTCCAAATGATGACCCTACGTACTTTTAAGAGCCACTTAAGCAGCCTCCATTGGCTTTGATTTAGTCCTACTAAATATGTAACTTGGTCCCAACTCCCAACAATGGCACTTCATGGACATGAAGGGCAAAAGCACCAGCTAGCTAGCTAGCCACCAAGCGCAAGAAAGCACGCATGTGATGGCACATTTAGGTTGGGAAAGTACCAACTACGTATATAGATATACAGTTAACTCTCCGCAGTGGTGCGGAGAATCTCCAAGATTCACCTGGAGCCTCCGCCTTAGGAGGAGATTCTTCCCAATTTAACTGCGTCTCAAGATTCTCTCCTCCACTGTTGGTTGCACTGTCGTTGTCGTACTACGTGCATGCATATGTACGTTGTCGTTGAGCAGCTTTCAAGTTCTATGCATGCATGGATTTAACTTAATTATATCGTCAGATATGAGGTGCTCTGCATTAGTAGGTTGCTCCAACTGCTTCATTTAAGCCTTTTTCTTTCACGAGAGTTTTTGAATTCAAAATCTAATATGAGATAGCTACGAAAGAACTAGCTCTCATGAGAGCTGGAGGGGGGGGGTCTAGATGGACGTTTAGTTGAGACACCACGAGGCATCGAGGCCTTTGGGGAATGTCCATGATGCAGGCAACTCACTAATTGGCACTCAACTCACCCAATTTTATTTTTTTGTTATACGCAATGATGTGTGCCCATAGTTCAACCTAGCTAGCTAATACAATGGGATCAATTGATGCTAAATGCAACTTGTCACTATATTTCAACTGCTTGTTGTTTTAGGTCCAAACACACATGATGCAATTGATTTCTTACTAACAGTAGTACTCTTTTTCTGCGAGAAGAACCAGTACTATTTTGGTCCATTAACCATGGAGAACCATATCTTTACTAATTACTGTTACCTCCATTCTCAAATGTATGTTTATTTTAACTACAGTACACCAGTTAAAGAGCGAGTTGAAATGACCATTAATTATACCTGTCTCTTACTCCCAAGTGCACCAATGTGAAGAAAACATAGGAAAAATATTCCATAAAAGTTACTTAAAAATGTAGGAATTAAAAAATGAAAATTTTTAGAAAATTTTGAAAAAGCGAAAAAATCAAAAATATTATGTTAATGAATTTGAGAAAACACACAAATACTTTTTCAACACTCATGAAAAATCACCATATTCCTAAATTATTTTTAAATTTCTAGATATTTTAAATGGTATTCTGGTGTTTTTTATTTATTTTTAAAATTAAAATTTCTCCTTTTTTGTTCTGATTAGGCTGCCACATGTATGAAACCGACACCACATCATTGCTCAAACCGTTTTGAATAGGATGAGAGACCAAATCTTTCTAGTTTTAAAAGTTAAGAGGCAAGTTTTTCTGGTTTTAATGTTTTGGGACCAAAACTAGATTCGACAATAGTTGATCGAGGGACTAAACATTAACCTTTTCCTTCTGTTAATTGTATGCTCTCTATCTCTTTCTCCCTAAGTAATCAAGTCACAACTCATCTATACATGTATTAATGACATTATGAAGGAGGTTCACTTATTAATGACAATAATATATAGCAATAGGAGTACAATAGGAAAGTAGAACAAAAAGTACCTATAGAATTGCAAAATGATATACATTTGTGAACAAAATTTAAAAGCAAAAATGACATACATTCAAGAATGGAGGGAGTATTATATAAATGTGAGTTGGTAGCCGTGGTGTGACTCTCCCCCTCCCCCCAAATCCTCCATTAGCGTGCAACACCTCTCCATACCCTCCTCATAAAAATCACACAAACAGGTTATATATTTTAATATTGACGGAGTTTATCGATTAGTTTATTACTGAGTTTGTAATGTCTTTACATGATGAACCTCCCTCCCCCTCCTCTCATAAAAATCTCAACAACCTAGTAGGTATTTTAATCTTGATAGAGTTTGTTTGTGTTAGTTTGTTAGTAAGTTTGTTATGTCTTTGCGCGTGCATGTTGACTTAGTTGGGTTAGTATTCAGAATTGGCGTGAATATAGGTGTTAGTTGTTAGCACGTGAATGTATTCCCTAGCTATTTAAGATGATAAGACAAAACGATGAGACGTGCAAGCGCGTCACAAAAAAGATTCCTACTTGTGTGCGTGTATGAGTAGACGAAGAACAATATGTGTGTAACACTCTTCCTTGTGTGCCAGACAATGTTGGAGCAGAGCATAGTAGTAGACGGGGGAGCGCCCGGAGAGAGAGAAAGGGAGGAGGAAGGCGTGATTGCAAAGTGGAGTCAGTGCGACAACGCAGCGGCGGCGAAGCCAAGAGGGAAGATGATGCATTTATTGTCTTCTTGTGGTCTTGTTAAAATATATTCTCTCTATGTACATTTAGCAATGCATGCAATGGTGCAGCGTCAGTAGAGCCGAGGTATAGGCGGAGAGAAGGAAGGGAGGAGAAAAATGTGATTGTTAAGTAAAGTAGCAATTGAGGGGCCAGCAGTGAGAAGAAAAAAGGAGAAAGACGACGTCGTGTCTTCTTATACTCGTCGTAACATATCTTCCCGTGTACATTTTCCCCCGTAGCAATGCACAGGTCCTGACCAGTATATATGCAATTAAAGTACAGATCTAGTGCCGATCGAGTACTTGCATAGTCACGTGCGTGCATGCTTGGTCGTTCACAAGATGCTATACATGGCGGTATATACTTGGGGCCAATTAGTCGTAGGGTTAAGCTGTACACTCCATATATTATTTAACTGTTAGTTTTGGAGCCAAGATGTCCTTGTGTCCTTCCCCATGGGTCCGGAACTGATTAATAAATTAGGCTTTGGTTAAGTTCTGGCAACAGTTTAGAATATCCTAATTAAGATCTCTCCGACAAAAACATACTTAGTTAAAGCAAGTCTACTGTGAAAATTCTGTTGGTCAAAAGGATGAGGACCATCCACATGACTGAATGACTGATACAACTGGTGTTCTGTACTTGATCTGTTGTTTTACCTAGAAAATGTATGGGGTGAATGCCTTTTGAGACATGCTAATAGGCATATTTGCCTCGTTGGTACCGCCGATGAGGCCGTGGGAGTCGGCGTGCGGGAGAGGTGGGGACGGCGGCTGCTAGGGCCTGGTAGGTTGAGAGTGAGGTTAGGGTTTGGGTTGGGTGGGCTTGTATATGGAGAGAAATGATCGAGGTGGGTGGTCGGATCTAGATCCAGTGGCTGAGAAAAGTGACATATTTTAACAATTCTCAAGCACCTGATCATTAGACAGCCCCATACAGTTAAGGCATGTAAATCCCATGGCCTATGTAACAACGTATGTAGGTGTCAAACTCCCTCTATATATAGGCCCCTACGAGAGGCATCTAGTGTACCAGCCTAACACATAAGCTCTATACATCTAAGTTCATCGTATATATAGTTCGTAGCATCTAGCTAATCTACCTATCGGTCGATCGATCTAGTAAACGTACGTATACGTCTAGGTGTAAGTGTGAAATGGCACCTAGCAAGAGCACTAACACGTGCACATGTGCACTAATACTAGTTTCTCTAGTCCTGTTCTCCTAGCTCGTGGCTTCGCAGGGCAGGCCTTTCCCCAAAGGCGGCATGGTCTCTACCATGCACGGGAGACACCTGTTATCGCATGGCAAGGGAATGGTCGAGGGCGACGTGTCTCCCTCGTCGGAGGTCCATGGCGACGATGGCCCCATGGTCGACGTCCACGACGGCGTCCGCCCGTCGAATCCGGGGCACAGCCCGGGCATTGGCCACGCCTTCGTCAACAAGAACGGGCCAGGGAGGAAGCTCTGAACGTCTATGGATTCGCCTGCGTGCATGCACGTACGCCACTGTTATTGCATGCAAGTATGTATTGTGCACGTATTGTAACTTGTGTCTCTTTATTTGTCTCTCATCTTTTTTTATTTCTTTGTGTTTGAGAGCTAGCATTTCATGCCAATCTGTGTTGATGCGCCCCTGTAAGTCCTGCTTGAATTAATTCACAACATTCCATTTTGTGTCCAAAGTTTGTAGTTTTGCCTTCTGTTACGAGAAAAAGCTAATAATATCACGTACATGTTATGACAAAAGGTGAGCAAATCAGACACAAAACATACAGTACCTTGTAAGTTACAGCTGTTTATGTAGAGTATTAATTAGTTATCCTAATTTAATAACACATATACTCCTAGAATAAACATATAAAGCCGAAACTTAAGTACCTAGCACTCAGCTATCTGAATGTACTATTCTGATTGGTGAGAAAGGGGAAATCCGAGCCCAACCGGCCAACACTATCGACAGTACGTCTCCCAAAAGACAAAAAAACACTATGTCGGCAGTAAACGGTCAAAGTAGCCAGAAAGCTACTACCAGCCGTAATTACCTGCTATACATGCAGGGTTCACTGAGAAATTATATTCTGCCGGCCTACATGCATGCTGTGCATATGGTTTCATGTCAAATCTCGAACATTTTATTTTGAAATCTCGAACATTTTTAACCACGCACGACGACGCAAAGTACAATCGTCGTACTTGCAACAAAGCTAGCTAAGAAGATCGATTAAACAGAAAGATTCAACATGTATAACCCAATCTCTTAGCACATATCGAAATTAGATATTTACAAATGAAGTACATATAAAATTGAGCTTTTCTACGGTATTTGATACTCCCTCCGTCCACAAATGTAAGGCGTGCACGGAATTTTAGGTTTAATTTTGACCAACAATTAAACCAATACTATTGAATTATATGACATAGTAGTGATATCATTGGATTCATATTCAAACGTATTTTCAAATGGTATCACTTTTGTATTATATAATTCAATATTATTAGCTTAATTGTTAGTCAAAGTTGAACCTAAAATTCCGTGCACGCCTTACATTTATAGACGGAGGGAGTAGATACCAAGAGGTACGGCACCTCTTCAAACATAAAAGGAGGTAACGGTCACGCGGTCGGAGCACGCAAAGGTTGCCGACGGCGCGTGCCGATGGGCCACCCCGATCTTCGAGGCCGCCAAGCTACCCTCCAGCAAGGCAGCAGCCGGAGACAAGATCTACCAGTTCCTCGTCTACCAGACCGTGAGCAACCAACCTGAACCACCATTAACTAATCGCTGAATGATCTCGCTCGATTTTGACCCGGCAATGCAGTCCAGCGCTGCAAGCAAGGCGGCGCTGCTGGGGGAGGCGACAGCAAACCTGGCCGAGTACACGGAGGCGTTCAAGCCGTCAGCGGTTACGCTCCCGCTCAAGGGCAGCCCTGCCCCGGCGCGCTGCTGCACGTGAGCATCGGTTCCTGCTGCATTGCAGTTTGGGCTTAAGCATGATGCATTTGGTTTGATTGGGGAATTGGTTGGTGATTGGTTACTGATTGTTGCTCTTTGGGGGTGGCAGCGAGAACGGTGACGCGGCGAAGACCCCGCCGCGGAGGACGTTGAGGACGCTGCACAGCTGAGCCGGTGCAAGGATGAGGACGGTGAGAAGACCAGGGTGTCCGTCGTAGTGAGGCTTTGGGGGTGTGGTACTTCTTAATTGATGCAGATTGATGTATTACGAGGTGCCGAGATGTTTCAGCCGTAGGATCTCTTGATCTTGAATGGTTGAAAAAAATTACAAGAACCGTATAACTCCTCTATGAAATTAATCTAGGGTATGGACATCTGTAATTTACGGATAACCATCCCAACGGTCAAGTTTCGAAAGCTATAGTAAAGCTGTCGGAATGAACCCTCCACGCAGTCACACTCTCTAGACCGGAGCCAAAAACAATAAATTTCAGAATCAAATCAAGTTTCAACTACAACATAATCAACTTCCAACCCACAAAAAAAAACTTTCAACCCTGAAAATACCAGCTTTCAACCAAACTTTCAATGGCACAAAATCGACCTTTCAACCATAAAATCGAGCTTTTAACCTGCGGAATCAAGCTTCCTACCTCACAAAAGCAAGCTTTCAACCTCCATTAAATCAAGATTTCAACCAAAAATTTTTAAATACAAATCAAAAATCGGGTCCATCCAAATCTGGGGATCTCCTCCATCTCCTATGACGTCGGTATAGGTGCCTTGATTGTGAGATCATCCATCGAAAAGAGGAGGCCGGTAGGCCCCTAGAAGCTCCTAGTGCTTGGAGAAGAAAGAGGGAAGAGGAGGAGAAAAGGGGCGCTGCACAGAGTAGAAGAGGAAAGGAGAAAATGCATGCATAGAGGAAGAAGAAAGAGTTGTGCATGATAGGATAAGCAAGAAATGATGGGTGGGGTTCACACACGTGGGTGTCTTGCGTGGTGTTGCAAACGAGCTGTGTTGTCTAGTGTAGAGTTAAAGCAGAACAGGTTGTGCTGTCTCATGTGGGGGTCCATGGAGAGAAAGAAGGACCACATGCATGAGCTATCATGTTGGAATTGACCGTGCCCACGGTTCACTGCCAAATATGGTTTTCGCTAGGGTATTGCGGTGCGTATGTATATGTGTAGCAGTGACTTCAGCCCTAGAGCCTCCCGTGGGGAATATTAGCACATTTGTAAATTCGATGCATAGGTCAAATTAAAGATCTCTCGGTAAATAAAGTTCCACACGAACATATTTATACAAAATAGGAGGCATAATATTCTTTTGAAACTGGAGTCAAATTATAGCCTAACCTATTAATTAATCTGACAAAAGTTGCCCAGTTAATTAGAGAGAAACTAGGCAAAAACCAGGGTTATAACTCGGCCGACTTGGCCACCAAAACAGATTGAACACACACCGCTGAGAAGAACCATCTGTCGAGGCTGTCCACAAACGTTATCATCATCATCCATTACACCCAAACCAACGACTCCGACTTCACTGCAGACAGCCACCAACACACAGATCACCTCCAAAGGTCGCATAAAGCCCACGCGGTCCATGCCAAACAGTCGACCAATGCGTCAAGGACAAGGTAGCTCCGACTTTTGGAGACGAGCATCACATGAGAAATATGCAAGCCTCACCCTGACGTCGGCCCCGCCAAGCAATCGGCCAACGCAACATTGAGAGCGTCGCCCACCAAAACCACCCTTCACGAGTCATCGTCGCCGCCATCTCGCCCCTCGACACTACAACTTCAACTTCAACACATCACGATAGACATGGTACGTCAAGAAACCAAACCACCACGATAGACCAACGACGTCAAAAGGCCATGCCGCGATCCAAGCTCTGGTCACCTCTACTGTCGTTGCCGCAAGAACCGCAATGCCAAAGATCCAAGGCATCGCCAACCACGGGCACCCCGGTCGTAGCCTACTCTGAGACGATGCCTCCAAGGAGGGGAATGACACAAAAAGGCCACCATCGTCCCATCTAGGAAGGCCCAAATATGATATTTTCCCTCAGAGCCTAGACGATGGGAGGAGGATAGGAACGTAACACCAGGACGCCCGCAGGCATCGTCATCGTTGGCTTCAACCAAGGCCAAAACAAGGTTTTCACCTGGGGTTGCCCTGACCTCCTCCTGCTTGTACCCGACCGGTCCACCTGCAAACTGCCACGACCACCGCAAACGGCTGTGTCCGAAATAGCATAGCATGCTGGTCAACAAGATATGCAAGAAAACAAATATGAGGGAATGAAAAGAGATATCCACACGGGAGACAAACGATTTGCTGTCGAAGTTTAATCCTTTGGCAAGGCTCTACTTTCCCGTTGAGGAAGCTTGATCCATAGATCGATGCTGGCATCGAATCAAACTCGGAGCTTCTAACATACTGACTCAGACATTCTGAAATTTCAAAGGGAAAGTCGAGAAAAGATCTCGAACACTCCAGAAACTTCCTTGAGTTTCTATTTTCAAGCTCAATGACTTAGACGTCTCTAGAACCTGAACTCGGAGGTTCCGGATAATCTCAGATGTTCTGACATCCTAAAAAACTAGACATATGGATAACTTGGAGACTTTGAGCTCTAGAATTCTCCACATAAAAATGAAACTCAGAGATTTCGACATAGATCCTAGAGGTTCTGACTTTTGCTAAAAGTGTGAGAATTGATGGTTTTCAAATGCCTATTTGGTTAGAAAAGTTTATTCCTAGTTGAGCATAGCTAGGCACTCACACCAGCTTCTAGATATTAGTCCCCCATAATAGTACGGCTTTCATAAACTCAATGAGATTCGTCAAACCACTAATAAAAACTAGAAAATGGTCCTTAACCTTTGTTTCTTTAAGTCATCATTCCTTAGAACTTTTAAGGGGTCATCAACATTGGTTATATCATTGTTTTTTGGACTAAATCACCTGATCACACTTGATGTACACATTAGTCCATTAATCATTTGTCATTGATCATCAAAATCCACTTTGGAGCTCAAAATGCACTTTCAATCTCCTCATTTTTGGTAATTGATGATAACCCGATTAAAGCTTCGATTTTGGATATAAAAGTGTTGTTTTGGGTCCTATGATTTAGAATGAACTCCCCCTAAAGATGTGCATTATTTAAAATTTGGTTTGAATGCAAATGCACATGTTGAATTTATAATGTGAAGAGCTACGCCTATATCTTAAGATCCGTGCGCGTGCATAGTGTTCAATTAAGCATGATAGGTAAAGAACTATGCAGGTGAACATGACAAAAGATATGGCATGGAATATAGGAAATAAAATTGAAAGCATACAGATAACAACCATGTCACCAACAATAGGAATTTACAAGACACTACAAAAATCTCAAGGAAGAACAAGTCTTGTAACTCAAAGTAAAACACCTAGCTACACACACTCCCAAATGCAAGCCTAATCTGTCACTCCCCTTTTGGCATCCAGACACCGAGAAGGAAAGGATGCTAAGGAGCTAGACTCTATGCTACAGGATCATGTGCTGGCGATGAAGAAGGCGTCGAAGCGGCAATGGTTGGTGCAGCTATCATCGAGGCAGGTGGAGGTGAGGTAGCCGGAGGTGTAGTAGCACGTGAAGTAGCTGAGGGTGACGGTGGAGTAGGAGGCATAGGTGTTGAAGTAGTTGTGTCGTGGATTTGTGACTGCTCGCCATGAGTCGACCCGACAGGAATCGGAGAAGAAATGGGCGTGTCAACGTCCAAAGTGAAATCTGACCCCTCCTTTGATAGCTTCTGATCCTCAAAGATCTTCAACAGCATCTGCTTCTGATTCCTAAGAATCCTCTTCTGCTGGCGCTAAATAGTTCTGATCCTTGACTTGAGGTAAGCTAGAGCAGTGTTTCGCGAGTGAAGGTGGTGGATCATGTTGGAGAGGGTGTTCTTGATCTCAGTTAAAGGATTGCCCACCTAGGGATCCTCAGCAATCATATCCTCAAGATGAGCATCGTCGCAAGCATGGCGATGCTTCCATACCTAAACACTCTCATCGCTCTCAACAGCTTGTGCTTCAGCTCTCTCCTCTTCTTCGAGGTGCTGACATCCTTGGCAACCTTCTTGGCTTTGTCCTAAGGAGCAGGTTGATCCTTCTTTCTTGGGCTTGTACGCCAAGTGCTTTACTTCGTGATAAAAGATCTTGTCTGTCGTTTAATTTATGAGAGTCTGGATGTACAAGGCAAATGACAGTGAGCATGTTTGATCAGCACTAGTGATCCTCATGATCTGAAAGATGTAGTTCTATGTAAGGAAATCTTCACCCTTCACCATGTGTATAATCAAATTACTCTCATAACTGTGGATGTAACTTGTATCGCCCACCTTTAGAGCAATGGTGTGGTGGAATATCTTATTCAGAGTCTTCATGAAGAAGGTGAGGTTGGTGGTCTTCCCAAGCTCGAACTCTATCTCGGGCTCATATAGGGCTTAAGTTGATTGGCCTTGAGGGACTGCCTAGAATTGTGGATGCAAAGCTTGGATGAGTCCATCCCTTCAAGATCAAGTGTCTCGGCAAACTCATATAGGTGCAGTTGTAGTGAGTATCATGTGTCATCCAGTGAATCCTTCTTGACTTCCGCTCAGTGAAGAAATTCGCATAAAAATGCATAATGAGCTCCTCGTTCCAATCCTATCACAGACTCAGCGGCTAGATCAATCCATGCGCATCACAAGTATCAAAAACTTGCCTAAAGTAGGCATGTTGCCAAAGGTACTAGAAATCCACATAGTGTTAGTGGATGACTATGTCCTTTTGGAAGTGGATGACAACTCGTAGTAGTCCTATTAAAATAGGGACCAAAAGCAGGAGTATGTTGCATCGTGTGCATAGTCATATGGGTTGATCTTCCATCAGACCTTCCTGAGATCTTCGTTGGAGAAGGTCTTGTAGTCAATTGCTGCTTTAGGAACCCTGCCCTGTTTGGGAAGATTGCGGACTAGGGCAGAAGTGATTGAGGGAGCAAGCTCTTGATCTTCCGGGTCCACATGTACTCATGCCTTGTGCACAATTGGGAGTTACTGAGTTAGCTGAGGTGGAAGCTTTCCTTTGCCATTTCTAGCGGCAACTGGTTTCTTGGCTTGAGGAGATGACCTATGTACCACCCTCTTTAAATTACTGTGAGGTGGAGTTGAGGACTGCTTTGCTGTTGTTGTAATTGTTGTCCTAGCTTCCTATGTAGCCTGTGCCTTGGCGACCTCGGCTTTGGTAGCCTCTACTCTAGCGGCCTTTGCCTTTGTAGCCTCTTTTATTTCCTTGGCTGCAGCTTCCTTCTTCCTCGCTCACCATTCGTGGACGAAGACAAATGCCCTTGAGCCCTTTTTGTCATGTGGATGGATGGATTTAGATTTTTAAGAACCTCAATAGGCTCCAGAGGCAACTCCACTTCTTGAATATGAGCAGCCTGTGGAGAAGGGCTTGGTCTCTCATTCCTCACTAATCTCTGTCTCTCAGCAGAAGAGTCAGTCATAGGAGGTGAGGAATGCATGCTCGCATTAGAGTCATCACTGCTTTGATGACTCTCGGAACTCATCTTGATTTATGAAATGGAGTAGATAAGAGCATGTGATCAGTACATTTTGTGAAGGAAGACAGAAGAAACTCAAGTTTTCAATGAAACTCGGAGGTTCCAAGATCAAAGTCAAAAACTCCGTAAACTATCTCTGGACACATTTCTCAAAGAACTCAGATGTTCTGAGATTTTCTCTGAGGTTTCGATTTTACATTTCTGTATAGCCAGAGGGCAAAGTCGGATACTCTAGGAAACTCCTGGATGTTCCGAGATTCGAAAAGATTTGGTCAAAAATGATTTCTGGAGGTTCTGAATTTTTCTCAGGGGTTCCGACTTCCTTTTGCTCAAAGAGCAAAGACAAAGTCAGAAGCTCCAAAATTTTTTCCAAAAGGTCCGAGTTGTGCTAAAATCTTAGGGTTCTAAGCCTAAGCACGTGAAGGATTTGGGGCTATTTTGTGCAATTTTCTATCGAAGATCAATCAATTCTACTGTATAGAAGGTTAGCTCATGTACGACTTGAGGATTACCGATGGGAGGGATGTGCGACGCAAGAAATGTTGAAGGAGGTTGCAGATCCGGTGGTTATGTGCTAACATGGTGGCGGCTGCGGGCAGTAAGGAAGCCAGGCGCCAGCGAAGGAAGATCAATGAAGGTCGGAGCTGGACCGGCGAGGTTGAGGCGAAGACCGACGGTGATGAGAGGTGGCATGGGAGTAGTGGCGGCGTTGGGAGGTGCGAGACCTTGGAGACGTTGGGTGGAAGTCAAAGGTTCTGATTTAGACTTATGGCTCGGTCGCGCACTGAGCACTTAAGTGAAAAAACGGTTCAGCACAAAACTGAAAGATTTTGAGAAAGTGTCGGAGGTTTCGATAGTCTCTGAGAACCACACGATAAAACTCGAAAGGACCAATTTTGAGTACACAAAAAATATCAAAAAATCCAGGAAAAATCTTGGAAGTTCCGGGATCGCGTACTGATGTTCGAGCAAAATGACCTTGGATGCTCCGGGAAAAGTCAGATACTCTGAAAACCCTAGGTGGCGTTCACCTTGGCGATTCTTACACACTCCCAGAAAAATCTAGAGATACCGAGTGATGATGACATGGCACCCGGGTATCATCAAGGAGGACGAATCCGGCCTCCCAGCCACGGGATGGGCCAGGCCGACTACTCGGAGTCCGACTCCAACACGGGGGCGCCTCATCAGCGTGGAGTACAAGACAAGGACTAATACCTACCCGGCATACCCGGAATCTGTTGTAACCGAATAGAAAATCAATCTGTTAACCGACTCGGACTCTTGTAACCCTACCCCGGTCGCCTATATAAGGCCTGGTAGGGGACCTCCGATCGGCAAGCCTTCCAGTATTATCTAGGTCATAGACAATCTCCATCGTTTCCAAGTCCAAGCAACCTCGAGATCGAATCTCTAGGGCTTGCGACACTCGGGATACAGACAATACCAGCCACCAAACACAGGACGTAGGGTATTACCTCTCCGTGAGGGCCTGAACCTGTCTAAATCTTGTCTCCCGTGTGCACCCATCCTGATTTGCTGTGCTCACGCCGCCCCATAGTTAGTATTGCCGGAATAATACTCCGACAGTTGGCGCGCCAGGTAGGGGAAGTGCGCATAGATCCATCTGCACGAATCTGGATGGGTTTCATCAACAGCAACAACGTCTTCGTCCCGGGAAGCATCATGAGATTCGCTTTCATGAACGCTGTCCCGGATCCCGGCCAACTTTTCCAATTCGGGAAGTTGAACTTCATCACCGACAAGATCGGCCAGCTCCACCTCTGCTACTCGGCGACGTCCCGATCAGCAGAGGCTCCATCAGCTTTTCACCACGGCCCTCTCCCCAGGGAAGAGGCTGCGCCGAAACCAGATCCGTTTGCTCCGCGCGAGTTCACGCTCGAATCCCAACTGGTGGGGGCTATTGACTCTCTCCTCCCCGTCCTCGAGTATAACTCGGACGATCATGAGAGCTCTGGTAGCCACCATCCGTCCCGGGAAGTCTTCATGGCCAACGCCGACTCACCAGAATACGGCGATGGCCGAGCGGTCCCCATCGTGGAACAAACACCGGCTGAGCTCGAAGCCACCCGACTCCGACTCCTTGCCAAGGAGGAAGAGTTGATCGAGCAACAGACTCGGCTCGCTCGCCAGCGTGACGATCAACGGCGCAATGACGACATGAGGGCTCGCGGACGCCAAGTCCACAATGAGCTCCGCATGCGCGAAAGGGACGAGGTCCCGATATTTCCGCTCCCAAGTCACAACATCGTCGCGGCCACGATGGTGGCGCGCGCCATCGAAATCCCCGAGAGCAACCCGGGACACGACGAACTTTGGCGACTCCGCGTTCTGCTGGAAGAAACCGCCCTCCAGCAGGCCGAAGCTTCAGAGGGTCGCACCGGCTCCTCAGCGGGTGCAAGGAGTCGGCGCTCCACTCCTCCAAAGAGCCCACCAACCAAGGGTGGGCGACGAGCAAGTCCCGACCGGCATCAGCCGGCCGGAGCGGTTCATGAGCAACTCGGTCCTAACCGAGACGCCCGCGGCACCATAGCCGCCAGAAACCGCGCCCGACAGGATGCGGACAAAAACGCCCGTCAAGCTGCACCGGTCCGCGATCGACTCGGACCGAGGAACCCTGCAGACGCTGAAAGAAGTGCTCATTATGGTTCCAGAAGAGACGATCGTGGCAGCCGCCGCGACGACAGCGGCGCCACCAGCCGGGGACGTTCTCCGACTTCCTCCGGCATGGGATATTCGGGTCCGAAAGCAATCGGTCCTCGTATCCGCAGTGTCATTTTCCCGTCACGATTCCGAGTCACCGGCATCGACAAATACACTGGTGAGACTCGATCGGACATTTGGCTGGCCGACTACCACATGGCGTGCAGAACAAATGGAGGAAACGACTACGTCGCGATCCATTATTTGCCGCTGTTTCTGGCTGACTCGGCATGAGCCTGGCTCACCAGCTTACCTCCGGGTTGCATCCAGACATGGAGCGACCTTGAGACCCTCTTCGTGAACAACTTCCAGGGCACGTACAATCGACCCGGGAACGCGTGGGATCTCCACAGTTGTACACAAGAGGCGGATGAGACTCTCCGCGAGTACATCTAGCGTTTCTCCAAGAAGAAGAACTCCTTGCCTAAGGTCCGAGAGGGTGATGTCATCACTGCCTTCTCCAAGGGAGTTCGAAGCACCGACCTCATCCACAAGATAGCACGCAAGAATCCCCAGACTACGCGCGAGGTTTTTGACATAGCCAACAACTTCGCCACCGGCGAAGAAGCTGTCCGCAGTGCTACTCGGGACGACAAGGGAAGAAGCAAGGGCAAGGTGTCCAATTCACCCAGTCGGGATGCTCAACCCGAGTCATCCAGGAAGAAGCACCGGAAGCATAAAGGCGGAGATCTCGTTGCCGCGACTGAGCGCGCCCCGTCGCGCCGACCTCAGCGCACCCAACGCGACCTTCGAGGAGATGATGAGTCAGCCGTGTCACTTCCATGGACCCAAGTCCAATCATTTGACACGCGACTGCAATCTCTTGAAGAACCTGAACAAACCTTCGTCCCTAATCGGGGCAAAAAAGAGCCCCCCCAGGACGAAGGCGACGAGTTCCCAAAAGAGACCGCTTGTCTGATGATCTTCGGCGGGCGCAACAGCTACGAATCCAAGCGCCGCCAGAAGATCACGGATAGAGAGGTCAACGCAGTGGAACCGGCCGTGCCCAAGTACCTGCGATGGTCCGAGTCCGTAATTTCATTCGGACGCGTGGATCACCCCGACTACATTCCCCAGCCGGGACGATTCCCCTTGGTGGTAGACCCGATCGTTTGCGGCGTCCGCCTCACCAAGGTCCTCATGGACGGCGGAAGTGGTCTCAACATCCTCTACGTCAAAACTCTGTACGACATGAAGATTTCTCATTCCGAGATCAAGCCGACTGGTGCCCCCTTCCACGGGGTGGTACCCGGCAAGATGGCGAGTCCACTCGGGCAGGTCAGCCTGCCCGTCACCTTTGGCACTCCCGACAACTTCCGGACCGGGACCCTCACCTTTGAGGTCGTCGACTTCCCAGGATCGTACTATGCCATCTTGGGGCGTCCCTGCTACGCCAAGTTCATGGCTGTTCCCAGCTATGTCTATTTGAAGCTCAAGATGCCGGGCCCCCACGGGGTAATCACGGTGCAAAGCAGCTTCCAGCATGCTTACACGTGCGACCTAGAAAACTGCAACCTCGCCGCGGCCCAGATCGCCGAGGCCGTGCTTACCGACCTCAAGTCGGCCGTGGTTGAAGAAGCGCCCCCGGCCAAGAAGGCTTCAACATCGACATCTTTCCAGCCGGCGCGGGATACCAAGTCAATTCAGCTCGACCCCGAAGACCCCTCGAAGACGACGCAGATCGGGACTGCGCTCAGCGATAAATAGGAAAGCACGCTCGTCAGCTTCCTCCAGGACAACCGGGATATCTTCGCATGGACATCTTCCGACATGCCCGGAGTTCCACGGGAGGCTGCCAAGCACTCTTCGAATGTTCGGCCGGACGCTAAGCCGGTCAAGCAGCGCTTGCGCCGATTCGCTGAGGATAGGCGTCAGGCTATAGGAGAAGAAATAGCCAAGCTTCTAGCAGCTGGCTTTATTAAAGAAGTGTATCATCCCGACTGGTTAGCAAACCCAGTTCTTGTTCGCAAAAAGAATGGAAAGTGGAGGATGTGTGTTGATTATATTAGCCTTAACAAGGCATGTCCCAAAGACCCTTTCACCCTGCCTCGCATCGACCAAGTGATTGATTCCACGGCCGGATGTGAAATTTTGTGCTTTCTCGACGCTTACTCGGGCTATCACCAGATTAAGATGAAAGAGGATGACGAGATCAAGACATCTTTCATCACTCCATTTGGCGCTTTCTGCTACGTCTCCATGCCTTTCGGCCTCAAGAACGCAGGCGCTACATACCAACGGTGCATACAGCGCTGCCTTCAGTCGCAGATCGGCCGGAACATACAAGCCTACGTCGACGATGTGGTGATCAAGTCCCAAAAGAGAGAAGACCTCCTGAGTGACTTGGGAGAGACCTTCTCCAACCTTAGAAGATTCAGCATGAAGCTCAACCCCGAAAAATGTGTATTCGGGGTCCCTTCGGGCAAGCTACTCGGTTTTATCGTTTCCGAACGAGGAATCGAAGTCAACCCGGAGAAGATCGATGCCATCGTCAAGATGGGCCCACCGAAGAACCTCAAAGACGTCCAGCGGCTGACCGGGTGCATGACAGCTCTCAGCCGATTCATCTTCCGACTCGGTGAGAAAGCCATGCCCCTTTACAAGCTTATGAAGAAGTCGGAGACCTTCACCTGGACATCCGAGGCCCAGGACGCCCTTGACGGCTTGAAGAAGTTCTTAACTACCCCCCCGGTGCTGGCGTCTCCGATGCCCAACGAGCCACTGCTTCTCTATGTCGCAGCAACTACTCAGGTAGTTAGCACGGTCTTGGTCGTGGAACGTCCCGAGCCTGGCCATATTCAGAAGGTCCAGCGCCCGGTCTACTTCATCAGTGAAGTCCTCTCCGAGTCCAAGGCGCGGTACCCTCAGATACAGAAGATCATTTATGCGGTGTTCATAACGTCACGGAAGTTAGTCCACTACTTCCAGGGACATCCCATTACGGTGGTCAGCTCCTTCCCAATCGCCGATGTCATCAACAATCGCGATGCCACGGGCAGGATTGCCAAGTGGGCGATGGAACTAATGGCTTTCAGCATAGTCTACGCCCCCCGCACGGCCATCAAGTCCCAGGCTCTCGCTGACTTCATGGCCGAGTGGACAGAAGTCCAGTCCCCGCCCTCTGTCGTCGACCTCGAGCACTGGACACTCTATTTCAACGGCTCTCTTATGCTCCAGGGCGTGGGGACTGGCGTTGTGCTCATCTCTCCCAAAGGCGAGCGCTTCAAGTACGTGTTGCAGATCCACTTCCCGGCATCCAACAACGTTGCCGAGTACGAAGCTTTGCTCCACGGTCTTCGTCTTGCGGTTTCACTTGGGATCCGCCGTCTCCGCGCGCGCGGAGACTTGGAACTGGTAGTCAGGCAGGTCATGAAGGACTGGTCGTGCAGAGATCCCTCCATGGAAGCCTACTGCCAAGAAGTGCGCAAGCTCGAAGCCAAGTTCGACGGCCTCGAAATCACCCATGTCCTACGCCGAGACAACGAAACCGCAGACGCACTCGCCAAATTGGGATCAAGTCGGGATGTCGTTCCGACTGGAGTTTTCCTCTAGGAGTTGCACGCCCCTTCTATCAAGGCAGACACAACACCTGAGACCGACGAACAACAAGTCCCGGAGAGTGACGCCGCTCAGCAGCCTTCAACAGAAGTCCTCACCGTCACTCCCGATTGGACAGCACCTTTCCTAGACCACCTCCTGCGGGACATCCTCCCGCCGGACCAAACTGAGGCACGCCGCATTGCGCGACGCGCCAAGGCCTTCGTCATCGTTGATGGCGAGCTCTACAAGAGGAGCACCTCCGGGATCCTTCAACGGTGCAGACACCATGCGGCGCCCGGGTCACTTGTCGGGAAGGCCTTCCGACATGGTTTCTATTGGCCGACTGCCGTATCAGATGCGGAACACATTGTCCGTACTTGCGAGGGATGCCAGCACTTTGCCCGGCAGACACACTTGCCGGCTCAGGCTCTCCAAACTATCCTGATCACCTGGCCCTTCGCGGTCTGGGGTCTGGATATGGTCGGCCCTCTCAAGAAGGCTCCCGGGGGCTACACACATCTCTTCGTCGTGGTCGACAAGTTCACCAAGTGGATCGAAGCCAAGCCGGTCGCCACGATAACTGCTGAAAAGGCCGTCGAGTTTGTCCGGGACATTGTCTTCCGTTTCGGCGTACCCAACAGCATTATCACAGATAACGGCACCCAGTTCACCGAGCGAGCTTTTCTCCAATTCTGCGACGACTACAACATCAGCGCTGACTTTGCCGCTGTGGCACACCCACGCACCAACGGGCAAGTCGAGCGGTCCAACGGTTTGATACTACAAGGCCTCAAGCCTCGGATCTTCCAGTGACTGAACAAATTCGCAGGCAAGTGGGCAGCCGAGTTACCATCAGTACTTTGGAGCCTTCAGACCACGCCCAACCGGTCAACCGGTTATACACCCTTCTTCATGGTCTTCGGCGCCGAGGCCATCCTCCCGACTGACCTGGAGTACGGGTCCCCACGCGTTCGTGCCTTCAGCGAGGCCGAGTCCGAGGAGGCCAGATAGGACGCTCTCGACCAGCTCGAGGAAGCCCGTGAGGTGGCGCTCCTTCGTTTGACCAAGTACCAGCAAAGCCTACGGCGATATCACAGCAGACACGTACGCGGTCGCTCGTTCAACGTCGGCGATCTGGTTCTACGCCGAGTCCAATCAAGTAAGGAGCAGCATAAGCTATCACCGCCATGGGAGGGTCCGTACATAGTCACTGAAGTACTGCGCCCGGGGACTTACCGACTGAAGGACGGCGACGGCAACGTCCTCACCAACGCATGGAACATAGAACAGTTACGTCGTTTCTACGCTTGAATTCTTTTTATAAGTGTCTTGGAAACATGAATAAAGAGCCTTCTTTTGCTCCATTTAAAAGCAAGCCTTTCTTTTTCCCGACTGACCTGCTACGCCCGCTCGTAGCAGGTACTCGGCGCATGCACGGCTTTGCCCCTCCCTCGCGAAATACTTAAGTACTGTGTATAAAGTCTAAATGTTAACTCTTTGACTCCAATCGCCGGTTTACGCCACACCCTTACGCTACACGGGACACATGCCAACGACTAATCCCTACGCAAAGGAGGCTACAACGGGTTGGCGAAGAGCAAAAACGAACAAGCTCAAATACACAGGAACACAAGTCTTTTCGTGATCAAATTAAAGTTTACTTGTTAATCGGACAGTATATACATAAGTCACTGGGCATCCCCGAGTGCACAGCATAAGTCACTCGGCATCCCCGAGTCCTTTACAAACTTTACTCGGCTAGCCCGAGCAGTTTACAACTATCCCTATTTTCTACAGGCCCGACCGCTTTATAAGGGAATCGATGGTGGACTCAACGGACCGCATCATCTCCGGAATGTCTTCTTCCGGGAAATCAGTGGCATACCCCTCCCCGATTGCCTGCATATCTAGCAACGGGTAGTGGGACCGCGCCACCGCCAGGACTATGCTGGCCCCCGTCCGTGCGCCCTCCGCCTCGATGTTCACCACTTGGTCGGGCACTTGGCTCAGCCGCTCGGCGACTGCCGCGACGGAGTCCGGGCCCGTCTCGTCCGGCCAGACGGCGCCACACGCCACCTGCCCCGCCTTCAGCAGCGACTCGATCATCCCACGGGACTTCTCGAGACGCGCCTTCAACTCTGCAACAACAAAAAGCAAGCATAAGCAACACGACCAGCAGGCCGGGACAAAATCGAAGTTAGAAGCAGCACTAACCGGACTCCGCGTCCGCGGCAGCTCTCTTCGCGGCCCCGGCGGCCGCCTCCGAGTCAGCAGCCTTCTTGGTCGCCGACTCGGCCTCGCGCCCGAGCTGCTCCGCACGGGCCTTCTCCGCCAAGAGCGCCTCCTCGAGCTTCCCAGCCTGCTCTTTGGCAGCCTCCAGGTCCCGGGCGCGGGTCTTCGTCGCCTCGAGCTCCGCCCTCAGCCTCGCGACTTCTTCTTCGGCGGCTGCAAGAGACAACGCGTCAGCAAGACGAAGCGCGACAAAGCGGGGCAGCAAATCATTCGGTTCACTCACCTCGGGTCTTGGCGATCTCCTGCGAAATGCCCGCCTGCAGGGCGATAACTCCCGCTCCGCGCTTGCGGGCCATATCCTCCGCCGCCTGCTGACCCGCGGACAACTTGTCCCACTCGGACTTCCGCAACTCCAGGCGTTCGATAACAGGCAGTCGGTCTTGGAGGAAGGCGGTCTTGTTCTGCGACCGCTGGTTCAGAGCCTGCAAAAGGAGCACACACATGTTAGGCCACCCGGCAAAGGCATAAAAACCCTCCACTCGGTCCCAAGGACCCAGCGGAGGCTCGGGGGCTACACCCTCTAGGTGCACTGTCCATGCACCTAGAGTCAGACTGACAAAGACAACTACACCCTCCGTCCGACTATCCTAGTCGAACGCAGGCTCGGGGGCTACACCCTCTGGGTGCACTGTCGGCCTGACACTTACTTCGAGGACCGAGGGACGGCGATGCGCTTCCTGGCTCCCGCGGCTCGCTGCCCAGGCGCGGCGACAGCCGGGGCCGGCGAGGTCCCCGACCCGCTGGGCGCCCCAAAGGCGGCGTCAACATCTCTCTTCTCCCTCCGGCCGGAGGGAGCATCGTCTTCGGCCGCCCGAGAAGCTTCATTCGGTGCGGCAGCTGGCGCTACCGGATTAGCGCCAGCGGCGGAGCCCTCCTGCTCCGCCGGCATAGTCCCCGTGGCGGCCGGCGCTACGGGATCAGCACCGGTGGTGGAGCCCTCCTGCTCTGCTGGTACAACCCCTGCGGCGGCTGGCGCCACCGGACTAGCGCCAGCAACGGAGTCCTCCGGCTCCGTCGGGGCAGTCCCAGTAGCGGCCGGTGCTACCGGGTCGGCACCGGCGGCGTGCTCCTTGCGGCAGACGGAGCCGCCGGGCTGGCACGGGGGGCAGAACTGCCCCGTCCCGGCGAGGCGGCGCCTCTCACGACGGTGGTTGAGTCGGCGGTGGAGCCGCCCCGTCCCCTCTGGGTAGTGCCCGCCGGCCGCCTCCGCCTCTTCACTCGGAAGGCGCTAGCGTCGTCCGAGTCCTCGTCCTCCTCCTGGGTGGGCGTGTTCGGTGGGGGAGGGCGGGGCGGAGCGGCTGCCGGCGCCTTAGAGGGTCTGGCACCCTTTGAAGACCCGGCGCCCTTTGAAGGGCCGGTGCCGAAAGAGGAAGACCCGGCACCCTTTGAGTGGCCGGCGCCGGAAGACGGAGCCCCGACTGCTCCCTGCGGTGGCGGCTCGCCGCTTGGGACATTGGCATAGCACGGCTGGTTCCAAATCTCGTCCTCCGGGAGGGGAGCTTTGGAATAGAAGCCGAACAACACCTGCCGAAACGCAAAAGCAGAACCCCGAATAAGATTCGGTGAGGAAATAAAGAAAGAACCAAAAAGGCAGGACTCGGGTAGTTACGTCACTCGGGGGGTTCGCCCGGCTAAAGGGGGCCGGCCGCCCGGAGAAATCCAGGCTCGTCCCCTGAGCCAAGATCCTCTCGAGCCGGCTCTGGATCTCGCCGTCCGTGAGCTCCTCCGCGGACTCCTGGGTCGCGTCGCCTTCACCGGTGTACTCGAACATCGGGTGCGCCCGCAGCTTGGTGGGCTGCACCCGCCACCGGACGAAGGTCGCGGCGACGACTGCCCCGGTGACCCCGGCTTTCATTGCCTGCTCGAGCTACGCCATCACGACGGCGACGCTGTCCTGCTCCCTTTCGAACGGAAGGTCCGACCAGCTCGGCTTGACCACTGGCGGCTGACCCGAGAAGGCCGGTAGCGATGGCTCCGGGTTGGCGCAGTAAAACCAGTTGGCGTGCCAACCCTTGTTCGACGACTGCATTTGGCGGAGCCGGGTAGTTCTTCGCCGCTCCGAACCTCAGCTAGAACCCGGCGCCGCCGGGTTGTCCCTGCTCGGCTGCGGCTTCACCATGAAGAGGTGCTTCCACAGGGCGAAGTGCGGCCGAATGCCGAGGTAGCACTCGCAGAGGGTGATGAAGCAGGAGACGTGGAGCACGCTGTTGGGGTTGAGGTTGTGGAGCTCCAACCCGTAATAATAGAGCAGCCCCCGCAAGAATGGGTGGGCTGGCACAGAAAACCCCCGCTCGAAGAAGGAGCCGTGGACGACCAGCTCGCCGGTGTTCGGAGTGGGAATGGTTTCCCCGGCGGCGGCGCGCCACTCGACCAATTCCTTCGGCGGCAGCAGCCCGAGTCGCACGAGGATCTCCAGCCGTGTGTCCGTCGCCGATGACTTCATCCACGGGGCCATCGGGCTGGCGGGCGACTCCTCTTCGCTCAGCAGCTTCCACACCAGGGCGTCCTCTTCGGCTTCCGTCGGATCGGCTTCCCAATGCGGGGATTGCATCCGAGGTGACTGAGGCGGAGGTTAGGGTTTTGGGTGGAGCGGGGCGTACGGGCGGATTTGGGAGAAGAAGACGAAGAGTTCGGACGCTGAAGGGAGAAGAAGGCGAATGGGTGCGTGGGCCAGACCCACGGTCTTTTTGGAGTATAAAAGGACAGGCCGACGGTTCGGTTTCCCCACGTCCGCACGTGTCCGGATCCGCCGCGCCCTACTACGCGCCTCTTCAGATTCCCTCCCGCGCGTCAGGCGGGCCACGTCGCGTGATTTTCGCGCCCACGACCTGGCGGCGCCGCGATTCGTGCTATTTAATAAAGGGACATCCGACGGTTGGCTTTTCAGGCTTAATAACCCGACGGAATACGTCTCCACTATACGGCGGCCAAAGCGTATTTCCTGTAAATCACTAGCCGGCTGCCGGGAGAGTCGGCGCCGGGCGCTTTGGCTGCGGAGGGTATCAGAGGCTGGCCTCAAGCAGGAACACAGTCGACTGAGTACACCCAAGCGAGGGGCAGCAATGGCATGCCTCCCGTAGGCCATAAGTTGGATGCTGAGCAACTCGGAGCTGCCGGATTCTCCACCCGGACCTGTCGAGCACTTAAGCCTCGGAGGCCCCGGTAACTGGGATCCCCAGATTCAGTGGAATGCCCTGGCGTAAGACTTCGAAACTCGGGAACCTATGCGCCATGGCTGGTTTTTCTGGTTCGGACGTGAGTTTCAGAGGCATTCCTTCAGGGGGCTTCAGCCGGCCCTTAACCCACTTGGAAGGGCCGGGTGCTACTCGGAAATTCAGTCGGGATTCATGGCATGCCCCACGCTGGGTTACCAGCCGGTCCCTGTCCCTAAGGATGGACCGGGTGCCACCAGAGATCACCCGTTAATAGCTCATTTGCCTTAACATTCCTACCTTACGGGTGAATGTTACTTGGCTCTAACTGTCTTGTTTGCAGAAGTTCAATTAGCCCTTCGCAATCTCCCAGCAAGCCAAAGTCAGTCGAAAAGCTCATCCAGAGGTGAAGACCGGCAGCAGTGAGATCGTGAAGGACTCGGGGGCTACTGATGATGACATGGCACCCGGGTATCATCAAGGAGGACGAATCCGGCCTCCCGGCCACGGGATGGGCCGGGCCGACTACTCGGAGTCCGACTCCAACACGGGGGCGCCTCATCAGCGTGGAGTACAAGACAAGGACTAATACCTACCCGGCATACCCGGAATCTGTTGTAACCGAATAGAAAATCAATCTGTTAACCGACTCGGACTCTTGTAACCCTACCCCGGTCGCCTATATAAGGCCTGGTAGGGGACCTCCGATCGGCAAGCCTTCCAGTATTATCTAGGTCATAGACAATCTCCATCGTTTCCAAGTCCAAGCAACCTCGAGATCGAATCTCTAGGGCTTGCGGCACTCGGGATACAGGCAATACCAGCCACCAAACACAGGACGTAGAGTATTACCTCTCCGTGAGGGTCTAAACCTGTCTAAATCTTGTCTCCCGTGTGCACCCATCCTGATTTGCTGTGCTCACGCCGCCCCATAGTTAGTATTGTCGGAATAATACTCCGACCTTGGATGCTCCGGGAAAAGTCAGATACTCCGAAAACCCTAGGTGGCGTTGACCTTGGCGATTCTTACACACTCCCAGAAAAATCTAGAGATACCGAGTTTGTCTACTAGAAGCACAAAATTGAAGCTCAGAAGCTTCGAGAAAAGTCAAAACCTCCGTGTTTCATATCAAAAGCTCATATATGTGTAGATTTGAAAGGATCTTTAGGAAATTTTAGATGGAGCAAGTCTAGGAGGTTCCTCAGGGTGTATTTCAGCTCCAATTGGTGAACAACCAATCAATCTAAATAACAATTTGGATGGACATTGGACAAAATCAACACAAAGTCTTGGAAAAGTAGAGCAAAAATGCTAAATATTCACTAGAGACCTTAGTAAGCAATTAAGTCCCAAAGAACAAAAGATTGTGATATTTTGCGGTGTTCCCACCATGTATGAGCTGGAATTATGCAATAGGACCTGTTGTATTGAAAAGATGGGATCCTATGATGTAAGTGCTCATCATTTTGCATATGTATCACCCTAAGGATAATGAACACACAAAAGTATTATTTTGTTCAAACTATTTGATATGTATTTGCTAATTGGGAGAACAATACTCCCCTTAGTGTGTTCACACATCTTAAGCTCCAAAAACCAAATAAAACAAACACGTGTGCAAGGCTTCAAGAAATGCTTCAAGAATCCAAGATATTTAACTCATTCCTCAACTCACAAACATATGGTCATCTAAGGACTTGGTGAAGATATCCGCTAATTGTTTCTCCTTCCTTATATGGCTCAAAGCTATATCTCCTTTAGACACATGATCCATAAGGAAGTGGTGTCGGATATCTATGTACTTGGTTCGGGAGTGTTGGACGAGATTGTTCACTATGCTGATTGTGCTTTCATTATCACACAGAAGAGGCATTTCATTTAGATTTAAACCATGATCTATTAAGGTTTGCCTCACCCAAAGCAACTGAACGCAACAACTACCCACGAAGATGTACACCTCTTCAGCGGTGGATAGGGTTATGGGGTTTTGTTTCTTGGATGATCACAACACTAAGGATCTGCCAAGGAATTGGCATGTGCCGGATGTGGACAAACTATCAATCTTGCAACCCTCATAATCCGAATCTGAGTATCCAATAAGATCAAACTAGCATCCTGGGTTACCACAAACATAGGTTGGGTGTATGGACTAGACATCTAAGAATTCTCTTGATAGCCACGAGGTGACACTTTTTAAGAGCAACTTATAATCTTGCACACATGCACACACTTAGCATGATGTCGGGTCTAGATGCACATAGATAGAGAAAAGAGCTAATCATGGATCAATATACCTTTAGATCTTCATGTTTACCTTCCACATTGAGGTCGAGATGGCCGTTGGTCTGAATAGAAGTGTTGATTGTCTTGGTTTTGTCCATGTCAAACCGTTCCAGCATGTCTTTGATGTACTTGCCTTGACTTATGGAAATCCCATCTCGAAGTTGCTTGACTTATAGTCCAAGGATAAACTTCAATTCCCCATCATGGACATCTCAAACATATCGGCCATTATTTTTCTGAATTCTTCACTAAATGCATTGTTTGAAGACCCGAATATGATATTATCCACATATATTTGGCAAAACAAACAAGTTGTGATCAATGAACTTAATAAACAATGTGGAATTGATCTTTCCGATTCTGAAGCCACTTTTGAGTAGGAACTCCTTAAGACACGCATAACATGCTTGAGGAGCTTGTTTGAGACTGTATAGTGCCTTATGGAGCTTGTATACGTGGTTGGCTAATTTAGGGTCTTTAGGATTGGGAGTTGTTCAACAAAGATGCAACGAAGAGGGGTAGCACCGACCGCTAGCAGGCGCCCCCACCCCACGATCATGATGCGACATCACATGGAAAAGTAGCGCCGCTAAGCCTCACCCGCCACCTCGCAGTGCCAGCCACTGGCTAGATGCCGCACACCCACCAATAGCTGCCGCCTTGCCACGCCATCGCCGGAACTGCCACCCAGATCTGAGCTACCACCTATAGATGACCCCGCTGCCACTATTTGCCATGCCATATGGGATTCACCTAGACCTACTGGTGTGAGTATGCCAAAGAGAACCGTGATACATCTCAACAATATAAAGTCCAAATGGAGTTGATGACAGCATGGTGCACCCCTACGAGTAAGTTTCTAGATGTGCCAATTTTCAATGACTGAACGAGAGTATATTGTATACATATACATCTCATACCCATATCACGAACATGGTCAGAAGGCTGTTGTTGGTTTTCTAGAAAATACTTATAGGGGTGATCTGACATTGGGATTGCTACATCACCAACCAATCGTGATCTTACAAATCTCAAGATATGCTCAATGGTTACAAAGGCACAATCAAATGGTGACATAGAAAAGGTGACAAACATAACATCGTGAATGTTTTCTCACAGCTTAATCTCGAGATGGTGACAAAGATCAAAGGGAAAACCTACTTCTAGAATGGTCACCCGCTGGTCTTATGTAACGACCGGTCGGCCACCGCCCATCGGGAGGATGAGTGGTGGAAGGACCGGGGGAGGAAGGAGGAAGAAGGGGGAGAAGCTGGTTGACCAGTGTCAATGGCAACCACTGACACGATTGAGAACACAATTCCCAAAGGTTCACCGCTACCAGACGATTAACTGGCCTGATCAGGGAGCTAGAGCCCCGCCATGACACCGACGGTGGTGGGTGAACATTTCTAGACGAGGCGGCGAGGTGGCAAGGCAAGAGGAGGAGCAAACAGCGAGGACACGAGCAAGCAGAGCAAGAGGAGGAGCAGGCGGCTAGGACACGACTAAGAAGAAGACGGGGTGAGTGTCGAGTCGCACATTAAGCCTAGGGCTATCCAAGATCAATGCCCTAAATTTTTTCTTATGGGACCTTCTCATTCCGATACCTTGGCATCGTCATGCATTTTCGCAAGCTCAGGAATAGGGAAGGACATCGAAGATTGGTTTGAGAAGGGACTAAGTAACTAGAAAGGAAGAATCTGCCCGCAGGTGGCAGATTGGTCCTAATCAATTCAATTTTATCCAGTCTACCGATGTTTATGATGTCCTTTGAGCTGCCAAAAGGAGTGAGGAAGCACCTCGATTACTATTGTCGGCGTAGAGACGCCTCTAGCGGTGGTCCGGTTGGACCCCCTTTGGGATTCGGCCGGGGGCGTAATAGAGCTCTTCTTATGAGTCGATGACGGATCGAGAGGGGGATGAACTTGATCCGCAAGACACAGAGATTTATCCAGGTTCAGGCCACCCGGAGGTGTAACACCCTACGTCCTGCTTTGGTTTTGTATTGATCTGTATGGGGTATTTTGATTACAACGGGAGTTCTTCCCTCTGTGCTCTAACCCTAGCTGCCTTGCTCAAGAGACCAGCCGGAGAAGAAAGCCCCGGAGAGAAGATGTGTGTTTCGTTCCTTGGCTATCTTCTGAACCAAGGGAAATCTAACCCCCCCCTTGCATGGCCTTGGGCCTCCCCTTATATACTTGGGGGGTTTTCACAGCGGCCATGCGGGTCCTATTGGTGACAGGGGCGCAACAGGGCGACCCACGCCCTTCAATTAATGCACGGAACCGACCTCCGCGCTGGGCGCACTCTCGCCATGCTTCCAAACAGGGGATCTGACACCTTTTACTCCCGGTGGGTCCCGCCAATGGAGACTTACCGGGCTCCTTCTGACAAAACGGGTGAAGCATCCATCGCCGGGCCCCAGGGGTCAGCGTCCAAGCCCGCGCGCCGGGGCGCGCGGTGACGCGACCCAAGGGGGCAAAAAGCGTGACAGTGACTGGGGCGGGCGGTGCAGCGCGCCCGGTCAGTCAACAAAGCTGTCAGACGGGCCCATCACCATGCAAAAGGTGATAGGCGGAGGAACCTATCGCCTGCGCGGGGGGGGGGCCCGGTCTGACCAACATCATGCCCTCATAGGGCTTAGGATTCCTCATCGAAAGGACATGCATTAAATGCCCCTGCCAGAGCAGAGGCTTGCGGGAGAAGCTATCCACTTGATGACGAGGCTGGAAGTGGGCCCCACAGGGGGACCCGACGACCCCGAGCCCTACGTCACCGAGTGGCACCCTCGACGCGAGGGGTGCCAGCTGTCCCAGGGTGCCCCCGAGCGACCCCGAGCGCTCGGGGAGCGCTTGCTGGGGGATCACTCGGGACCCCTACAGGCGGAGCCCCGAGGGGAGCGCTCGGGGAGGACGCCCCGAGCGCTCCACTGGGGCCCACGCACCTAGGAACGCCGGGCACTCGCTCGATTCTTGGGCCTTGGGCTCTCGGGAGCCTAAGGCCCTTTCAGATGGTGGCCCACGGGCGCGGCGCACGAGGAAAGACCCCGAGGGCCCGGACTTTGAACGCCGGACCCACTTGGTTGCCGGGGTGGGGGCCACCCCGACCCAACCGCCACGTGGCTCGCTTCGCGGCATCTGGTTGGCCTCCGCCGGTGGTTTGGGGGACCCCGAGCCCCATTCCGCCGACAACTATCTCTCTCAATTTTATTGGCAGAGCGATAACCTTAAGCACAAATACCGTCTAGCTAAATGGAGCATTGTTTGTCGACGGAAAGACCAAGGGGTTTTGGATATTCAAAAATTAGAGCAAAAGAATATCTGCCTCTTGAGCAAGTGATTGTTTAAGTTACTAAATGAGGACGGTATTTGGCAGCGTCTACTCAAAAAGAAATACATCAGGGGCCGAACCCTGTAATAGGCTGAATTTTGTTATGGGGACTCCTAGCTTTGGTCAGGCTTGATGAAAGTTAAACGCCTCTTTTTCCAAATGGGCAAGCTGCAACTCCAATACGGACATCAAATCTGCTTTTGGGAGGATACTTGGCTTGTCAACATACCTCTGCAATGCAATATCCAATCCTATATAGTGTGGTTAGAACGAAACATAACACTGTGGCATAAGTCCTCCCATCCAACACTTTAAACATAGAATTTCGAAGAATCTTAACTGGGCCTAAATTGATGGCTTGGAATGACCTAGTTTCTCCTGTAGCCGCAAATAATTTGGTGGAGGACGAAGATAGATTTATTTGGTCCCTACATCACATTGCTTCCTTTTCTGTTCAGTCTATATACAAAATGCCGATGGATGTACTCCAACACCAATTTTAGGCACAAACATTTGTGGAAATTAGAAGTCCCACTAAAGGTAAAGATTTTGATGTGGTATTTAGGCAAGGTGTGGTACTGACAAAAGAAAACCTTGCAAGGCACAATTGGCAGGGGAGTAAATTTTTGTTTGTTTTGTGATCAAGAGAAAACCATCCAGCACCTATTTTTTCGGTGCCCGATTGCTAGAGTTGTTTGGGAATTGTCCATATTGCTTTTGATTTAGAACCAGCAACAAATGTCACTAGTATGTTGGGGCAATGGTTGCGTGGGGCAGGATGTACTTTATCCTCTCTAATCTTAGTCGAGGTGTTTGTGCTATGTTGATCTATTTTGTTAACATGTAATGAGATTGTGTTTGACAAAAAAGTTCATAATCCAAATCAGGTGATCTTCAGACGTGGTAGTTTGTTGCGGTCCTGGGGGCCCTTGCAGAGACCGGAGTTACAAAAGACGGTATCAGAAGGGAGCTGACGATTGGCAGCTGCCGTGATGAAGCTATTCTCATCTAGTTGTTCGCGCAAGACTTCGAGGCTGAAAGATGGAGTGTCTTCTACGCATTGACCTTTTTTTGCCTGCTTTCTTAGAGCTGTTTAGAGATACTTTATGTGCTAGTTTCTGAGCATTTCCTGTGTCACTCTTCATGATGAATTTTGACCTTTACTATTGATAAGTTATGTGTATCTTCTTAATGCGAAGGCTGAGAGATCAATGGAATTCTTCGGTTCCAAAAGAAAAAACTTTCGAGCCTATTTATCGTTGTACACCGTGTCTACACCTCTTTTGGAAAAAATACTTGCATATATTTAGCCACAACTACCCGCGAGTTGTTAACTAATCGCTAGTGTCAGAGTACTGCTGCCTGCAGCCAGTATGAAGTTAATTACGAGCAGTGGGATCGCTTGATAATAGAGTACAGAAGAGCCTTTGACTCGATTCCAAAGCCACTTTGCATTTCTCTCCTTGTATGTTCTCCAGGACAATTTTGAGTGCGGATCCCACAATTTGCGGACACATTTATTAGCTTTATCAGAACACATGCATGTAGTGCACGTACTTTTTCTTTTCTTATGAAAAAAGGAAAAAGAAGAGTATGTGCACTACATGATTTGTTAGTACATAGAAAAGAAGGCACGAAAGAGAAGAAAGAAACATTGACTGTTGTCAACAGATCAAGAGGTGAAATAACATGAGAAGACATACACCACAGCAACATTGATTAGATCTGCATTGAGATAACCAATTAACCATAGCAGATGGATTCCAGTTTTATTAGTCATAATAATAAAAGTTATGGGTAGGTACTCCAGAGTCCAGAGTCTGTAGCGGCCAGTGTGTCAAATTATTTTGAAGCTTAGAGATATCCTTGACTGCTGCAAATATTAAATCTTGGGGCATTACGCGCATAAGATACGTCTTAACATTCTCTCATAAGAGCATCTTAACGTACAGGTCATCCTCGGTTGATCTCCGAGATGTGGCACTTGCAAATTCCGAAGAGATTGGCTGATGAACATTGCAGGCCAACACATGATAATCAGGGGAAGTTGCCTAGGGAATCCATTGAAATTGCCAGGAAACCCAAAATACGGCATCAAATGCACCGCTACTGGGTGAGGCGATGATCGAGCTAGCTAGAGTGATGAACGCTGGTCGAGCACCCATGATATGGAAAGGAAAATGGGAAACAACGGATGTTGCATTAGGATTCTGACATCCCAATACACTATCGTTTGGTGGAAAAATTACACCTGGTGGATTCACACAAGTCACAAGCGCTCTATAGGCATGAAGCAACAGTAAACTATTGCCATTTTGCAATGGAGGTAGCCCTCAGATCATCCGGCCAAAAGACAATTGCATTGGATTGAGAACTGGATATTTAGGCTGCATATGAGGAGCCGAAGGACTGGACACACTACAGACAAGGTTATACAAGACTCTTAATTCGAGACATTTACTAAAAGCCGTCTGCGATGAGACTCATCACAGATAGTTTTCTTTGAAATACACATCAAAGACGATTTTCTATAAAAAAAATCATATGTGATAAGTAAGTCATCTTGGTGATTTTTGCTAAAAAAAATCATTTGTGGTCTGTGGGCTAGTCTGGCCCATTAGACCCAGCAAGTCGATGCTATATATGCCATCTCTAACCCTAAGACCCTGACTGCCGGGTGTACACGAGGACAACGAGTAAGAGGAGAACGCCAAATAGTCGTCAACGTGGATCTTGCGATTATATCCTAGAGAGGTATTGGAATTTTACAAGTTAAAAAAGTCACTCCCTCTCCTCTACTCTTGGGGCCTATTTATAGGAGAGGGGGTGAGGCAAGGTAAGATTACATTTTTACCCCCACTCAACGAGACACTCTATAGGGGTAAGATGGCTATTTTCCCCGGCTCAGGGTATCTTTGAGATATGTTCCCGAACATCTTTGGGAATCTTTAGGAAACTTTCGAGTACGTCTTAGCGTCGCCAGTTGCCCTACATCAAGGTTCTCCTTGACATGGGACGTGTTGAGGCTCTCTCTAATGCAGGCTGCTAAGGTTGTTCTTGATATGTGACGCATTGGAGTTACCCTTGACGCATCATGGTGATCCCTGACAACGTCGATCTAGGATAGTGCGGGGGTCTTCCTCCAACAGTAGCCTCTCTTGTTGGTTTGGGCACTAATCCCGAGGGATTTGACGCATAGGCTAAATCAACATCTTGTCGGGTTTTGCTAGTCCCTTGCTTGAAGCTTGTTGACATGGGCACGATCAGAAAGATGTGTTGTATTTCCTCCCACGTCTTTTTTTATCTTCTTCTCTCTACTTGTCGAGGAGTCGAATACCGTACACTGGCCCATTTTTATTTTCTACTTCAATATTTCCTCCTTTTATTTTTCTTTCCTAGTCCTTCCCAGGCCGAGGCCCATCTCTTCTCTGACCTTCTCAGGCCCCGGGCCTGCTTCTTCTTCCCATCCTGCCTCGATTTGGGCCTTCTGTCCTCTCAGGCCGAGGCCCAGGAGGGGGCTCGTTAGCGCAGCTGCACGGGGGTCATATAAAATCCACCATGCCCCTCCGTAGCCGCCTTTTCCAGAGTCCCCTTGCTACCGCCTCCAACCACAACTCCCCGCATCTAGCCACCCGCATGCCGCTCCCTCTCCCCTGAACTCGGCGGCGTCCCTGCTCCGCGGCGTCCCCGTGGGCGTACCCAAATGGGCGCGGGCGACACGGCGGGTGGCCGGACAGCGCGAGCGAGCGCGCACAGGCTAGCACGCATCGACCGCTGGCCCAGCGGGCTGGTAGTGGGGCGCTACCGTGGGGCCGAGCGGGTGCACGGGGCTGCTCTCGTGGTGGAGCGAGCGTGCGTGGCAGAACACGTGTCGGCCGCAGGCCTGGCAAGCTAGCAGTAGGGCGGAGCGAGCGAGTGGCCGGGCTGCGCGGCGAGTGGCAAGGAGGAACAGACGCACGCGTGGGCCAGCGCTCGCCGGCCGCAGGCCAGCCGGGCGAGCGACGCGGACGGAGCGTACGCGCGGGGCTGCACGCAGGGCGAAGCAAGCGCGTGCGGGCGAACACGCGGCGGTCGCGGGCTCGGTAGACTGGCCGCGGAGTTGCGCGCGACGGCCGCGGGCTCGACGGGCAAGCGGTGGGCGCCGCGGACGAATGGTCGAGTGGTGCGGGCCTGCGGCAAGGAGGGATGGGTGCACGTGCGGGCCAGCGCTCGCGGGCCGAGTGCCAGCCGGGCGAGCGGCGGAGCGGTGCAGGCGATCCGACCAGTGGGCGAGCATCCGCGAGCGCATGCAGGCAGCAGTCGACCGCGCGGGCGTGCGCGGCTCGGGCGAGCTCCTGCTTCCTAGCTGGAGGTCGGGCAGGCTCGCCGGCGGCCGCGCGAGCGTGCCGGAGGCTGCAAGGGCGCGTCGGCAGGCGCACTCTGTCGAGGCGACGACGTTGTCCATTGTACTCCTTCGCGGTCATGGGCGTCATGACCGTCGTGCCTCCTGTGTCCCTTTCTTTTCCCTTTTACCATGCTGTCATTTGCTTTTACCATTATCAACAAATGTTAATTTTTTTTTGCATGCGAAGCTCGTATGATCTATCTCCGTATGTGTCAAGGCTTATGGATGGTATTCGCGTGCTTTGAAAGTTACAGCCAGGTCGAGATGTCGTGCTCATGCCAGGCGACGGGGAACACTGTGCTTGCGGCCTCGAACACGTGCAAGGGCAAGGCCGCCGCTGCCGTCAAGCTAACCATAGAGTGACTACTTCCGTTACCTTGGCCTTTCTAGCACGGACGAAAGCCTCGTCGCTCGCCTCGCCTACGGGCGCGGATTGACTCATGTGGTCCGAGGAGCAAACCTTCCAGTGAAATATAGATTTATTTCTAGAAATATCATGTTTAAATTTTGTAAATTTACTATTTCTAAGTCGTCTTAAAATTATTATTTTTAAGTCGATTGAGTTGCACAGCATCATCAATCCTACAATTACACATAAAAAATTATGCAACTTTAGCTTTAGAAAAGTACAACTAACCGGTTGTCTATAGGATGTTCACGTACTACCTAAGCAGTCCAAACTACCTAAGCAGTCCAAAGTGCTCCACGATTCATGATATTAATAATTTTTCATGATTTTTTCAGAGAGAGAAGAGTTTATACTTTGGCATCATTTATTCATGATTTTTGTGCATGAACAAAAGAAATCATGAATACAATATTGTATTCATGAACAGCAAAAAATATTTTGTTCATGAACGTAGAAAAAATCATTAACATAATTTTTTCTTGAACATGAACAATACCAAACGAACTAAATCCCCAACAAATGTTACAAGTATTACAATAATTTTATTATTTATGAATTAGCTAAGTGCTCCCATGCTTAGGAGAGAGGAGATGGTAGATGAATATATAAAGTGGAGGACTTGAGAATTAGAAGGGGATGTATTAAGAGATCTTTTATAAAACAGAAGAGGTTGTACAATGAAGAATGTATAAGTTGAGTATTTTTTACAAAAACTTAGCACGAATCATAGAGTAGCTTACATGGTACACATAGTACGTGAACGTCCAACTATGAGTGGAATTACGTTTTCTTAAAGTTGTATAGAAATTTTAAAATATACAACTACTCGATTAATCATGAGATTAAAAACATTCAAAATTATTAACTTAAAAATAATAATTTATCAATCAACTTATTTCCTAAATTTTAATCCGATCGCTAACAAAATCGGTGATAATCTGTACATCGCACGCAAGTCCGCACACGTACATGCTAAACCTTATCAACGATCAGCAGCTGAATTTCGAACGACCGGCGCCACGCACCGCGCCGCGCCGCCAGAGCCGGGTTCTCCTCTCCTCGGACAGTTGCCTCGCGAATTCCGCGAGCGCATCGGCGTTGCTCCCGGCCCCCTGCACCTCCTCGTACCTCCCGGTCTCCACGTTCACCCTCGAGACCCGCTGCGCCAGCATCCGCTCCCCGATCCCGACGAGCTCCCGCATGTTCTCCGCCGTCGCGGCGTCCACCGTGGCCGCCGCGCCACGGAGCGAGTTGTCCTGGATGCGAAGGTAGTTGCCGTCGCTGTGCAGCGACTGGAAGAGCACCGCTGCGTGGATGTCAACGAGGTCGGAGCTGGCCGCCATGAAGATGTCGATGATGGGGGCCATGCCCTTGTTGCGCAGCCACCGGATGATGCCCCAGCGGGAGCACTGCTTCGCCGTGTACAGTCCCTGGTCCGACGTCGACCCGGTCCCGATTGACAGCACCAGGAATTTGCCGCAGTCCGCCGGCTTCACCGGGTACAGCTCCTCGTTGTCCTTGACCATCATCTTCTTGGTGATCTGCGTCATCGCAATCATCGTCTGCATTTTACACACGTAAAATGAAACATTCAGTGAGTACTCTCGATCATCACTTGCAGTTGCAGGCACATCTGAATATCTGACGGGCTCTTAATTACCGGATTGTTGGCGGCGACACCGCCGTCGATGAGGTTGTACTCGCGCGCCTTGCCGTGGTCGTCTTTGGTCTGGAAGTAGTACGCGGGGAGGTAGGTCGGAGCCGCGGAGGTGCTGATGCAGATGTCGGAGAGCAGCGCGTTCTTCAGCGGCATGCTCTTGGCCTGCAAAGCATGCATGATCCACAATGTTAGCCCGAAGTCCAGAACTGTTCAGTCTATTTCAGCCAGGATGGATAATTAACGTACGTCGTATGTGGAGAAGATGATGGGCTGGAGAAGCCTGACGTCGAAGGTGGGGATGACGACGTTGGTGAGCGTGTCGCACACCCTCGTCTCGCCCAGCATGCTCCTGATCTTGCCGTGCAGGTACTTGCCGTTGTACCGCGGCCGCCTCAGCGACGATATCATAGCCGCGAGCGTGCTCCTCCTGACACAACTTATAATTCATCAATCAATCAGACAACCACCATTCACCAATTCGCATGATGAGATCGCTCGTGTTCGCCAAGGAGAATTAGAGACTCACTTTTGAGGGAAGATGTGCGGGCCGTTGTCGAGGTAGAACCGGTTGATGTCCTTCGCGGCGAAGAGTGGGCGCTTGTCCTCGCCCGGCGCGGTCAGCATTGCCGTGATGAGCCCGCCGGTGCTCGTCCCGGCGATGCAGTCGAAGTAGTCAGCCAGCCTCGCCTCCGGCCCGTCCAGCTCCTGGAGCTTGGCTTCCAGGAAGGCGAGTACCGTTCCGGGGATGAGGCCCCGGATGCCGCCCCCGTCGATCGTCAGGACCGTCACCCTCTGCCCCGGCGCCGACGGCTCGCCGACGACACTGCCCGCCATCGCCCTCGTGCTGCAAGCCTCGCAGCGATGCCGGCACGAGTAGCTCGCCATCAATCCACCGCGCGTCCGATCAGCTGATGCTACGAACCAAGAACTGGTCGACGATCAAGAAGAAGAAGAATAACAGGCAATTGATCGATCGCCTCACAAGAGGTTTTGCCCCAATCGATATCAATAATTGATTGATTGTTAGTGAGATCGGGGAGGAGCGAGGGGGCAGCTGTGGCTTATACGTAGCGCACGCTGCCCTATTTTTGGAGTGACAGAAGCGCAGTACGCAGTTGTGCAGCTGACACGTACGTCTGAAACCGGGACGAAACGGGAGGGAGGAAGCTGAATGGGTTAGCTGAAGACATGCAGTAGAAGAAGGAGCACGAGACAGGTGGCTCCAGTTTCGGGAGGCAGTTACGTACCAGGAGAGGAGCTTTTTCTCTTTTTAGAAATGTCTCTGACATTTATTTATTTATTGCGGGGCGTGTCTCTGATTTATTTCGAAAACTCAACTACCAATGCATAAATATCAAACTTTTGCATTGAAAATAAAAATAGACAACATGCTACTATCAAGCTCAATTTGCAAGATTTCGTAATGTTCCTCGCTTTTGACTCTATACCTTGTCACAGTCTTTTGATCTACTACGACAGGGACAATGAGAGGTTGATTGTCTATTATTTTGATTAATGTGTAGAACATTTATCTCAGCAACGATATTATTTGTCAGAAGATGTTAGAGGTTTCCACCCAATTCGCTATTGTAATTTTCGGTGTAGGCGATGATGGTGTCTACTGGGTGATCGAGTTGGTCCAATAAGATCCATTACAGGTAATTAAAATATGTCGAAGAACTCTAGAAAAACTAAAAAAACTATGAACTTTGAGAAATCTAGAAATACATCAAGACATTAAGGAGCCATCGATCCACTCAACACTAAAAATAACTGCAAAGAAGGAAGGAGAACGACCAACGGTGGAATGACGATGGTGCAGCTTGGTTTCCACGGCAGCTCCTATTCTTGGCTTGGTGAAGAGAGAGAATGTAGATCTAAAGCTTGGAGTAAGAAAAAATCTATTGCTCTTGTTGATTTTAAGGTTAATTATTGGTTGTATTGTGCTATATTAAATATGTTGGTAGCTATTTAGAGTGGCAAAAGATAGAACTGCGGATGCATGGTTTAGATGATCTATAATGCGAAAAGAGAGAAAATGCTTAAATATTAATATTTTATTTACTAATTTAATATTAATAATAGCTTTAATTAATATTTTATTTATTAATTTAGTTACATTAAGTTTTACTTCTTATAAACAAAATTTGTAAATATTAGTAGTGTGAGTCATGTGAGGACTTGACAATATTTGTGATGAATATTTTACCATCATATGTGGAGTTGATTCTTTTGGTTGCATGAATTCAAGGTTTGAGTTACTTGATATGTGTTTGATAAGTTTGAATTTCTCAATTTGCCTCAAAGAAAAATTGAGTGGATGAAGGATTTTTCTCGACTGACTTGGGTCAAGTGGAAAACTTGTGCTCGCAACGCTTTGCTTAGTCTATTGTGTGCAGATGCAAGTTGGGTGCGGCGATGGTTCGGCCATATGGACCGGCATGAGGCTTGGAGGGCTGAGATGCGGTCAAGGAGGTGGCGACGACACCGTGTGGCTTAAAAGCATGTACGCGGAGGACAAGGAAGCGGTTGAAGACGAGACGTGAGGACCAAGTCAGTGCGAGAGTGTTTTGGTAAAAACGCGAAATCTACTGAAGTATAACCAAGAAACTACGGCGGCGGCCGGGAAACAGTTTAGGGTTAGTTGTTTAGGGTAGAAGGAAAGATGGATGATGGATGAGTCACTTAGACACTTTGTGATGCGTGCTAAGTGTTCATGCCATATAAGTGGGCTTAAGGCCCAAGTGGTGGGAGATATGCCTCCACCACTATAAAAGGAGGGGTAAGAGGTGCTTATCTCTCATAAGCTTTGTGAAAACCCTAGTTAGGGGCTGCTCAAGAGAGTTTTGACCTAATCTTGAGAGGTCTTTGAAACAGTAAGAAAATCCACGAAAATGCAATATAAAAAGATTTTCTCAATTCTTTTGTGTTCTTGAGTTATTTTCTTCATTAGCTCTTTTGGATTTTCGTTCTCTTGCTTTTCCTGTGGATTGATCCGTGGTATGGCAAGTAAGTGATGGGGAGATCATCTCTATACTGATCACATCCAAGCATACCCAAGGATTCAACCTTTCCCTCCTCTATTTCGAGTTTTCCTTGAAAAGAAGCAAGAAATGGGATTTTCGTGATTAATCCGTGTAGAGGGTTTGATCCTGTGATTTAGGGCTTGGAATAGATTGCTGAGACATATGAGATGATTCCATATTGATTTGAGATCAAGATTCCTCATGAGCTTCTTTTTCCTCTCAAGTTTTCTCTTTTTCTCATTTCTAGGGCTGATTGGAGAAAAGAGGGTAAAGGTCTTGACTTGAGAAGTTTTTATGGAGATCAACACTTGATCTAGACTCACAAGACCCTTCTACACCTCTCTGCAAATTTTAGTTTGATTTGGTTGGGTAGATTTTGAATTGGCCCAAAAGTTGGATAAAAAATCCTGTTCTGGAATCTGGGCTGATCTTCGTTAACCGGTCTGAACAAGGTCAGACCGCCCTTGCACTGGTCAGACCAGCCCCATGGGAGGTCAGACCGACCCTCAGACCGACCACCTCCAGAAATAGATTTTCATGTGAAATCTCGGAGTGTCCGAGTTTCAATCTTGGAGCCACCGAGATTCACTATTGTTCTCGCCTGCTGAGTTCCTCGTTTTCACAGGAAATCTCGGAGTGTCCGAGTTTCAATCTTGGAGCCACCGAGATTCACTATTGTTCTCGCCTGCTGAGTTCCTCGTTTTCACAGGATCATCTCTGTTCTCAAAGTAGGTTTTCACTGCCTGAGCCCGGTCAGACCGGCCCTCTTCACCGATCAGACCGGCAGTGCATGAACTCAGAGTGTTTTTCTGCTGTTCCAGTTTTCCACTGTTTTGTCGAATGAATTTCCGCTGCCTCTTCTCTGTCATTTACGGTAGCATTTCAGTTGCTAATTGTATTTGATTTTGAAAAGAATTTTAGACTTCGACATTCACCCCCCCCCCTTGGTCGGAAGCCACTGATCCAACAAGTAGCATGTATGTTTGGTAAATGGCAACCTTGTTAAGGTAATTAATCTTTACATATAGTCATAACCCACGTAGTAATGACATAAAATTAATTAATTTAATCTTAATTGCTACCTTTTTTCATGCACATATAGTAAATCTCAATATTTAACATGAATTAAATTTTGTTTTTTATTGCATAGTGTAGATATAGACCGATGCTAGATATACAATGGTCCGCTTAAGTAAAGAGCACCTTAATAGTGTGGCAGAGTTCATGAGAGCTGCGAAAGAGGATAAGTTGAATAGGGGGCAAGAATATATGTATTTTTCGTGCAAAGACTACAAGAACCTACATATGTTTAACAGCATCAGGATAGATGCTCGAGATATGGTTGGGAGGAAGAGCACAAACCAGAACTGCTAGTGTTGAATGAGATGAGGTTAGATACGACATGTTATGAGTTGTGTATTCAAATTCTAAAAAGATTCTACTTAGTGTTACGCACGCTATTTCGAACAACAGAGACTGGTGCCTTAATTTTTGTGCTAGAAATAGATGTCAAAGCTGATAGGCTGAAAGCGTCTTCTCCCCCTTTGGGCACCTACTTTCCCTCTTATAGCTTTCAAGCATGGAGTGCTAGTGGATGTGTATTAGGTTGGTCTATAGATGAGCTCGTGGTGATAACATGTTAGACAACCTTCGCCACCAAATATGATTAGAAGATTGCCCGATAAGATTGTACACATAGAAGGAGGAAGTAGTCGAAGATGATCATCAAACGTTTTACATATGTATATGTACAGTAAGTAAATAAAGACACAGATGACGTACGGTAAAGCTCTTTTCTCTTTATTTCTTTTTCAATTGTTACTTTGCAATCTGTGAGACCCTTTATTTGTAGCCAAAGATCACCCACTTAGTTAATTGAATAAGAATGTATCAAATAAAGTTGATTGGGGCTTCTTAGACACAATTCAACGTTTCCTCCACAGTTACTACTCATGGCCAGATTGATCCAAACGGCCCGCAAGTAATAAAAATGAATAATTCGGTCGAGCTGAACTAATACTTGTATGTCCTACTAGTTAAAAGTTTAAAATGGACTTAGTCGACACAACACGCCCGAAGCCATTAGCACCATCGCACACGCCACCTCTCGTTCTTGCAAATATATCTCCTTTTTTTGACAACTCTTTGGTACGAGAGGCGTAAATTGTTGTTTAGTTTGTAAGACATATTAGCAGAGTCACAGCGAGGGGCTTAAATCTATTACTATATTATATATTAGAGTTGGTGGTTGTGGTGATGTCACACCCCTAATGGTAGTGTCACACCCTTCTCTCAAATAAAAAAACTAACAAACATAATCCTTACCGTTATCCTTAATTGTTATCCTTATCCTTATCCTTAGCAATAGATTTGTTTGTTTGTTGAGATACCAAAAAAAAATTAAGGATAAGGATTCTCTTAGTTTATTTGTTTATTTGAAGGGAGGGTGTGACCAGATAAAAAGAAGCTGAGTTAGGTCGGCCCTCCACGCCCCTCATCAACTACGACTACATCGGCTTCATCGGCCTCAACACCCGCCTCAAGGGAGTCAACGACCGCTGCCCATATGCACACCCCAGTCGTCGAGCTCAGGGACAACGTCACGGGTTTCGCTCCCTACATGCCTCTCATGAACTCCGACTACGCCGGATCGGCTTCGTCGGCCTTAGAGCCTGTGTCAAGGGCGTCAAGGCAACTGCTGCCCGCATGCATGCCCCGCTTGCTGAGCTCAAGGACAAGGTCGCTAGGTTTCACGCCATTGCGGATGTTGCGCTAGCCGCACTGCTCACGGTGGTTGAGCGGCATCAAGCCGCGATTGCCGTCCGTGAGCTCCTGGTGGCGCACTCCGAGCGGAGCTCGAGTAGCGCGTAGTTGCCATTGCTGCCCGTGAGGTCTTGGAGCCACCAATGCAAACCACCATTCCGCGCTTGGCTCGAGCAACAATCATTCGCAACTGTCACCTGTGAGTTCCTAGAGCTGCAGCTCAACACCGTCTCCAAGGTACGATCTGAGACTGCTCCTGGTTAAAGGTCACTGTAGCTTGTTGTTGACACATATGTTAATAATTTTATCCTTCCATACAGATCATAATTGTCATTGCTAGCTAATTTTTTATCACTTCATATAAGTGATTCAAGTGTCATTGCTGTTTAAATTCATGTGTTATCTAACTAACTCATAATTTCTCCCGTTTTTCTCAACTAACTCACATAAATCTCTCTTCTCTAATCTCTTCTCTAACTAACTCCTAACGTCCTGTATTTTTCTCAACTAACTCGCACAAATATCTCTTCTCTAATCCCTTATCTAACTAACACCTAACGTCCCTTATTTTTCTTAATTAACTCACAAATCTCTCTCCTTTAATCTCTTCTCTAACTAATTCCTAACGTCCTAATTTTTATTAACTAATTCACACAAATCTCTTTTCTCTAACTAATTCCTAATGTCCCGCTTTTTCTCAACTAACTCGCACAAATCTATCTTCCCTAACTAACTCCTAATCCAACTCAATTTTTTTTAAAAATCCACCCCAACCCGTGCTCTCTCTCCTTTCATCTCATCGCCTCCCCTCCTAGCCAGGCTGCCCTAGCTGCCGGCCAAGGGGAGGAAGAGAAGCTCGGTTGGGGAAAGGAGAAGAGAAGGAAAGGCAAGGAAGAGAAGGCTGAGGAAGAAGAAGAGAGGAAGAAGCCACTGTCGTGTGCCGCCTTCGGTTGCCACCTCCCCTCCTAGCGGGGCTACCCTAGCTGCTAGCTAAGGAGAGGAAGGAGCTCGGTTGGGGGAAGGAGAAGAGAGAGGCAGGAAAGGATGGGAAGGAGGAGGAGGAGGAGGAGTGTCGGAGTATTATTCCGGCAATACTATTTACGGGGCGGTGTGAGCACAGCAAATCAGGATGGCTGCACACGGGAGACAAGATTTAGACAGGTTCAGGCCCTCTCGGAGAGGTAATACCCTACGTCCTGTGTTTGGTGGCTGGTATTACTGTATCCCGAGTGCCGCAGGCCCTAGAGAATCGATCTCGAAGGGGCCTGAGCTGTGAAACAATGGAGATTAAGCTAGATGAGATGTTCTGCCGATCGGAGGTCCCCTACCGGGCCTTATATAGTCGGCCGGGGTAGGGTTACAGAGTCCGGATCGGGTTAACAGATATGTTTCCTATTCGGTTACAACCAATTCCGGGTAAGCCGGACAGGTATTAGTCCTTGTCTTGTACTCCACGTCGGTGAGGCGCCCCCGTGAGGTAGTCGGACTCCAAGTAACCGGCCCGGCCCATCCCGTGGCCGAGAGGCCGGATTCGTCCTCCTTGATGGTACCCGGGTGCCACGTCACCATCAGTAGCCCCCGAGTCCTCCGCGATCTTGCTGCTGTCGGCTGAGGCTTCAGGTCGAACTTCCCGAGTGGTTCTCGCCAGCAGGGAGATTGCGAAGGACTGATTGAACTCCTGTGGAAAAGACAATAAGAGCCGAATAACATTCACCTGAAAAGGCCGGAATATTATGGCGGGTGAGCTAATAACGGGTAAGCTCTGGTGGCACCCGGTCTATCCCTTTGGACAGAGACCGGCTGATAGCCCAGCGTGGAGCATGCCATGAATCCCGACTGGATTCCGAGTAGCGTCTGGTCTTCCCGAGTGGGGTGAAGCCAGCTAGTGTCCCCTAAGGGAACGCCTCTGAAATCTTCGTCAGAACCAGAGTCTACAAGCCATGGCGCATAGGTTCCCGAGTGTCGAAGCCTTACGCCGAGTCATTCCACTGAACCCGGAAAATCCGGATACCAGGGCCTCCCGGCTCATGCTCCCGGGTGGTCTGGGTGAAGAATTCGGCAGCTCCGAGACGCTCAGCATCCGACTTGTGGCCTACTGAAGGCGCGCCATCGCCGTCCCTCACTCGGGTGTACTCGAGCGACTGCATTCCTGCTTGAGGCCAGGCGCCGAGACCCTTTGCGACCGAAGCGCCCGGTTACGAGCTGGTCGGTAACCGGCTGGTGGTTTCACGGGAAAACATGCCTCAATCGCCACTTTAAAAGAGGAATATTCCGATCGGCAATTAAACCCGGAAGGCCAGCCGTCAGATCTTCTTCTTCGTTAAACCGCACGAATCGCGGCGCGGCCAGGTCGTGGGCGCAGGATCCGCGCGACGTGGCCCGCTCGAAACGCACGGCGGAATCCGAAACGGCGCGGACGTGGGCGCGGTGAATCTGAAACGTGCGAACGTGGGGAATCCGAACCGCCCGGCCCTTCCCTTTATATTCGATAGAGGCTGCGGGAGGGACCCACGCCCTCAAACATTTCCGTATTTTCCAAGCGCCCGCCGCTTCGTCTTCCTCTTGCCCCCAAATCGCTTCGCGCGCTCCGCCAAAACCCTAATCCCCTCTCCGATCCCCTCGGATGCAATCCCCGGACTGGGAAACTGACCCGAGCGTAGCCGAAGAGGACGCCCTGGTTTGGAAGCTGCTAAACGAAGAGGAGGAGTCGCCCGCCGAGGCAATGGCCCCTTCCGCGTGGATGAAGTCGACCGCGTCGGAGGAGAAGCTCAACATCTTGGTCCGGATGGGGCTGCTGCCACCGAAGGAACTAGTCGAGTGGCGCGCCGCCGTGGGGGAAACCATTCCGACCCCGGACACCGGCGAGCTAGTGGTGCACAGCTCATTCTTCGAGCGGGGGCTATCGGTGCCAGTGCATCCCTTCCTCCGCGGCCTCCTCTACTACTATGGGCTCGAGCTCCACAACCTCAACCCGAACTCCATCCTGCACGTCACCAGCTTCATCACGCTGTGCGAGTGCTATCTCGGCATCCTGCCGCACTTCGCGCTGTGGAAGCACCTATTCATGGTGAAGCCGCAGCCGAGCAAGGACAGCCCGGCCGTAGTCGGAGGCGCAAGGTTCCAGTTGAGGGCGATGTTGGCGAAGAGCTACCCGGCCCCGCCGATGCCATCGTCCCTCAAGGGTTGGCACGCCCAGTGGTTCTATTGTACCAATGCCGACCCAGCGCTGCCATCCTTCTCGGGTCAGGCACCGGTGACCAGGCCAAGCTGGACGGATCCACCCCTCGACCGAGAGCAGGACAGCATCGCGGTGCTGATGGGGGCGCTGGAGCAGGCGATGGAGGCCGGGGTCACCGGGGCGGCTGTCGTTGCTACCTTCGTCCGGTGGCGGGTGCAGCCGGCCAAACTCCGGGTGCATCCCATGTTCGAATACACCGGCGCGGAGGATCCAACCCGGGAGGCCGCCGACGAGCTGTCGGAGGGCGAGGTGCAGAGTCGACTCGAGAAGATCCTGGCTCAGGGGACGAGCCTAGACTTCTCCGGGCGACCGGCCCCTTTCTGCCGAGCGAATCCGCCGAGCGACGTAAGTAGCCGACGCTTTGTTCTTTCCACTAAGTTCGTGCCCAAGTCTTACTCGGGTGTTGGCTTCGTATCTTTGCAGGTTCTGTTCGGCTTCTGTTCCAGCGCTCCCCTCCAGGAGGACGAGATCTGGAACCAGCCACGGTACGCTGATGTACCGAAGGGCAAGCCGCCGCCGCCGGGAGCGGCGGGGATACCCTCTTCCGGCGCCGACACAGCTAAAGGTGCCGGGCCTTCAAAGGGTACCAGGTCCTCCAAGGGGAAGGGGACCGGCGGTTGTTACGCCCTCTCCTCCTCCCGTGAACACGACGGCCCAGGAGGAGGAAGAGGAGGAGTCGGATGCTGGCGGCGCCTACTTCGTGCGGAGGCGGAGGCCCCAGTGCAGCGATGATGCGTTGGCGGCGACCGACGTGGGGGTCGCATCCGGCGTCCCGGAAGGGTCTTCCACCGGCGCTGTACATGCGGCGCCGGCCGCCGCACCGAATGAGGCCGCTGGGGCGGCTGGCGACGACGCCCCCACTAGCCGGGGGGAGAAGCGCGACGCCGACACGGCCTTCGGGGCGTCCAGCGGGTCGGGGACCTCGCCAGCCCCGGCTGCTGCTGCACCCGGGCCGCGAGCCGCGGGGGTGAAGAAGAGGCTCGTCGTCGCTCGATCTGCGAAGTAAGTGCTCTGCCGACTGATTTTCTGGATTCTTTCCTCTTCACATGCTGACATAGTTGATCTTGTCGTTCCTGCAGGACGCGGAAGACGGGGGACACCACTAAGGCGCCCCCGAGTGGCCCGGGGTCCAGCCAAGGTGGAGATCCCCCGGCGCAAGACACCCGGGCGTCGCCGCCTCCGCCAGCGGCTGCTCCTTCTTCTTCCCGGCCGGTGTCGCCTCCGCTCGTGGTCGCTCACGAGCCAACCCCCGAGCAGCCCGGCACGCAGGTAGACCCGCCAGCCGTCCCTCGGGAGGAGCCCTCCGCCGGAGCGCCAGCGCCGACGGGGCCCGCGGACGCCAACCGGGACGTGGCGATGGCGGAAGGCGCGGATCCGGAGGCGGTCGGGGCCGCTTCGCCGACGCGCGAGGGCGAGCCCGCCGAGACCTTGCCAATGCGGGAGATCAGCGGGGCTCCGCCTTTGAAGCCATGCTCGGAGTTGGTGGCGCGGCCGCTCCGAATCGGGGAGAAGGAGCCGGGGCAGCCGGCCACGGTGGTCGTCGACGACGTCGAGGAGGAGACGGTAGTGGCGGGCGGCCGCGGAGTGCGCCGAGCAAATCGGGGAGATCCTCCCTGCTTTGCTGAAAGCGTCGAGGGAGGCTGCCAACCTGCTGAACGGCAGGCTGTGCCCTTTGATGGACGTACGTACTTTCCTTTAGGATGTGTCCCTAGGAAGTAGCCCCCGGGCCTCTGCCCGACTAAGGTAGTCGGGCGGAGGTCCCCTCGTGTTTCTTTGTAGTTGCTGCTCTGGGTGCACAAACAGTGCACCCAGAGGGTGTAGCCCCCGAGCCTGCGGTCGACTAGGATAGTCGGGCGGAGGGTAGATGTAGTGTGGTCTGTAGACTCTTCTCTGGGTGCACGAACAGTGCACCCGGAGGGTATAGCCCCCGAGCCTCCACTGGGTCCTTGGGACCGAGTGGAGGGTTTTGACGATGCTGCCGGGCGGCCTAACTTGTTTGTCTTTTGCAGCAGGCGCTGAACCAGCGGTCGCAGAGCAAGACCGCCGTCCTCCAGGACCGACTGCCGGTCATCGAACGGATGGAGCTGCGGAAGTCCGAGTGGGACAAATTAACCGCGGCAAGGCAGACGGCGGAGGACGTGGCGCGCAAGCGCGGCGCGGAGATCACCGGCCTGAAGGCTGGTCTGTCCCAGGAAATCGCCAAGTCCAAAGGTGAGCCCGCCGAGTAACCTCTGTCTTCTGCGCGTTGCGATTCATCTTGCTGAAGCGTTGTTTCTGTGCAGCTGCCGAGGACGAACTGTCGAAGCTGAAGGCGGAGCTCGAGGACACGAAGGCCCGTGCCCGGGACCTCGACGAGGCGCTTGAAGCGGAGAAGGCCTAGCGGGCGCAGCTCCAGCGCGAGGCCGAGCCGTTGAAAACCCGCGCCCAGGATTGCGACCTTGCCAAGCAATGGGCCCGGAGAGTCGAGAAGGAGCTCGAGTCGGAGAAGGCCCGGGCGGGACTTGGCGGAGAAGATGGAGAAGCAGACGAAGCTTGACGCCGTGTCGGCGGCTCAGAGGGCCACGGAGGCTGAGGAGACGGCCAAGGCCGCGAAGAAGGACGCCGAGTCGGCGGCCAAGCGGGCCGTTGACGCGGAGGAGGCGGTCAAGGCCGCGAAGAAGGACGCCACGGAGGCCGAATCCCGTAAGTGCCCTAACCGCTCCGTTATGCTTTGTCCAAACTTGCTGGCCGTAGATTTTGCCCTGACCTCGTCGCCTGACTGGTTGCGTGTGTGCTTTGCTGCTGCAGGGTGGAAGGAGCGGCTCGAGAAATCCCAAGGGATGGTTGAGTCGCTGCTGAAGGCGGGGCAGGCGGCATGCAGCGCCGTCTGGTCGGATGACCCGGCGCCGGACTCCGTCGCAGGGGTCGCCGAACGGCTGCACCAGGTCCCCGACCAAGTGGCGAGCATCGAGTCGGAGGCCGCGCGGACGGGGGCCAGCCTAGTCTTGGCGGTGGCGCGGTCCCATGACCCCGAGCTGGACCTGGAGGGGATCGGGGAAGGGTACGCCGCGGACTTTCCGGAAGAAGACATTCCGGAGCTGATGCGGATCGTCGAGCCCACCGTCGAGACCTTGCTGGAGCGCTCGGGCCTGTAGATAAGTAGGAGTAGCTGTGAAACTGCTCGGGTTAGCCGAGTAGAGTTTGTAAGGTACTCGGGGATGCCGAGTAAGTTTTGTATGCACTCGGGGAGCCGAGTGATTTATGTAAGCACTTGAAGTTTTAACAAGTTATTTTGGAGTCCACCATGGAAAGACTTGTGTTCCTGTGTATGTGATCTTGTACGTTTGTGCTCTTCGCCATCCGTCGTAGCCTCCTTTGCGTAGGGATTAGCCGGTGGCGTGTGTCCCGTGTGGCGTAAGGGTGTGGCGTAGACCGGCGATCGGAGTCGAAGAGTGACGTTAGATTTGATACACAGTACTTAAGCATTTTCGCAAATGGTGGCGAAGCTAAGTGTGCGCCGAGTGCCCGCTACGGACGGGCGTAGCGGGGCAGCCGGGAAAAAGAGATGCCTTGTAGATGAAGCAAAAGGGGACTCTTTATTTATGGTTTCGATACATTCATAAGAAGAAAAAATTCAAGCGTAGAAACGACGTAGCTGTTCTATGTTCCATGCGTTGGTGAAGATGTTGCCGTTGCTGTCCTTCAGTCGGTAAGCCCCCGGGCGCAGTACCTCGGCGATGATGTACGGGCCCTCCCATGGCGGCGAGAGCTTGTGCTGCTCCTTATTTGTCTGGACTCGGCGCAGAACCAAGTCGCCAACACTGAAGGAGCGGCCGCGTACGTGCCGACTGTGGTAGCGCCGCAAGGCCTGTTGGTACTTAGCCGACCGAAGGAGGGCAACCTCGCGGGCTTCTTCGAGCTGGTCGAGGGCGTCGTGCTGTGCTTCTTCTGACTCGGCCTCGTTGAAGGCTCGGACGCGCGGGGACCCGTATTCCAGGTCAGTCGGGAGGACGGCCTCAGCACCGAAGACCATGAAGAAGGGTGTAGAGCCGGTTGACCGGTTAGGTGTGGTCCGGAGGCTCCAGAGGACTGAGGGTAGCTCGGCTGCCCATTTGCCGGCGAACTTGTTCAGTCGCTGAAAAATTCGAGGCTTGAGGCCTTGCAGTATTAGCCCGTTGGACCGCTCGACTTGCCCGTTGGTGCGTGGGTGTGCCACGGCAGCGAAGTCGAGGCTGACGTTGTAGTCGTCGCAGAATTGGAGAAAAGCCCGTCCAGTAAACTGGGTGCCGTTGTCCGTGATAATGCTGTTGGGTACGCCGAATCGGAAAACAATGTCCCGGACGAACTCGACGGCCTTTTCAGCAGTTATCGTGGCGACCGGCTTAGCTTCGATCCACTTGGTGAACTTATCGACTGCGACGAAGAGGTGCGTGTAGCCCCCGGGCGCTTTCTTGAACGGGCCGACCATATCCAGTCCCCAGACTGCAAAGGGCCAGGTGATCGGTATGGGCTGGAGGGCCTGAGCCGGCAAGTGTGTCTGCCGGGCGAAGTACTGGCACCCTTCGCAGGTGCGGACGATGTGTTCCGCGTCGGACACGGCAGTCGGCCAGTAGAAACCTTGTCGGAAGGCCTTCCCGACTAGTGAGGCGGGCGCAGCATGGTGTCCACACACTCCCGAGTGGAGCTCGCGCAGGAGCTGCTTTCCCTGATAGTCGGGTATGCACCGTTGGAGTATCCCAGAGGTACTCTTCTTGTAGAGCTCGTCTTCTATGGTGACGAAGGACTTGGCGCGTCGCGCGATGCGGCGTGCCTCGGTTTTGTCCGCGGGAGGGTGTCCCGCAAGAGATAGTCCAGAAAAGGTGTAATCCAGTCGGAAGTGACAGCGAGGACCTCCGCGGGAGGCTGCTGAGTAGCGTCACTCTCCGGGACTTGTGGTTCTTCGGTCTCGGGCGGCGCGCCCGCCTTGATAGAAGGGGTGTGCAACTCCTGGAGGAAAACTCCCGTCGGGACGACGTCCCGACTGGATCCCAGTTTGGCGAGTGCATCTGCGTCTTCATTGTCGCGGCATAGAACGTGAGTAATCTCAAGACCATCGAACTTGGCCTCGAGCTTGCGGACTTCTTGGCAGTAGGCTTCCATGGAGGGGTCGCGGCACGACCAGTCCTTCATTACTTGCCGGACCACCAGTTCCGAGTCACCGCGCGAAAGGAGGCGGCGAATCCCGAGTGAAACCGCAAGACGAAGACCGTGGAGCAGAGCCTCATACTCGGCGACGTTGTTGGATACCGGGAAGTGGATCTGCAGTACGTATTTGAAGCGCTCACCCTTGGGAGAGATGAGCACAACGCCAGCCCCCGCGCCCTGGAGCATCAGAGAGCCGTCGAAGTAGAGTACCCAGTGCTCGAGGTCGACGACAGAGGGCGGGGACTGGACTTCTGTCCACTCGGCCATGAAGTCGGCGAGAGCCTGAGACTTAATAGCCGTGCGAGGAGCGTAGACTATGCTGAAAGCCATAAGCTCCATGGCCCACTTGGCGATCCTGCCCGTGGCGTCACGATTATTGATGACGTCGGAGATCGGGAAGGAGCTGACCACCGTAATGGGGTGGCCCTGGAAGTAATGGACGAGCTTCCGGGACGTGATGAAAACCGTATAAGCTATTTTCTGGATCTGAGGGTAGCGCGCCTTGGACTCGGAGAGCACTTCACTGATGAAGTAGACCGGGCGCTGTACCTTCTGAACTTCTTCAAGCCGTCCAACGCATCCTGGGCTTCTGGTGTCCAGGTGAAGGTTTCCGACTTCTTCATGAGCTTGTAGAGGGGCATAGCCTTCTCGCCAAGTCGGGAGATAAATCGACTGAGAGCTGCCATGCACCCGGTAAGCCTTTGGACGTCTTTGAGATTTTTTGGTGGGGCCATCTTGAGGATGGCATCGATCTTCTCCGGGTTGACCTCGATCCCTCGTTCGGAAACAAGGAAGCCGAGTAGCTTGCCCGAAGGGACCCCGAAAACACACTTCTCGGGGTTAAGCTTCATGCTGAATCTTCGAAGGTTGGCGAAGGTCTCTCCCAAGTCACTCAGGAGGTCTTCTTTCTTTTGGGACTTGATCACCACATCGTCGACGTAGGCTTGCACGTTCCGGCCGATCTGGGACTGAAGGCAGCGCTGTATGCACCGTTGGTACGTAGCGCCAGCATTCTTGAGTCCGAAGGGCATGGAGACGTAGCAGAAGGCGCCGAACGGAGTGATGAAAGATGTCTTGATCTCGTCATCCTTCTTCATCTTGATCTGGTGATAGCCCGAGTAGGCGTCGAGAAATCACAAAATTTCGCACCCGGCCGTGGAATCTACCACTTGGTCGATGCGAGGAAGAGTGAAGGGATCTTTGGGACACGCCTTGTTAAGGCTAGTATAATCAACACACATCCTCCACTTTCCATTCTTTTTGCGAACAAGAACTGGGTTCGCTAACCAGTCGGGATGATACACTTCTTTAATAAAACCAGCTGCTAGAAGCTTGGCTATTTCTTCTCCTATGGCCTGACGTCTATCCTCAGCGAATCGGCGCAAGCGCTGTTTGACCGGCTTGGCATCCGGCCGAACATTGAGAGAGTGCTCGGTAGCCTCCCTTGGGACTCCGGGCATGTCGGAGGATGTCCATGCAAAGATATCCCGGTTGTCCTGGAGGAAGCTGACGAGCGCGCTTTCCTATTTATCGCTGAGTGCAGTCCCGATCTGCGTCGTCTTGGAGGAGTCTTCGGGGTCGAGTTGGATCGACTTGGTGTCCCGAGCCGACTGGAAAGATGTCGACGTTGAAGCTTTCTTGGATGGCGGTGCTTCCTCGACCACGGCCGACTTGAGATCGGAGAGGGAGGCCTCGGCGATCTGGGCTGCGGCGAGGTTGCAGTTCTCGAGATCACATGTGTAAGCATGCTGGAAGCTGCTTTGCACTGTGATAACCCCATGGGGGCCCGGCATCTTGAGCTTCAGGTAGACGTAGCTGGGGACAGCCATGAACTTGGCGTAGCAAGGACGCCCCAGGATGGCATGGTATGATCCTGAGAAGTCGACGACCTCGAAGGTGAGAGTCTCGGTCCGGAAGTTGTCGGGAGTACCAAAGGTAACGGGCAGGCTGACCTGCCCGAGTGGACTCGCCATCTTGCCGGGCACCACCCCGTGGAAGGGGGCACCAGTCGGCTTGATCTCGGATCGAGAAATCTTCATATCGTCGAGGGTCTTGACGTAGAGGATATTGAGACCACTCCCGCCGTCCATGAGGACCTTGGTGAGGCGGACGCCGGAGACGATCGGGTCCACCACCAAGGGGAAACGCCCCGGCTGGGGTATGTAGTCGGGGTGATCCGCGCGTCCGAATGAGATCACGGACTCGGACCATCGCAGGTACTGGGGCACGGCCGGTTCCGCTGCGTTGACCTCTCGGTCGATGATCTTCTGGCGACGTTTGGACTCGTAGCCGTTAGGGCCGCCGAAAATCATCAAGCAAGCGGTTTCTTTCGGGAACTCATCACCCTCGTCCTGAGGGGGTTCCTTCTTGCCCTTGTTGGGGGCGTAGGGTTTGTTCAGGTTCTTCAAGAGGTTGCAGTCGCGTGTCAGATGATTGGACTTGGGTCCATGGAAGTGACACGGCTGACTCATCATCTCCTCGAAGGTTGTGTTGGTGCGCGGTGGACGGCGCGCCGGAGCGCGCTCGGCAGCAGCAACGAGGTCTCCGCCCTTGCGCTTGCGGTGCTTCTTTCTAGACGACTCGGGCTGGTCGTCCCGACTGGAGGACTCGGGCGCCTTGCCCTTGCCTCTGCCCTTGTCGTCCCGAGTAACACTGCGGACAGCCTCTTCGCCGGTAGCGAAGCTGTTGGCTATGTCGAAAAGCTCGCGCGTAGTCTGTGGATTCTTCCGCGCAATCTTATGGATCAGGTCGGTGCTCCGAACTCCTTTGGAGAAAGCGGTAATGACGTCGCCCTCCCGGATCTCGGGCAGAGAGTTCTTCTTCTTGGAGAAGCGCTGGATGTACTCACGGAGAGTCTCATCCGCCCCTTGTGTACAGCTGTGGAGATCCCACGCGTTCCCGGGCCGATTGTAGGTGCCCTGGAAGTTGTTCACGAAGAGGGTCTCGAGGTCTTTCCACGTATGGATGCACCCCGGAGGTAAGCTGGTCAACCAGGCTCGCGCCGAGTCGGCCAGGAAGAGCGGCAGGTAGTGGATCGCGACGTAGTCGTTCCCACCGTTGGTTCTGCACGCTGTGTGGTAGTCGGACAGCCAGATGTCCGGCCGAGTCTCTCCCGTGTACTTGTCGATGCCGGTGACCCGGAATCGCGGCGGGAAGATGACGCTGCGGATACGAGGGCTGAATGCTTTCGGACCCGAGTAACCCATGCCGGAGGAAGTCAGAGGAGAACGTTCCCGGCTGGTGGCGCCGCTACCATTGTGGTGGTTGCCACGATCTTCTCTCCTGGAACCATGATGAGCGCTTCTCTCAGCGTCTGCTTGGCTCCTTGGTCCGAGTCGATCACGGGCCGGTATAGCTTGGCGAGCGTTTTTGCCCGCGTCCTGGCGGGCGCAGGTTCTCGCATCTATGGTGCCTCGGGCGTCTCGATCGGGTCCGAGTCGCCCGTGGATGTCGCCGGCCGGCTGATGTCGGCCGGGGCTTGCTCGCTGGCTATCCATGCGTGACGGACTCTTCTGAGGCGTAGAGCGCCGACTCCTTGCACCTGCGGAGGAGCCGGGGTGGTCTTCGAAAACTTCAGCGTGCTGGAGGGCGGTCTCTTCCAGCAGGACGCGGAGCCGTCGAAGTTCGTCATATCCCGGGTTGCCCTCGGGGATATCAATGGCACGGGCCGCCACTGTGACCGCGACGATATTGTGACTCGGGAGAGGAAATATCGGGACTCCTTCCCTTTCACGCATGCAGAGCTCGTTGTGAACCTGGCATCCACGAGCCCTCATGTCATCGTTGCGTCGCTGGTCGTCACGCTGGCGGACGAGCCGGGTCTGCTGCTCGATCAACTCTTCCTCCTTAGCAAGGAGTCGGAGTCGAGTGGCCTCGAGCTCGGCCGGCGTTTGTTGCTCGATGGGAACTTCTTGGCCGTCACAGCCATCTAGCGAGCCGGCATTGGCCATGAAGACTTCCCGGGACGGATGGTGGCTGCCAGAGCTTTCGTCCTCGTCCGAGTAGTACTCGAGGACGGGGAGGAGAGATTCGATAGCGCCCACCAGCCGGGATCCGAGTGCGAACTCGTGCGCGACAAACGGATCTGGTTTCGGCGAAGCCTCTTCCCTGGGGAGAGGGGCCGAGTGCGCGGGCTCCGTGGGAGGCCCGTGCTGGAGAGCTGATGAAGCCTCTGCCGATCGGGACGTCGCCGAGTAGCAGAGGTGAAGCTGGCCGACCTTGTCGGCGATGAAATCCAACCTTCCGAAACGGAAAAGGTGGCCAGGGTCTGGGACAGCGCTGATGAAGGCGAACTTCAAGATGCTTCCCGAGACGAAGATGTTGTTGTTGACAAAAGCCATCCTGACTCGTGCAGATGGATCTATGCGCACAATCCCCTACCTGGCGCGCCAACTGTCGGAGTATTATTCCGGCAATACTATTTACGGGGCGGTGTGAGCACAGCAAATCAGGATGGCTGCACACGGGAGACAAGATTTAGACAGGTTCAGGCCCTCTCGGAGAGGTAATACCCTACGTCCTGTGTTTGGTGGCTGGTATTGCTGTATCCCGAGTGCCGCAGGCCCTAGAGAATCGATCTCGAAGGGGCCTGAGCTGTGAAACAATGGAGATTAAGCTAGATGAGATGTTCTGCCGATCGGAGGTCCCCTACCGGGCCTTATATAGTCGGCCGGGGTAGGGTTACAGAGTCCGGATCGGGTTAACAGATATGTTTCCTATTCGGTTACAACCAATTCCGGGTAAGCCGGACAGGTATTAGTCCTTGTCTTGTACTCCACGTCGGTGAGGCGCCCCCGTGAGATAGTCGGACTCCAAGTAACCGGCCCGGCCCATCCCGTGGCCGGGAGGCCGGATTCGTCCTCCTTGATGGTACCCGGGTGCCACGTCACCATCAAGGAGAAAGGAAGGAAATTAGGGCACGACAGTGGCGGCACCAAAAAGGGTGGTTGCAACTTGGAGGGAGGGTGAGATGAGAGTAGAGATAGCGAAGGTTGGGGTTAGTTTCATTGTTTACTTTTTTTGAAAATTAAGTTGTATTAGAAGATAAGTGAAATCTAATTGCCTATGTTGATCAGATTCTCTCAAATTTGTTTACATTCAGATCTGAACAGACTTATAGTCTATTTTGATGGATTCAATGAGATGAACACAACACGATCATGAATCTTCCATTCAATACATGATTTAAAAAGTCAAATTTATCCCTTCATCTCGGGTTTTTGGTCAACCTCGATTTTTAATAACTCCATCATTTTTAATTAATTCTGAAGTGTTACAGTTGGAGGCGATGGAAACGTGGCGGAGATCCACCGAAGTTGGAGAAGGCACGCATATAACAGTAGAGCGATGGAGATTGAATCAGGATGACAGCAGAGCGAAGAGACGACAAAGTCAGAGGCAAAACTGAGAGGATCACAAAGAGAGAGGAAGATAAAAACATAGGTGATCGCTAGAGAGAGAAGGAAGTTACAGAAAGAAGTGGATGATTATTGTGAAAAACCACACGTGTATCACTTTTGACGTATATGTTCATAAAATAGAGCGACTATTTTATCAATATCTTTAGACATCTCTCCTTTTATCCTGTTATAACGTATGGGTACCTTACTAGTTTGTGTATAATATTTCTCTCTCAAGTTCCTCCCCTCCGTAGGTCTAAGATGGTTGGAGTTCACTCAAACTCTAAATCTTCGATCCCAGCTAAACTCCGGTCCCCCGAACCAAACTAGTTACTTACTAGCCATCACAAATTCCCTCTGATCAAATTAACCAAAACACTTATTTGCGGTCAATTGTTGCCACATTTATTTCAGACCGCGTCCTGTCTACCTCCTCTCTCTTTCCTTGTCCTTCTCTCTCGAGTCTTCCACGAGTGCCCTCCTCCACCATGCTCTCTCTCTCTCTCTCAAAAAATCCCTCGTTTCCTTTCTCTCCTCCTCCGAACCTACAGCCAGGTTATCCAGCTGGCGCCTGCCACTTGTCGCCGGGCCTGCGTTGCCCGCTGCCACCAGCGGCTTCGACGTCGCTAGGGCAGGCGTCGCGGATATGGATGATGCGGCAACGCCTAAGGTTGTTATTCCAAAGAAGACCACAGCTGAGTGGGAGGAGACAGTGGCAGGCTATGAGAGAGGCGTAGCGAAGTATCTAATACCAACCAGGCACCGGAAGATGGAAGTGCCAGGTGCAGAATTAACTCACGCAATGCTGGGCTTAATTCGTGTCCAGATCACACCAGCGGATAAGGTGAGGCCCACGTTCAGAACGCCGTGCGAGCATTTTTATGTTGGCGGAATCCCAGTTCCAATCTGAAAATTAGTGAGCCGTTCCAATCAATTTTGGAGTATATTTTCTGAAGTCGTTCCAAGCAACGATGCGCCGTGGGCGCTTGCTCCTCCTCCTCCGCCTCTACCAGGCACGCCTTTGACGGAACGCGGCTGTGCTCTTCGGTGGTCTGGACCAAGCAAAGGAAGTAAGACTCGAGAGATTTATGGGGCTTGTTGCATGTGTTCTCAACGATGTTACATCCCATTTTCTTCATTTGCTGTATAAGTTTCCAGGTTTGTTGTAGATTTTTTGTTTGCATCGATCCATTTCACCTGTACAACAACGAAACAGACAGTTTCTTCACAAAAAAAAACACGAAACAGACAGTTTGATACAATGAGACGTGTCTTGTTGCGAGCCTCGTGAATTGGTGCATATTAATGTCCAGTTTGTTGCATATATTTTTTCTCTTTGCAGGTAATGTTGTGACCGGACGTCCGATGCTTAGTATGGTAGACTATGAAACTCTCATTGAGTCAATTTTACACAGTTGTTGTATGGCTACTTGTTCTTTGTATGTTTGATAAAAAATGAGTTTAAGATCGCGTCATGTCTAACAAAAGACATATGAGATATATCTTATCTATTGGGGCTAGACAGCAACAATGCAAATATACAATTCACCGGCATGACAAATATGCACAACTCAACTTCTGAACCTGTGGAGAACTTTAAGAATAGTTTCAACCAACAAGCAGCTGAATAATAAAATAACATGCACAAGTTGACACGGCGATTATGTAAAAAATACCTCTTCAAGGTGAGGAGTGAGAACAATAGGATTGATCGTCAACTCCGATCTCCCGCTATTAGCAAAACGGATAGAATTGAGTCTTCTCTAGAGCCTCTAGAGGATTACAACAACACCATCATCAAGTTATAAACTTGGCATCACCATCAACAATAACCGCTTTTAAGAGGAGCAAACAAGAAATAGCTAAAAATCCGCTAATCAGAAAAGCAAAGTTTATGGCCCATTCGGTTTTTAGATCACTGCTCTCAAACCACCAAACCAAATTGGGTGAAACTTGGCAGATATGTAGTACAGTGAGTCCTTAATGAGCTTTCAAAAGTTCATCTCAATCGGACAAATTTTGATGCCTCTAATTAACCATATGCCAAGACTACACACCTGTGAGTACATCGCGAGTTTGGAGCCAATCCAACCACGTTTGAGCCTCCGATCACAGATTTGAAGTAATTCGAGCAGTAAGCCACCAACTACACACTTCACTTCTCCTCTCCTCTTCTCTCCTTTGGTAGTGTGTGTGCATGTTGCTGCTCTCTCTTGCTCTCTCACAGCAGCCACCAAGCAACTGAGGCAGGGGCAAGTGAGGAGGGTTTTTGTTTTATCCCCTTTCTTAAGGAGGCATCTCAACCATTAATTGTAGTTGAGATCAACAGTCCAAAGTGCTGGACTTATGGACTAAGTTGGGCTCCTCAATCACCTTAATATGGAGGGACTTAGCCCAACATAGTCGTGTGTATAGTATTTTTTTTATTTTGGTTTGCATCGGAGTTGGTTATATTATGTTCTAGCTTGCTACAATTCCGGCCGTAACCAAAACTTTGCTTTGATTCATAGTTGGTTGAACGAACAAATGTTGTGAAAACATGGGAGCACTGACTGAGGAAATGGTGAGCATCTGTTTATACCTCAGCAGGCATGCGTGGGACAAATTTATCGCCGAAGGGGCGCCACCTATTTAGACTGTTACTGGCCACAGTGCGTGCAGCTCGCACTCGCAAGCCGGATAGTCTCCCCTCCTCACTCACCACTTCGAAATGGACAAGCACTGTCGACCTCTCGCTCTGCTCTCCCTCCTCTGGCTCTCCCTGCTCCCCGCCAGTTCCGCCGCGTCGGTCACCACCGGCAACACCGACGGCACGGAGCGCTGGGGATACGTCGAAGTCCGGCCAAGTAACTGACGCCCCCCTGTCGCGCTTGCAGACCACTGTTGGCCATCTTTCGCGCGAGAATTCTGGTTTCTGAAGCTCTGTTCTGTCTCTTTGCGTTGCAGAGGCTCACCTGTTCTGGTGGTACTACAAGAGCCCGCAGAGGGTGTCAACACCGTCCAAGCCATGGCCGACCGTCCTCTGGCTGCAGGGAGGCCCGGTATTGTTGTCTCTCCTCCTCCCCTCTCGCAGCTTCTCATGCGAGAATTCTGCCTCCCTCTGCATCCGCAAGAGCTAACAATCATCTTCTTCTTGATCAGGGAGCATCGGGCGTTGGGCTCGGCAACTTCCTGGAGGTCGGCCCGCTGGACGTCAACCTCAAGCCGCGCAACTCGACGTGGCTGCAGAAAGCCGACCTCATCTTCGTGGTCAGGCACCACACCCTCCTCTTCTTCCCCTCACCTATCTGTTCTCGTCTTCTCGATGTGTACGGACTACTGAGTCGTATGGCTTGTGTTGATGGCAGGACAACCCGGTGGGCGTCGGGTACAGCTACGTGGAGGACGGTAGCCTGCTGGTGACGACGGACTGGCAGGCGGCCGCGGACGCCACAACGCTCCTCAAGGCGCTCACCGGGGAGCTGCCCACCTTGCAGCAGGGGAGCCCGCTCTTCCTCGTCGCCGAGTCCTACGGCGGTAAGTACGCCGCCACGCTCGGCGTCTCCGTCGCCAGGGCCGTCCGCGCCGGCGACCTCAAGCTCAACCTCGCAGGCGTCGCGCTCGGCGATAGCTGGATCTCTCCGGAGGATTTCACGGTGAGCAGATCAACCATTTCTTGGATCGATTTTTCAGCTAAGAGCACAAGCTAATGGTTGAAATGAGTGCTGCCTTGGATCGATGGATGCAGCTCTCTTACGCGCCGCTGCTCCTGGACGTGTCGAGGCTGGATGACAACGCCGGCGACGACGCCAAGAAGTAAATCACCCACCGGCCTCTTAAATTTCTCCATTCTTGCTTAAGTAACCCTCCGATGACATGCCCGCGTGAATTGTGGACTTGTGGTATCAGGAAGGCGGCGACGGTGAAGGAGCAGATCGCGGCGGGGCAGCTCGCCGCCTCGCAGAGGTCATGGACGGAACTGCTGGATTTCATCGACTCCAAGAGCGCCAGCGTCGTAAGTGTTGACTTTTTTACTCCAACACCTACTACCTAGTAGTAGTAGCCTTCTGCTTCTCATCATTGTCTTTGGATGACGTTCCGCGCGCTGGGGCTGAATATGATTGGCAGGACATGTACAATTTCTTGCTCGACTCCGGCATGGACCCGGTGGCGGCGGACATACCGGCGGCGACCTCCTCATCGCTTAGCAACGCCCAGGTGATGAAGTACTCGACGTACCTCGGCGGCAGCCAGGAAGCGGAGGCCGAGACCGACTCCAACACCATCGGCGGCATCATGAACGGGGTCATCAAGGAGAAGCTCAAGATCATCCCCAAGGACCTCAAGTGAGCGTCGCCGCCGTTCGCATCACACAATTCGCGTTCACAATTGCGCCACGAACGTGATGTCCCGATCGATCCCAAACTGCAGGTGGAAAGAGCTGTCGGATCCTGTCTACAACGCGCTGGTCAACGACTTCATGAAGCCGAGGATCGACGAGGCGAGTGTATCGAGCACGGCTTTGTTAAATTGCGATGAAATCGATGGCGTTTGATTAGTTAACTCTCTGCTGCCTGCGTTCTGTTCGATCCAGGTTGATGAGCTGCTGTCTTACGGCGTGAATGTCACGGTGTACAATGGCCAGGTGAGTGCTGCTCTGCGCTTTTTTTAAGTGTCTATTTCAGAGATTGTTATTTCTAAGTTAATAATTATGAGCGTTGAATCTCTATTTAACAGTTAATTAGGTAGTTGCATATTTTTAAGATTATCTATAACTTTAGGTATGTGCAACAAGATAATTGTACATTCCTAAATCTAAATTTGCACAAAATTTTTTATGCAACTTCAAACTTGATGATCTGCAGCTTGATTGCTTAAAAGTAACAATTCTCACACGACTTGGAAACGACAAATATCTTTTTTTTCTGTCTACAGCAAATACTAGTGAAAATCTTAACAATCTTTTTACTGGGATTTGTTAGGGAATGTCATGATAGGTTTAGTAGAAACATTAATAGGCATGCGAACGGATTTTATCTTCGACACGATGTTAATTAGTGCTCGTTGATTGCTATATATCCAAACCGCTGATGTGTGTAGGAAAGTCATACTCTTGCTACGTATGTTGTACTTTCAATTAAACGGAGCTATCAGATTAGCAAATGGAAGCATCTTGAGTAAGCAACCGCAATTATCTAGGAATAAGTTCTTGTTAGTCAGTCGGAGGGCAGGATAACGTGACGCCGGCAGGTTCTTGTTCAGAAAAGGCGGCATCCTTTTGGGAACTTGGGCCGAAATTTTGATTCTTCAGTTTAGAGACAACCACTCCCGGGATTCATACCAAGAGAACTCGTATGAAGAGTGTTTCGTGCAAGGGATAACCCTTTCTATCGGGAGTTCGGGACTGTGTTTTTTATCAGAAGTGAGCAGCACGAAATCTTCAGATCGCACCAACCAGATACTCGTCTCACATGGCTGATGGCTCACATGGTCAACAAATTGGAGAGAAACAAACCGTGCCTTTAAACAACTGGACGATCCTTTCGTATAATATTCATGTGTAGTTGGAATGCGCATAATTTGCTTAAACATTTGTGTTTCGTTAGTACTGAGTTCAGTAAATCTGTTCCTTCTGAAGCTCGATGTGATCTGCTCGACGATGGGCGCAGAAGCCTGGGTACAGAAGCTCAAGTAAGGCATCTCATCTGTCCCCTTTTTCCGCTCCATTTCTTGCAAGATCCAGAGATGTGCCCTCTAATTAAATTCCTACGTTTCAGATGGGAGGGGCTGAAGAACTTCTTGAGCCTACCGAGGCAGCCTCTGCAGTGCGGATCTTCCAAGGTCACCAAGGCCTTCGTCAGATCATACAAGAACCTGCACTTCTACTGGATCCTTGGAGCGGGGCACTTCGTAAGTCTCGACGCAACACGTGTCACGAACGTCCTGCTGTCTGTTTCCCATGTGATCTGAATCTGTTTCATTTCTTGTGCAATCTGTGATTTGCAGGTGCCTGCTGACCAGCCTTGCATTGCGCTGAGCATGATCAGTAGCATAACCAGTCTCCAGCCAGTCAGATAGAAATATGACTATCCTGTGATCTGCGAAAAGATGAACAGAAAGGTGGTTCCAAGCAGCTAGTGCATGGACAATGTGGAAAAGTACAGAAAGGTTTCATACATCAAAGGCAAATGAAAGTGATGATAAAAAACCATTGGTGACAAAAGCCAGTCTTGTTTGATTCTCTGAATAAAGAAACCATTGTTTCTCGTGGTTATTCCGATGTGGATTTATGTTTCGTTTTACATAATATTCGTGACAAGTATTTTCTTAAAATAGTGCACAATATGCGAGACGTGTTACTTACAGTGGCCCAAGCTACCAAGGTTGTATATCTCAGTCGTTTAAGTATCCAACTGGACGAACGCTATCATCTAGTAGTTGCATTTACCCCGGTAACAGGCCGGTAACCGGATTTCCAGCACTGGACCTGGTTTACAGACCACCTACCCCTTGTTTGAGTCGAATTCAAAATTTATATTTTTACTTCAAACTATGTTAGATACAAGAAGAGGGTATCCTGTCTTCCTATAAAATGGGTTGACTTTTGAGCACAGCCCGTAAGTGCATCTCCAAAATGCTCCATGTAACCGTATCAGAATCCCATTTTTGCAGCTTTTGGTTGTACGGGAAATATAGATGGAGAGAAGAGAATAAGGTGTTCGTGTATGTGATATGTATGGTATATTCCACAAACCAAGAGATTAGATAAGGACAAAAAGGGGAAATATATACGTATGTAACTCCCAAGCGTAGCGCCTCGAGTTTGGTATCTTCGAATATTTGAATGCAATATGTATATACCGACCTCACCAGCACACGAAACTGCATTGACCACCATCGCAAGTCAGGAATTTTCATGAGACTTCATCCATAATCAAATATTTGAATCCTATGATTGGGGATTTGCACACCCCTTCATTCGTTTATTGCGTCTTCATGAGAATATTTTCCCGAAATTAATAGGAGATAAGCCCTTATTAAGGGCCTGTTTTGTTGAGCTGTGGCTGTTGACAAAACTGCTGTTGGCTGGCTATCTGGAAAAGCTACTGTGGCTGTGGGAAAGTGATCATATAGCTTTTGGTTGATTCAAACAATCTACAGCATTTTGGAAAATGAGCATTCACTGAAACTAGCTTTTTCAAACAGCTGAATTTGCACTGCAAAGTCCACATCTACCGTTGGCAAAAGCTACTGAAAAGCTGGCCGTTTGGTTGGGCTGCAGTTTTTTCTAGTGAAAAACTGCTGAAAAGCCCAACCAAACACCCCCTAAATCACGTAGGAGTACATGGGTTCCATGCTCAGGATCCACATTCTATAGAAGCAAACTTGGAAATTCAATAAATAATTGATTTACAAATACTAGTGAAGCAACGGGCTGAGTATTGATCATAAAGGTGCAATAGATTCGCATATACCTACACGAAATTCACCGTGAAAGGTAGAAGTGCTGAAGCAAGATGAAGGTACATCAACTTGTACCATTCTCATCCAAAGGCCTTCCAGTGAAAGGACGGTGACTCAGTCTTCTCAAGTTCCAAGTACCCGTCTCAGATCAATGAAGCACCCCAGAGTAACAAAGGGAGCTAGTTGAGATATGACACTGGTATGGAATTAAGAAGCAAAAACGTATCAGACTTGAATCTTCCCATGTATGGAACAACCATCGGGGATGTGTGCACACATCGACGCCGGAACACTAAAGGGACAGCAACAACGCATGCCAATATATTGCTTTGCAAGTAAAACTACCACAATCCTGCTTAAAAAAAACTATCACAATCATAGATCTTGATGCTAGGCCTACATCACTTGCAGAATGTAAAAAAGCATCAAATTGGGAAGATTGCAACAAGCCAATTACCACAAACTACAATCACCGTATAAAAGGGAGGTATTTGAACCTATAAGCTGGACCTCTCCCCACATACATCATGTTGGATATAAACATGTATTTGTTCACAAATAAGAACTTAACCAGCTAGTGAGGTACAAAGAAAGACTAGTAGCTCAAGGTTTCACTCGTATCGAGGAGTTGATTATAAAGAAACCTATTCCATGATCATGCATGACATATTCTTTAGATTCTATGAAAGGCAGTAAACTTGAATTTGGAAAAGAAGTTGGTGAATATAGTAGCAGATTTGTCTAGATCTTTGGACTCGTATATTGAAGGTACCTGAAAGGTACACAAACACCATACCAAGATAGAGCTTGTCAAATATTGTATAACTGAATAAGTCGTCATATGGGTTGAAGCAATTGAGCAAAACGTGGCATAATTGTTTAAGAGACTTTCTAGGCAAGAAAGCTACACAAATTACGAGGATTGCTCATGTGTGTTTATAATCCTCAAATGGTTTTTGTATGATCTTAGTACATATAGATGATCTAAATATAATCTATCACAGGAGGAATTTTGCTGCACCAATCAACTTATATTAGAAGATATTCAACAAATTTGACACTGAAAGATTATACCCATCAAAGGCCCCAATGGTTGTCACACCCCTACAACAGGAAAATATCCATTTAGAGCTATGAATGAGTTACATGGGAAGTCCCATACCTCGGTGTAATAAGACCACTTCTGTATCTTGCTAATTGCACAAGACCAAATATTACATTTTTCATGTGCATGTCTACACGGTACGACGCAGGACCTACCAAAAGGCATTGGAATGATGTCAAGAACATCCTCCACTACCTTTGATGAAGCAAAGACCTTGGATTATTCTATGAAAAGAACAAATACTTAAATTCAATGGATACCAATTGGATCCATATACTAAAAGATCACAAATTGGGTTCGTATTTTTGTGTCGAGGAACCGTTATTTCTTGGCAGTCGTCAAAGCAAAACCCTATTAGCTACATCGAAAAACCACTCTGAAATTACGGCGCTATATGAAGCATCACAAGAATGTGTATAGCTTTGATGGATGGTCAACCATTTACATCGTTCAGGTGGATTGAACATGATGCAAACTTCCATTATTATCTATGAAGATAATGTTGTTTGCGTTGCCAAGTGCGAATGGATTATGTTAAAAGTGATCTCATGAGGCATATCAACCACAAGTTCTTATGAAAACGATCTCACTGGATGGATGAAATAAAATTATTGCATAATAAATATGTGAGAATCTTTTAGATTTTCTCACTAAGTTACTAATCGCATCTAGCTTTGAAAAGTTGAGTACGTAGCATTGGACCGATGAGACCTCGAGAAGTGCAAACTTTAGAGGGACATATCTCTCGAACTCAGTAATCCATTTGTTTTGATCAAGAAGGTGAAAGGAAAACACAATAATCATGAAGAGTAACTGAACTATGCATTTAAGGCTTGTTGTACTATTTGTTTTTCTAAAGTTTCTCACCGAGGTTCATTCTATGTGCTCTTTATCCGTCTTTTTCCTATAGTAGACTTTTTTAGAGTTTTGATGATACATGAGTATCTCACGATGTGTCCAAAAGAGAGTGTGGGGGGGAAACACTAGAGGTGGCTCCCTCACTACCCACATTAAGTGGGCACTTATCCAAACCCCCTAGAAGGGGTCTTTAGTCTACGAAGAGATATAAATAGGGGTTCAATCACTAATGTGCATAGAGAAGAAAAAGATTAATAAAGAAAAGGCACTATACCTATTCCCTTGTGTCATTTACATTTACTATGTATGCTTATGTGTGTGCTTATTCATGTAATTCGATCTATGACTCCAGCGATTACCATACTAGACTCGCTGTCTGTGGTTACCGAACAAAAATGACATAGTCCTAACTCTTATGATGTAAGTACCAAAGAGACATAGCGACGTGGCGCATCGTACCATGAAAAGTTTGCAACTATGTCATTTCTTCCACTACAGGTACTTTGTGGTTGTTCCCATTTTTACTGAATTAGCCCCCTAGGCATGATGTCACGTGCCAATCTCTCGAGGTGCGCAGTCACCAAAGATAAGATGTTTGTTCATGAGGTTCAACTGAAGCCTACATCCTCAGAAGCCCTTCTTAGATGCTGTGTCCTTCATATTATAGCAAGAAGATCCATCCAGAACAAGGTCTTCGGACTAACCGATCCACATAGTCACCAATATGAACTTCATAGAGCTCGTCGATCCCGCCAAATTCACTGGCTGGTCTGACTGCACCTTCGCGGTCTGATCGTTTTATTTCAGCTAACATGCCCTGTACCACCACCGTAGCTTCTGACCCTAGCTAGTCTGACCGCTCCTCCTAAGTGGTCTGATCACCACCTTCGAATTCATTTATACTTGTCAAATCACGTTGCCTTAGGCCCTAGCTCGTCTGATCACCACTGATTGGCAGTTTGGCCTCTGCTCCAACCAGTTTGACCTCCCCTAGCGGACGGTTTGACCTCTCTTAGTGGGCGGTCTAACCTCCGCCCTGCTCCATTGATTCCTTTTGCTTAGGTTATAACATGTGACGTTCCCCCTCATTACATAGGTCCTAGGAGCACTAAAGTCCGACTCTAAAACCTAACATACTCCAACTCACACACGAACTAGAGTCTATTCCTAACTCTAATTCACCCTATAGTCCAATACATAATCATACAGGTATACATATTCAACACAAACTCAACATTTGTAACTACAAACTATTTTTTTGGAAACCACTACAAAGTAGAACACAGTTCTACGTTGACAAATGTATGGACAATCACAATTCACAAATGCTTAGGGAAACAGACTTTGCGTAGCAGGTTGCGCTCGCATCTCATATTGCATGGGCCTTTTATAATGTTGAAAAAATATGGAAAAAAACAATTGTGAAGATTATGCAACATTATGTTCACTTGCAAAATTTCATCAAAAAATATGAATTTTGTATCTGGTACAAAAAGATAAGTGAATAGTATTAGTCTTTTTTGTACTACATGGCACAGATGATTATATTTTTTTATGAAATTTTGTAGGTGAACATAATATAGCATAACTTTCATCCATAATTTTTTTTCTAATTTTTCAATATTTGGAAGGGCCGCATGTAGGGTTGAAAAGGAACGGAAATTTTCCGTCCGTTTTCGAAAAAAAAGGAAACGGAAGCTCTTACACGGAAATGAAAACGGAATTTCTCAGTATGGAAACGGAAACGGAAATTTTATATGGAAATGGAAACGGAAACGGTACGGCTATTTCAGTCAGAAACGGAAACGGAAATGGAAATTTCGTATAAGAAAAATGGAATATTTCCAAATAAGCATGTGTAAAAGTTCTGGCCCATCTAGTCATCCGGCCCATCCAGCCCATTTAGATCCCCTATCTCTAACCAGCTAACCATTTCTACTCTCATACAAATATAATTAGTTATGTAATATATATTCTTTGTGTCATGTTGTTTTTCTTGTGTTTTTGTACACGGTTCAAGGAGTTCTTGTGTTCCGACAAATATTCATTATCGTTTTCATTTTCGACCGTATTTGTTTCCAGTACTTTCTGTTTACATTTCTGTTTTCAGAGTTTCGGTATTCGTTTCCGTTCCGATAAAAGAGTGTGGAAATGGAAACGATAGAACATATTTTGACCATTTCCGTATCGTTTTCAACCCTAGCCGCATGCAATATGGAACGTACACGCAACCCGCTGAGCATTTGAATTACCGAATGCTTAGCTGTTTCTTTGTCTTCTCATCATACCGGAGTAAGTCTTTGGATGGTTCTAACCACCACTATGAAGTAGACCCTGTCGATAAACTCACGGTAGGATACTGTTGAACTTCTGACTCATCTAGTCTTGCCTGATGTAGAACAAAATACTAGTATTACGCAATCGACTAAACTCTGAAGAATGCGTGGTTAATGGAAGAGAATCCTACAAGACCTGGTCTATTTGTTCATCAAATTAGACCCTCCTTAGAGCATGACACCTGGCAACGTTAATCTTAAAGCACCCACCTTATTGACTACCCATTAAATTAGGAATACTAATAACCCGTTCCACTAAGTCCCGATTCCCATGTCTCTCTCGTTTCCAATCCTAGTTCTTTGTCTTTTCTTCTTCCATTGCAAGGTCCTATAGGGATCAAGTTCACTCAGGAGCTTCCATCTGCGATAACTCTCGTCGGCATCATGTCACGATGGCTGCCGCTACCATCAGATTGCGGTAGAGATAACCAAAGGCGGTGTGGTGGCCTCGCGTCTTGACGGCGGCAAATCAGCACAGCGTCCTCTCGCATTTTGGCCATCAAATTGCTCGACGGGTTAACCTTGCCGCATGATGGCGCATGGAGAGTGAGCCTGTGCTCCATCGTCAAGCTGAGACGGATACGTCGCTGTCGTTCCGTGAGTTCACCACGCTGTCATGCTGACTAGAAGTCGACTGCTGCCGTCGTACCGCAACGTCGCCGTGCCAGCACACCACGAGGCCGGTCCTGCCGTGACGGCAGCGCCGCTGTACAACGAAGTCGGTCGTTGCAGAAGCTCAGCCAAAACCCAAGTGAGTTTGAGCCCTATGGAATTTGCGATGGAAGACAAAATAGGATTGGAAACGAGAAGAGACAAGGGAATCGGGAATGGAAGTGGAATGGGTTATTGCGATTCCTTGTTTAGTGTAGTTACTAGTTAGTGGGCTGGATGCTTCAAGTTTAGTGTTGCCACATGTCATGCTCTAGGAAGGGTCTAATTTGATGGAGAAATAGACCTGGTCTTTTAAGATTTCTTTCCGTGATTAATTACGTGCTGTCTGGGTCACCTATTTATACAGTTCCATGCACTCTGTACGAAGGAACCACAAGAGTTCGCTTGCTCTCCCTAAATTTGTCTGCCTTCTCTGCAAAATGGAGTCCCGTGCTGTTGCTCTCTTCTCCCTCATTCTCCGCCTCTCTCTGCTTCGCGGCACGTCTCCCTTCACCGCCGGAACCGCCGACGGCACAGAGCGCTGGGGGTACGTCCAAGTCCGGCCCAGTAAGTAAACTCGGTTGGTTTGCGCGCGCATTCTTCTCCCGTGGCTGATGCTGTGCTTGAATGCGTCGTCGCAGAGGCGCACCTGTTCTGGTGGTACTACAAGAGCCCGCAGAGGGTGTCGACGCCGTCCAAGCCATGGCCGACCGTCCTCTGGCTTCAGGGAGGCCCGGTACTCTCCTCCTTTGTATCTGCAAGGACTTGGTTATCAGCAGTAGTTCAGCATGCCGTCGTCGTGTCATTTTATCATCATCTTCTTCTTCTTCTCAGGGAGCTTCGGGCGTGGGTCTCGGCAACTTCCTGGAGATCGGACCGCTGGACGGCAGCCTGAAGCCACGCAACTCGACGTGGCTGCAGAAGGCCGACCTCATCTTCGTGGTCAGCGAGAACTAAGCTGTTCGGTGTCTGCTTCTTGCATAGTAGTACAATTTGGCTGAAGCGAGCTGGTGCTGTGTGGTGTGTGGTAGGACAACCCGGTCGGCGTCGGGTACAGCTACGTGGAGGACGACGACGGCCTGCTCGTGGCAACTGACCTGCAGGCGGCGGCGGACATGACCGCGCTCCTCAAGGCGCTCGTCGTGGAGGTGCCCACCCTACGGAGCAGCCCGCTGTTCCTCGTCGCCGAGTCCTATGGCGGCAAGTACGCCGCCACCCTCGGCGTGTCCGTCGTCAGGGCCGTCCGCGCCGGCGAGCTCAGCCTCACGCTCGGAGGCGTCGCGCTCGGAGATAGCTGGATCTCGCCGGAGGATTTCGCGGTGAGCTATCGCAGGAATTGAAGAGCTCCTCAATTTTTCATCCACTGCATCTTCGCGATCTGACACAGAGATATGCATGTGATTTCGGGCATGGCACGGTGCATGCAGTCTTCGTATGGGACGCTGCTGTTCGATGTGTCGAGGCTGGACAGCAACGGCGCGGACTACGCAAACAAGTACCTACCATTAGTCCTTTATCCGCCTAGCTAGCTCTGTTGGCATGGAAGGAAAACACATTCTCTGATTCTTACCTCCAGTGCCCTCCATTTTTGTCAGGGAAGCGCAGGTGATGAGGCAGCAGATTGCAGGGGGGAAGTTCAGGCAAGCGCAGTCCACACTGAACAGAATGCTAAACTGGATCGTCGTGAACAGCGGACACGTGGTAAGCTCCATGAAATTTATTCGGGGTCTACAACTCTGCATTGTCCTGTCTTTGTCCGTGATTCGTTCGCTCGTCGTCCGTCCGGCCGGCTGGTCCCTGGTGCTGCTACATACAGGATGTCTACAACTTCTTGCTCGACGCCGGAATGGACCCGGTCGCGGCTCCTATCAGGAGCTCATCGCCGGCGCCGGAGTATTCCAAGTACCTAGAGAGCAAGCTGACAGGGGATTCCATTCAGGGCATCATGAATGGAGCCATCAAGCAAAAGCTCAAGATCATCCCCAAAGACGTTATGTAAGTGAGCCTCTTCACTACTTTTAATACATTTCACTACAAATGGTATCAGTAGTTGAGTTTCGTAAGTGAATTGCAGATGGCAGGCGCAATCCAACAGTGTCTACTACGCGCTGATCAACGATTTCATGAAGCCGACGATTCAAGAGGTTGATCGGATATGAAACATTTCTTAAAATTACATTTGTGATTAATCGAGACTCTGCCTGTGTTTTCATTTATGTTTACTCGTCACCATCGATCTCCGCAGGTCGATGAGCTCCTGTCGTATGGTGTCAATGTGACGGTGTACAATGGCCAGGTGACTGATTACACTTCATTGCAATTTTACTACTACCTTAAACAAGAAGCTAATTTTCCAATGCTAGTTCTTCGCTCCCTCCATTCCCTGTATTAGCTACTTGCTCCCTTAATTAACAAGTAGACGCCGTTTCAGAATGCATGCCCTCGGACTTTAAAAACTTTGTTGATTGTTAATATACACAAAAATATTTTGATTTTTTCACATCGAAATGATTTTTACTGTACTTTTCATGTCAACTAATTCCATGTCATTATATCTGTATATTTTACTAGTATATAATTAGGAAAAAAATAAAGGTCAAAATATGTTCAGTAACTTTTGAAGACTTGTGGAGTGATTCCTCTTTGAGTATGCGGTCCACAGTCCGGACATTCTGGTGTCTGGTGTGGCAGTTCCTGAATCACTTTCAACGAGGCAGAAAGGAAGCTGCACCTGCACTGCACATGGTTTGCTGCTTCGGTTCAACTTTCTAACGTCAGTGAGCTGCCTCTTTTTCGTCCGTTTCTTCAGGCTTGTTTGACATCTAGTCATGGATGATATCTCCAATTCAGTCCATGACAAGCCTGCATATTTGTCTGCGTCCCAGGAAGATACTTCTCTTTTCCCTTCCTGGAGTGTCCCGTACGATAGAACATGCATATCAGGATTGCTGGCTGAAAACTAGGAACATGGAGATTTGACTAGCAAAATGCACTGTTAGCATGTGTAGCTTAGAATTACACCAAAAGTATTTAAAAGTTAGTGCTCCAAAACTGTACTTTCAAGTATTAAATGTAAAATAATTTCCCTTTATCTGAAGCTCGATGTAATCTGCTCGACGGTCGGCGCGGAAGCATGGGTTCAGAAGCTCAAGTAAGAGTTTTAGCTTTGAGAACCATTTTGCCATCTCTTTTAACATAACTAAGACAGATATCTCTAAACTCCTCACTTGATCATTTGTTAATTTAAGATGGGATGAGCTGAAGAACTTCTTGAGCTCGCCAAGGCAACCTCTATACTGTGGTTCTACTGAAGCCACCAAGTGGTTTGTCAGATCTTACAAGAACCTCCACTTCTACTGGATCCTTGGAGCAGGGCATTTTGTAAGCAAACCTTCTGCTTTTCCATTTAAATCAGTAACTTTTCTTTTCTTGGGAACTAAATATGCGGAATTCTATAATTCTTTTTATCAAAAAGTGCATCATTTTCCATTCTAAAACGTAAGGTCCTCGCAACTATATGCAGGTGCCTGTTGATCAGCCTTGCGTTGCACTCGAAATGATCAGTAGCATAACACAATCTCCAGCTCTCTCTCATTCATAGAAGAGGACGAGTACAAATGGGACGGAATAAGGAAGCTAGACGCAGTTTGGTTCGTAAGAAGCATAGCAACATTTGCGAGAGGAAAAGGCGATTCTGTGTACTATTCTTGATTGAGAGAGCAATGTTTGTTTAAACTGTTTAAGTACGATCTTTGTTTCATGCAAATGTACGAGATATAAAGGGCGAAAGGCACAAAGAGGAGAAGCAAAACTAAGTTGATAAAAGAAAATTGATGCTACATTTATATTGTTTGTATGGTCACTCTGATTTGCATATTCATGCAATTTAACTAGAAATGTAACTAGCATCATGCTCAATGTCGACATTTGATTCCACATCAGAGTTCTCCTTGTACTGGTGTTCACATGAGGTTCCACATTCGTTTCTCGGAGAGGTTCCATCACTTGGAATTGATCAATTACTATTAGCAACCACGGAAATGCATGGAGTTCGAGAAGAAATGATTGTATTGTTTCTTAGCTAACTCCACAAGTTAATTTCCGTTCCATCCAAGTTCAATTTTCGGTTGGCAAACTGATCTGAACTTATTTTATAATTATTTTACAATCTGTTGTAAAAAAATAACCATAAAATAAAAAAGTTATTTACCCAGATGATAAAATAGACAAAAACTGATTAGGTAAACGGAATTATCATAATTTACCATAATACCAGATGCACCTATCAAGTTAAGCCTAACTGTAGGTGATCTGCACCTGTTCCGTTTTAAAAGTTATTTAGCCAAATGATAAAATAGACACAAGATGATTAAGTAAACGGGATTATCATAATTCACCGTAATACAATTGTCTTATGAATGCTGATAAATCACTGATAGGCTCCGCTGGTCAGGTGCCCCCCTAAAGTAGCATTTGGTTCGGGGTTAAAATAATTAGGTTAGCTAATCTTAACTTAGCTAGGTTAGTTTAATCCTGATTATGTATTTGGCAATTAACCCGACTAATCTACATTATTGTTTGTCTAGGATATGTGGATTAGTTGAGTTAGCAGTTGAAAATAATAATTTAAGAGGAATAATTGTGTCGGGTTAAGTTATTCCACTTTTTTAGCAGGTTAGCTTAATCCTGGGTTAAAGTGGTTAATAACTTTGACTGGGTTAGCTTAATCCCACCTAACCCAAGCACTTTAGGCTTTTCACTCGATGCTGGAAGACATGGTCAAGCCGGAAGAGTCCACCATGGCGAGTGTGCTGTAGGCCTTCGTGTAACTCGGGTCGCCTGAGCAAGGAGAAAGGTTCACGAGGTCATCAACCAGAAGCACGAAGCTTTCGTTTTGAATGGTTTGGTCGATATGTACGCCAAGTGTGGTGACCTTGCATACGCACAGCTTTTTGACAACATGTAATGGAGGAACAAATGCTGGAACTCAGATATGATCTCTGCGCCTGCAAGCCATGGCCAGAGCGATGAGGCGATACGGCTTGTTCTCCTAGATGGAGTGCTCGCAGCATATGCCTAATGAAATCACATTTCTTGCCGTGCACGCACGGAGGGTCTGTTGAGGAAGCCCTCAGAATTTTCAACAGTTTCGGCATTTATGGAGTTGCAGCAGGGGTGGAGCATTATGGCTGCGTGGTTGATCTCTTGGCCCGTGCTGGAAGACTTAAGGAAGCTTACAATATTGTCAAGAACATGCCGGTTGTACCTAACGAGGTCATCTTGGGCGCGCACTGCTCGGAGCTTGCAGTGTGCATGCTGATGGAGAGATGTCTGAAAGGGTACCAGACGAGATTGGCCAATTGCACGCCGATAGTGCATCGCGTAAATGATGCAGAGTACATCATGATGTCAAATATGTTGGCCACTTCGGAGAGGTGGGAGCATGCGGAGCACATCAGGAGAAAGATGCCACGCCATGGGGTTGAGAAGACTCCAGGGTGCAGTTCAGTTGAGCTTGATATTCCTGAACACAAAGTGGATCACAGGCAGTAGTACATTATGCCAGCGACATTAACTGTGAGTTCCTTCAGTTCATTTCGTCTCAGATGTTTTGATAGAAAATCCCTAGAAAATTCACTGATAGTAGTTCTTAGTTTTGCTGATCTCTAACTTGCGGACTGGACCCAATGAATTTGCTTCGGAACGTTTAGCCACAGACTTGGTTTTAGAAAGTTCAGCTAGACAAAATTGTCAGTGATGCAGATGATACCATTGTATAGTCAAAAATATCTCGAGTGATGCAGATGATACCATTGTATAGTCAAAAATATCTCGAGATTTTAAGTTAAAGTGGAACATGACCCGGGCACATGAACATATAGGAGATGCAAATATCTTCTTTTGATTTCAAATTTCTAGGAAATCTCGATACTCCCTCAAACATGATTAATGCATGCTTTTTAGCTTTTTTTTTGTACAAGATGAGGAAAAAATTGCATCATCCCATGCATCCATCAACTAGGCACTGCCCTTCCACTGAATAATTTATTTATTTTCACAAAGGAGATTTCTTTCTGGTCCTACATTGATGGATGCACGTAATTATAAATTGTTACAATGTGAAGTTACACAAGAGTGTAATTCCACGTTAAGAACAAGTAGTAAACTCAAATGATACAAAACCCGTCAAGCATCACAAAGTCTATATTAGATCACTATCCAAAACGATTAAACAAGTCCTGTGCTATTGTCTTTAAACGGCTACACCCAATATCCAGTGCTTCCCGCGCTATCCAAGACCATGTATGGAGTGAGTTAGTGGCTATAAGAATAACCTGATGAAAATTTAGAGATTTGATCTTGTTAAAAAACCTGATTATTTTGACTTAGCCATTCCAATGAATAATTACACAGTTCTTGTACATTTTATATGCTATTATCAGTTAATTGGGACGACTATCATATGTATACCATTTCCAGTTAATGGGGTTCACTTGTTCAAAACCGAACCATCTTCTCTAAAGATTCGAGAATATAACACTCCTGATCCCATGTTTCCAAATTCAGAATGCCCTATAACCAGCATTGCCAAGAGAGAAACATGGGAACACAGACAACGACATGGCATGATCATCTCAGACTCAGAAGTCAGATCAAGACTAGACAACCACTTCCCTTCAAAGATCCAGCTGAACTTAGACAGTTACCTCGGCATGGCTCGGTGAATATCGTCTCTCCCAGTTACAATCTTTGTGAAGCTAGTGCAGCTATACCATTACTACCATTTATACTGCCTATTAAAAATCTTAGTTTTCTCTTCTAAATCCACCTCACAAGCGTACCTAGACTATTTAGATCTGTCGGATCGAATACACCTAATGACTAATATTTATTTGATGGTCTACCAATCCAACGGCTATCCTTAATTGATAGATAATTATTCACCATACAATTCACTTGAAGTTGATAAATAATTACCCACCATGTCATGCACTTGGAGTTGATAGATTATTATCTACTATTATCCTTACTTAAAATTAATAGATAATTTCTCACCATGCTATTGTTATACCATCCAACGCCCCTCTCTCCCGAATCTGCGCCACGCGTGGCCGCCGCGTCCACGCCATGCTTTGGCGTGCCCGTGCGTCACCGCTGTCGTCACCTTTGACGCGACGCGATACAAATTATGTTTTCACGTTATACATATTAGAAAAACGTGTGTTGTACGTATACACTTGCTAGTGTATAAGTCATTGTTGAGCTCTGTAATTACAATGTGATAGTCCTATACGATCTGTGTTTTGTGCTAAGGCCTAGGACGTCGCACTCTTGGTATGGTCTTATGGATGCCAAAAAACTAGGTCATGCTGTACTACTGGGAATTGGAAAAATATTAGGTTTTGGGAGGACTTCTTGATTTGGCTTGCCTCATGTGATAGTTTACTGTGTTAAGATGCAGGTGAATACTTTTGGGTGGAAAACAGAGTAACGGGAGCAGCTACAGGGTCTACTAACAAGTTTTTCGGATGATTATGGAAGACAGGAAATGCCACGTGTTTCGATTGTGTCATGTCAATGCCATCAGATGCTAATATTGTCATCTACTTAATCTGTCCTCGGTTGGATTTTTGGCTATTTTGCAGAAAGAAGAGCGACAGGAAGTGTACCAAGAAGGGTCGAAGAGGCTGAGCATGGTGGCAACTGAATTGTTCAGCAGATCGCAAGGGTGAATGCTTGGAATAGAGATTAACAGCAGTGTGGCGTTCTATCATCTACGTAACCTGAGAAAACATGTCTTGAGAACGAGAAATCGTGAAGTATTCAAATATGCTTTCATTAGCATATTGAACACTAGCCGCTATTATTAGTTTTTGATATTGGTTGGTGTGGCTATTACTTTTCTATAATATAATAATGATTTTTTATAAACTATATACATTCTCTAGATATAGTTCCGAAAGTAATAAAACTCTTTCTTTCTAAACAAAATTAGCACCCGTCTAAAACAAATCTCTCACCCTCAAATCCACCTTCCAACCGCACACCTACTACCTGCTTCACCAGCAAACACAACTAATTCATCGAGCAAAAGAAATCGACTTCATCCCCAAACGAGAAAGCGAGATCCATCCAAGATAGTCCCTGATGCCAGATCCATCGCAAAATGTAAAAAAGGAGCCAGATTCATCGGCTTCATGGAGCTTGCTGATTTCTTCTCGGCCGCGGCCCCTAGAATTGGAAAAAGACGACTAGACTCTCGGCTGCGGACGCCGGAGCTTCGACGCGCAGCGGCTGGAGCTTGTACGTATCTCGTTTCTCCCAGGCTTCTGGTGCTTCTCATCTTTTCCCATCTATGGTTGCGGCTGCGAAGCACTGGTTCCAATAGGTGGAGGCACGATTGCAGCCGCGATGCATCGGTTCTGACGGGTGGGGCTGCGGTCGCGGCAGGATCAGGATTAAGGAGCGATGACGGCGAGACCCAGGAGCGGTGTCAGCGGCCGGGCCCTTCGTTTTTGTTGGTCGTGTTATTAGAGAGGAGTTTTCTATCGTTAGTGTGATTATCTTCTTCTATTTGGTTTATCAAATTCGAAATTTTGAGTCTCTAAGATAAAAAAATAATCTGAGCCATCCATTAAAATCAATCTAACAATTAAAATCGTTAGGATTCACAGCCACAATACCATATACAGTAACCAAACTAGTGCTATCTTTTTCATAGAATTCTAGAACTATCGTCTATTCTTCTATAGAATATACTATGTTCGCTATCCATTCCGAGAACCAGCAGGCAGCAACTAGCATACCTGAATACAAACACATGCAATACATGTACCACTTACTAGTCCACTATAGTATAGGAAGCTGCTGGGTTTTACATAAAATAATATGTCACATAACTTTTATATTTGTGACGTATTTACTGTATTTGTCTTAGACCACAGAAATCGTCAAACCATCTTTGAGAAAGATATCATCCAAGTCCTTCCAAAGCATTTTATTCTCTAACCAGGGATTAAATCTGGGTCACCACGTGACAAGCGGGAATACTTACCATATACTACAACAAATTTGTTAATATTTTTCTCCTCACTGTACAATAGCGTCATAAGTAAATCAATGATACAAAATTCTAACATTAATATCATAATATGTACATATACACACCGAACATAATAAATAAGATAGGTTACGCCACTGCTACAAATGACTTTTACAGACGGTTCACAACCCACGTGCGGGACGCTTTCTTGAACCGTCTGTAACAAAGTGTATGTACAAATCACAGACGGTTCTTACCACGCACAGTCTGTACAAAAGAAATATCACAGACGGTTTTATCCACGAACCGTCTGCATAAATACTTACCACATACAGTTCGTGGTGGGAACCATATGTATAAATCCTTTACAGAGACAGTTCGTGGTGGGAATTGTCTGTATAAATCCTTTTCACGGACGGTTGTTTCTAAGAACCGTCTATACTGATGCAATACGTGTACTGTAAATCCTTATCACAGATTGTTTATTTTTAAAACCATCTGTACTGTTGATATCACACCCCTTTCAAAAGCTCTTTTCTGGCCTGCCCTGAAACATGCAAATTATATATAACAATTCTATGATCACATCACACAATTCACACAACATATAAGCAGTACATATAGGGGGTGTTTGGTTGGGCTTTTTGTGGCTTTCTCTGCTTATAAGCCAAAAAGCCCAACCAAACACCAAATATCTAAAAGCTACTTTCCCTGCTTATAAGTCAAAATTAGTGTACAAAACAAAAGTACCTTTTGAGGTGTTTTCTTAGCTTTTGGGGGATGCTGTGCTGAGATTGCTCCTGTAGTTGACAACTAATTATCCACATTTTTACTCAAACAAAACAACCGAAACTCAACATTCCCATAACAGACAGCCGGCAGCAGCTTTCTCACAGCAGACAGCCGACAGCTGCTTTTAAATAAGTCAAAGCCCAACCAAACACCCCCATAGTAGTTGATCACAGCACACATGCATTTGTAATTATCATTCTCAACCATAAAATAGAAATCCATTGTAACAGCACATCACACAAGCAATAAGTTATCCATTGTTTTGACTAACTGAAGCAAAGGTACAAAGTTCATTCACAGCAATAAGTCATTCACATCAATTGTTTTGACTAACTAGTCGAGGTACAAAGTTCTCGGGATCATAGAATTGTCCGGTCTCCTTAATAATCTGCGAATATATGAACCCTATGAGCCGTCTTTGGATGTACCGGACAAGCTCAATGTCGAGCGAGTTGTAGGGAACTTAAACGTTTGTAGAAGGAAATTGAAAAATGTTAGGCACAATGTAAGAATGATGAAAAATGTATTTGAATATACTATAATGACACTAACCTCTGGATCTACTGCACTAGAGCAAAGGATTTGCAACATATATTGGGTCACATAGTACCCACATTGGTTGTTGCCCGGCAGCTGCTTGTCGCACTGTTAAAATTTGTTTACTTGTAAGGTAAATCTAGTTGTACGGAATACATATTACAACGTGTGAGAGCATTATTCATGGCGACAAAGGAATTATTACCGGGAAATGAAATCGGTGGGTCGGTTCAGGCTGTTCTTTTCGTACGATCCCCCCTTTGAAACGTACTTCACTAACGTCCCATTGATCACCTTCGTCAGATCTGCGTAATTATTTGGTGGGTAGTCCTTGGAGTCGAAGTACACGACATATTGACGTTGTGGATCGATACAAACGAGCATCCAGTGGAATCCATAGTTGTAGGGCATAAGAATGAGTCTCTTAGTATAGAGAAGGAGCATGGCCTATGTAAGGTACTCCTCGACCTTTAGCCTTGCAGCAGGTAGACTTCAGATCACCTTCACAAACTACTGGTTCAGCCCACACAAGTTTGGGTGATACCAGCAATTCCTATGCCCTTCTAGGAGTAGACACTCCAAGAGTAACAGAATCAGTAGTAACGACTCTTGGAGGAACCAATGCTCTTTGCTCGAGGACTCTCTAACTCTCTTAGGAAGTTTGACTTTTGTTCCGAGGGTGAGAGGCTTGCAACGGTCGAATGTGATTGACTGGATTGAGCAAGGTTGGTTAAGGCCGAAGACCTCCCCTGGTCCCCTATTTATAGGGTTCACACACTACTAGAAATCACAAGTTCCCCTAGTGCCATATACTCTAGGGAACAGGCCAAAAACCATAGGGATTATGTTCCCCTAGTGTCAACCCTAGGGAACGGACGCTAGGGACAGTATGGTAGGGAAAGAATTGTTTCCCTAGTGCCTTTTTCTGCAGCCCAAGGGAATGAAAACTTTCCCTAGGGATCCCAACAGTAGGGAACGAATCAAACGTGGAATAGATGGCCAAGGTGGAAAGTAGATAGCCCTAGGGTATCCATTTTTCATATACACTAGGGAAACCTTACCTGGTTCTTTTTTTAAATTACCATATCATAATTCTTTCCCTAGTGATATCCACCCTAAGGACCAGCTAATACATTCAAAAGGTGTTTATTTATCATACCAAAATACTACAATGTGTCTCAAGCAATTAGAACCAGATAGAAAACCATAAATCCATAAGCCAACAATGCTTTCCAATAATTTGTAAATTCATAGCAACACAACAATTGTGACCAATTAATCAGGATTAGCACTTTGGCAGCCAATCAACAATTTCCATTGAACAAATACGTACATTGCTTGTCATTCCAAAAGAAAAAAATAGCTTGTGTGCTAAAAATCAGGATTAGCACTTCATCATGCAACAATTTCATATCAGCCAACAACCCAACTTCATATCAGCCAATAATTCAACAAAAGGGGCAACATACTATACTATATAGTAGACCAGTCCACAAAATGAAGTTGCTAAATTAGAACACTTCTCCACATGGGACAAAAGACATGTTAACTAAGCTTTCAACAAAATGATCAGCATGCACCACTAGTCTACTCCATATATACCAATCAGGCCCAGGACATGGTAATATCAAAAGGGACCAATTTCATTGCCCAAGAGCGAGGAGAAGTTTGTGGCTCCACTTCCTGTTGCGCTAAAGAATCCCCCGAACATTCCTTCGGCAACCGCATGGAATGCAGGATCATGGTTTTCGAGACCAACATCTGAGCTCACACTATGAGGCTGTAAAATAATTTCATTGTAATATCAGTGATTTGTATACCATGCTCAAATTGAATAAACAAATTCAATGCAAGATATATGGTCACATGGTAAAGCACTAGCTCAATGATGCAACGGTTAATAAAAATTGAATGCAGTTGGACAACAAATCAGTAATATCAGTGATTTTTCATTGCTGTGAAGGAAGTTATGCAAAATGAGTACAATTGTGCCACTTTTGTCTTGGCTAAATGCAAGCTATATGTCATCATCACAAGCTGAATCTAAAGACACCAAATTCCAACAGCATAACAGCAACATAACGGCCATCATGGACATAAACAAAGCAAACATAACCTTATCCCCCACATAGCAACAATATAATGACTCATCTCGAGGGAGCCACCAGCACAACATGAGCATCCAGGTTAATTACATCATAGATAAAAAGAAGGAATAGTACATAAGCATCTAGGAAAAATAATGCTGATATCTCAGTTTCAACTAAAGTTTTTTTTAATGGAAAGCTTTGACTAAATTTTAGTTTGAATATTCCATACATGGACAGGAGATGGATTTGGAGATCCTGGAGGAGACGGCGAACGAGGAGGTGGTGGAGGTGGAGGTGGTGGAATTTCGTTGGCAGGCACTCCTTGCCTAGCTGCCAAATTCTTCAAGAAAAAGAGATGGAATTAATGCACCAAAATGAAATATGGTTTTGTGATTAAGATAGAAATTTTGTTGGCAGGCACCTCAAGAAGCTTTTGGATGCCATTGCAGTGGTCATACAATCCTAGACCCCAAGCTAACACCTTGTTGGCATGAGCCTCAGCTTTTCGAGTCTTCTCAGATTGCCTTCTTCGCTCACATTCGGCTTGTTCTGCACAATGACGCTTCAAGGCTGCTGAGGAAGCACCACTAGCTCTCACCTCAGCAATGACCTCTTTGTCATTAACGATCCCATTGAATAGAGCCCATTTCCCATGAGGCTTCCCAGAAGAGCAGTCATAAAGAGCTCTAGAATCTACAGTATTTTGCTTCCAATCAAAGTCCACCCCATTTAATTCTACGACTTTCCTTCTGTAACTCTCCTGTGCAAGCAAAGTAAAAAATGTATGAGATGTTGTGAACTTACTACAAGTCAGATTTAGAAGCAATGATGTCCAACAAACGACATGTACCAGACACTCGGTAGCTTCTTCAGTGTTGAGCATATTAGGATCATTCGGATCTGGTCCTCTATGTGTGTGCACCCAAGCCTCGATCTTGGTTACTTCTCGCCCTTCTTTCTGAGACTGCATGAAAAGGAACATTAAGTAAGTTACATATATACATTCTAGAGTTTGTATTAGAAACAGAACAAAAGTTTAGCTCATAACCAGCTTTTGGCTTATAGTTGTGATGGAGTTGGAGCCACCTTTGTGAGGCTTATATCTCGAGTTGACACGGTTGGCACGACTTGTCTCAGATTTTTTAACCCAGTCTGGATGACACCATTGATCAACTAGAGCAGCCCAAGCCTCCCTGATGCACCAAGTAGGCCTTTGTGCCATGTACTCACTTCTCAACAAATAACTCCGCCCAGCCATCTTGTCGGAAATTTCCTCTCTCAACAATCCGAAAATGGTCGATTATGGCTTGGATTCTAGTGTAGTACATGAGGCTTGTTAGGAGTTGTTTGCAGCACCTTCCAACATGTTGCTTTGCCGCCTCCTCGTACTGAGATTCATATCTATACCTTAACTACAAAAAATTTAAAGACTCAAAAGGCTTAAAGATAAGAGAAGTGTAGTACTTTATTTGTTTGTGTTCTACAATCAGTCTAGGATATGTTAGGTTTTGAAATTGTCATGATTTCAGTTCAGTTATTAATGACTTTTTATCTTACCCAGAATTCATCTTCAACTTTGTTGGCAACAGAATGACCACTTGTGTCCTTTATTGCTTTATAGTGCTCCCATGTTGTTGCCACCAAGCTTTCACCTTTGTAATTAACAAGACCGGGATGGTGGGTCCTTAAAATACATGTCAGTACACTTGATGGTTTCCTGCCCTTCCTTACTATAGGGATTTCACACCAATGGCTACAACGAAGTAGTTATGCAACTAAAACACATAGTATACCCTAACAAAACACCTAATATCGAATGAAATGCGAATGCAAGAGGATACTCACGTGTTCCCATCAGGTCGAATCAATGGACGATCTACCTCATTGGGAATAGCAGGCGGAAGTTCTGAAAGACCTCGTAGATAACCCTCATTAGAACCCTCAGCTATGTTCTCGGCAGTAGGTATGTTTATGCCAATCAAACCACTGCTAGAGTTTACATCACGGTGACATGGTCGCCGTCCAAGCGTCATCCTGAAAAATTTTGGATGAAATTGAATGCAACATGCACTTGCCAAGCAACAAAATTCAGATATGGTAACAACTTATCCTCTCAGCACAACACCATCAAAATAATAGAAAGTAAGAACATAGCAAGTGCAAAATCCAAAAATACACAAATTGGTCCAAGTTCAGCATGACCTGATACATACACACAATCAATCACTTCCTACGTTGTAAGATTAGAACAACATTCCCAAAATATAAGGTTAGAAATCATCAACATCTTCCTCGTAGTGCTCAATGTTCATTTCAGGACAGGATTCCGTATCAGATATATCCTCTTCATCTTCAACCATTGGCTGATCATTCCCTCCACCCCTAGGATTGTGCTGGTTGATTATGTCCGATAATTCACATGGGTCAACCACCTCATCTGAATCACTGATTGTAATGCTGTCAAGACCTGATCCAAGTTGTACAATGAAATCATCACCCTGTAGACCATCTTCTTGGAAGACATCTGCACTTGAGGGTGGTGCATTGCTGTAGTCATCCATTGTGGGAATGGGCAAACTGCCTAGAGGTGATACCTTGTAGGCAACCCACCATGCATTAAGACTTGAATTAGAAGTGCAAGCATAGGGAACATAATAAACTTGGGTCACTTGGCTGGCAAGAACAAAAGGCTCATTGGCTGGATTAAATGATTGATGTGCTACTTCAACTAATCCAAATCTATTCAAGTGTCGCACTCCTCTAGTTGGGTGAAACCAATGACAGTCAAGCAACACAAGACTAAATTCGTCATCACCATCGAATTTCAATTCTACAATATCCTTAATTATACCATAGTACTCAAGCTCCTACCCGGTAGCATCATCAACTCCAACAGCAAGCACCCCGGTATTAACAGTAGCAAGCTTCCCTCTAGATTTTTCATACTTCTCGGAGCGAAGTCTATACCCATTAACTTCGTACATGTCATATGACTTAACTTTCAAGCTACATCCTCGCGAAAGACGACGCAATTCTTTATGAATGCTTGCATCCTTGATGCACTGCAGCAACACAAAATATTATTAGATCCTAACAATTGTGAAGCTTTATTTGAGGTATTTTAACTGTTAGTATAGATGATTTACCAAGGTTTTGAACCAGTCCAGCAAGTTGGGTCTACCATTACCACCACCATCCCGCCTTAGTTTATCTAGTTCTTTTTGATTTGGGGGTCGAGAACGCCTCCATTGTTCAAGCTCAAATTTTCTACAGTTTTTTGTAATGCCATGAGTGCTACTACTTAGGAATATAAATTGTAGTGTTAATATTGCAAGCTCAAAAAACTTACTTGACAATTTCATCCATTTCTTTCATGTTTGTCAAGATATATATCATTGATGTCTTGTACTCTTCAAATGTTAAAGTCCTAGACACCCCTCTACCAACAGTCCATCCCCTCACTTCGAACAGCTAAGGATACTTGTACTAGGAGTACCAAATTGAGCATAACGTACTGGCCGATTTCGTGAGGAAGCTATTTCTTCAGGAAGGTACAAAGAAGTGAAGCTCGAAATCTCCTCGACAAGATAGGCCTCAACAATTGAACCCTCAACACGTGCCTTATTCCCAACTTTGTCTCTAACCTTTTTTATGAACCTACATAGAATGTGTTCATTAATGGCCTAACAGTAAATATAATATTCCTCTCAGAAAAGCTAATATAAAATGGACAAGCCACAGGAACAGCAGAACATACCTCTCATAATTGTACATCCAACGATACTTAACAGGGCCTCCAACTCTTGCTTGATAAGGGAGGTGTATTAGTAGATGTTCCATTGAATTGAAGAACCCCGGTGGGAATACTTTCTCCAATTTACAAATTATAATAGGTATGTTTGCCTCCATTTTTGCATCTGAACAGGATCTATTTCTTTCGCACAGAGCATCCTAAAAAAGTAGCTTAGCTCAGCTAATACCTCCCACACATCGTTATGGACAAATCCTCGAAGCATGACAGGCAGCAGCCGCTCCATAAAAATATGATAGTCATGACTTTTGAGCCCATGTATCTTCAGTTGCTCTAAGCTAACCCCTCGCCTTACGTTGGCTGCATACCCATCTGGAAATTTGAGCTCCATAAACCACTTCATAACATCCTTTTTTGGGTCCTAGTCAAGCAATATGGTGCTCTCGGCTTCTCCCACTTATTGTTTGGCTTTTCTACAAGGTTGAGGTGGCTTCTATTACACATCTCAGCTTGGTCAAGGCGAGCTTTGGCATTGTCCTTTGTCTTGTTAGGAATATCAATGCATGTATTAAATATTGCTTCAGCAACATTTTTCTCACAGTGCATAACATCTATGTTATGTCGAAGCAAAAGCTTGGACAAATATGGCAACTCCCAAAAGATAGGTATGTGTGTCCAATTGTGTGTGATGCCATAACCCTCAAATGACTTTTCTTTGACATCATTCATGTATGCTAGCACCTCCTCCCCTGTTAACCTACGTGGAGCCATGTCATGCACTGTTGTCCCCTTGAAAAATGCATTCCGCTGCATCCTAAACTCGTGGTCAGGCGGCAGAAATCTCCGGTGGCAATCAAACCAACTAAACTTGTGCCCTTTAGGAAGCCAAGTTGTATGTACATCTGCTCCACATTCATAGCAAGCCAACCCACCATGGGTAGACCATCCAGCAAACATGCCAAATGCGGGGTAGTCATGTACAGATGTATGGTAGGCCACCTTCATATTAAAATTTTGCTTCAGGTAGCTATCGTAAGTTTGTACCCCTTGCCATGCCTCTTTTAACTCATCAACTAAAGGTCGCATGAACACATTTATGTTCTTACCAGGATTCTTTGGTCCAGGGATCACTAGACTAAGAAATATATTTTGGTCCTTCAAGCAAAGAGCCGGGGGAAAGTTCAAAGGTGCCACAAACACAGGCCAACACGAGTATTGTGTTGCCCCAAAGCTAAATGGGTTGAAGCCATCCGTAGCCATTACCACACGGACGTTCCGTGCATCCATTGCAAAGTCTGGAAAGTTCTCATCAAAGTCTTTCCATGCTTCGCCATCAGATGGGTGCACCATGACTCTTGGATTAGCACGGTTGCCTTCCTTGTGCCACCGCATGTGCCTTGCAGTATCTGGCTCCATGTACATCCTTTGCAATCTTGGTATCAATGGAAGGTATCGCAGAACCTTACGTGGGATTGGTTTACGCTTTCTATGTGAGCTTTCTTCTTCAACAACTTCATACCGAGGTTCCCCGCAGAAATCACACTTCTCTTTGTGCTCATCATCTTTGTAGTATATCATGCAATTATTATAGCATGCATCTATCTTGACATATGGCATTTTTAGACCACCTAAAAGACACTTACACTCATACAAGGTTGATGGCATTTTATGGTCTTGTGGCAGAATATCTTGAATCAGTTTAAGTATATTATTTGTGCATTCTCCAGACATATTATGCTGTGATTTAATGCCCATCAAACATGTGACTGTGGTAAAACGTGAAACTTGAGTAAAATTGTGGAGTGGATCTTGCACAGCTGATAACATGGCATAAAGGCTTTAGCATCGGCTGTTGGCTCATCTTCTACATTATCAGCATGCATTGCATCTCCAAAGTCACACAACATGTCATCTAAGCGATCAGCAGTGCTACTGATCTCTTCCATTCTAGACACACTAACATGACGCTCTCCATGTTCAGTCCATCTAAAGTAGCCAGGCATGAACCCCCACTGACAAAGATGAGTGCTCATTAAATTTTTTGTTCGTCTAGTTGCATTGCGACATTTTGAGCAGGGACAAGGAACTCCATACTTAGCACTACGAACACCTTCGAAAGCATGATTCACAAAATAATCTGTGTTGTGTATCCACTCCTGAGAATGCCGTCCATTATCATGCCACCCACTATACATCCAACTACGTTCTTCTTCTAACGACATGGTTAAGTTTTCTACATAAATCTGAAAGAGAATGTCTCATGTCAATGCATGTTATTAAATTGTTGCAATTATCACAGTATGGTTCTAAACTACGCCAGGCATAGTAGAAAAGCAATTAAAAGTTTTAACATACTACTGATCGAACTACAGCCATGAATATGAATCTACAGAAACAATGCCTCACCTATGGCACGCTATAATTAACTCCAGACCTGAACTGAACCCGGTCTGCACTGAATTAACATTCATCAAGACATCTATCTTACTAAAAAAAGCAATCATACAAATACAAGTTCGGTAATTTGGCTACCTCATGGAAAAACAAAAAATATTGTATGACTAATACACAATGAAAGAACTGCATGCCAGGCAAACCATATAACACTGAAATCGTGAAGGAAGGAAACATCAAACATGAATACTTACTTCCACTTTAGATCGGTCAGACCACACAACAATTGCAATCACTGCCTTAATTTGTCACAAATTATACTCCAGTCAACCTGACGTACGAACAAGCAAGAATACCAAGTACCAGTTACAACAAATTTGCCAAAGAAAAGAACAATATATAAATTTTAATTGGAAAAAAGAGCCAAGAACAAACCAAGGTGAAGAGAGCAGGAGGGTCCTTAGCTGGCCGTGGGCTTCAGTCGGTGGAGGCAACCTTGAGTAGACGGGGACGTTCTGGAGGCAGGGTCTGATCGACAACTTGCTCCGGTTGGCGGCGGCGGCCGGCTAGGGCTTCAGGGCGGCGCGCGACTGGTCAGCAGGAGGAGGCACGGGTTGCAATGGGGTGGCCTCGATCAGCAGCTTGGCGGCGGCGGCCGGTTAGGGCTTCAGGGCGGCGCGCGACTGGTCAGCAGGAGGAGGCACGGGTTGCAATGGGGTGGCCTCGATCGATCAGCAGCTTGGCGGCGGCGGCCGGCTAGGGCTTCAGGGTGGCGCGCGACTGGTCAGCAGGAGGAGGCTATGCTCGCTGGGGATGGCATGGCTGCGATGCGGAGGAAGAATTTGGGGGCTGCGGGATCTACAATCAGAGGAGATGGAGATGCATTGGGTGGAAATTTGGGGATTAGAGGAAGGAGGTGGGCCTAATTTTGGGGGGCACCGTAGAAGGGGGTAGAAGGAAAGAGGACAGGTGAAAAATCTAGGTGTGTGGTGTGCCTCTTCGCGCGCCCGCGTTTTTTATGGCGGGGAGGGAAAAAGTTGGCGCTTGTTGCTTTAGCCTGTGGTACAGCCACCATGGCATCTACGTGGCATATATTTGTGCCTATTCATCAATCTTTCCCTAGTAATCAAACTAAACCATAGGGAAATTTTTCTTTCCTATGGGTTTTCTAGGTGCACCCTAGGGATATTTAGTGTCCCTTGGGTGGTCATATAAGCTCTAGGGAACATCTTGCACTCTAGGGAAACTTGTGATTTCTAGTAGTGACAAACACCTGACCGTTACACTGTTGCCACGTAGGATTGAATGAGTCACCGGTGTCAGACACCGGTGACACAGCCAGTCACAACGCCCAACTATAACCAGCTCAGGCAGATCGACACCTGTGTTACCGGAGGCACACACAGGTGAACCCTTAACTGACGTAGCCTAACTACTCAGTCCGATCTTGGCACATCACATGCCCTCAGCGCACAACTAACTCTGATCCCTAATAAGGAGAGAACCTCCGACAGCCTTCTGGCTCAGCAGCCAAACCATCTCAGTGCAGTTCCCTTAGCATTTACAACCTCTCCCCTGGTACAGAGATGTACCTGAGTCATAGAGCGCTAGACCACCTGTGACACAACTGCGTCACATCGGTGACTCTAACCTCTAGGGTTTTCTACTGCTAGCACTGCAGAGTGCTAACGCAAGGTAGTCTCACACTTGTGCAAAACTATTGACACAGGGCCACTGACCTCAAAGCATCAGTGCCACTGTCCAACACTCGGAGCATTGAGCAAAAGAACCTCCACAGAACATTACTACTTCATCCCTCTTGATAGTACGGGTGTCAAAGAGCATCTAGGCCCCAAGTTGGTTTTGATGGTTAATGGCAACTCAAACTGGTAACGTTTACCGTGAGTGTAAGCAGGTTTGTAGGTTCCAAGAAGAAGGGTCATCAAGGAAAGGATGACCACCAAAAAGGGATTTGTAGATTGCAAGGCCATAGACTGGTCTGCTCTAACTGATCCCAGAATGAGGAGTCTTCAATCTCTCATCCAAGCCTCAGGTCTGGAGTTCATATGCAATCTTCAACAAGATTATGACCTAGAAATCATTAAAGAATTTCTATGCCACTGTCTGGGTAGATCAAGAAAATCAAGATGTCATGCTATGGAAGACAAGAGGCCAGCTGCTCTCAATCACAGCTCCAAAATTCAACATCTTGTTTCATGCACCTATCGAGCCTGGTATGCCCAATTTGTTCAAGCTAGAGCCTGTCTCCAATGCTGACAGAAGAAAATTCTATCCAAGGAATTTTACATTCCCTGCCAATGCTCCTTCAGATCATGTGTACTTCAAGGGGATCACAATCACAGCAAAGCATCTTGTAAAGATTCTTCATGTCACCCTCCAGGCCAAAGGAGGAAATACAGATGCAGTATACAATTCAGTATGGCAGGTGCTGGTGCACATAGCAAAGAACATTCATTTTGATGTGGCCAATATATATTCCATGAGATAGATGCTGTACAAAAGGACAAGAAAGCTAAGCTGAGGTATAGGTCGTACATCATGTACATGATCCTTCAGAGAACATGTCTTCTGGATTCCAACTTTGACATGACAGTAAAGACCATCAAGACCCAGCTCAGGCCTCAGGCTGATGACCATCCTAATGAGCTCGCTGTTCCAGCTTTGTTTGGCGAATCCCCTGAACCAGCGGTGTCAGCTCCCGGTGACACAGCTGCTCCAACAGCTCCTCAAGCGCCTGCTCCCTCCGTGCCTGTGCCTCAAGTCCAAGTCCCCGCCGGTGTCACCGCTGATACTCCCACAGCTGACCCAGCTGAGTTAGTATCTGTGACACAGGTGGCTGAAGATGGTACTCTGTCCTCCTCTCTGATGTCTCAAGCAGCAGCCAGAGCTTATCAGAACAAAGTGATGCCAACACAGTTTGCAGCTCTGCGTCGAGAGAACTTTCAGCTCAGATCAGAAGTCTCCAGTCTGCAATCAAAGGTTGATCAGTTGCAGGCTCAGATGTCAGAAGTTCTCCAGCTGTTGAAGTCCAAACTCTGAATGTGTCTCTTCCTCACCCCTTTCTGGTGTTTTAGTGTCAAAGGGGGAGAGATTCATACATAGGAGAGACATAGGGGGAGAGTTTCATACAAAGGGGGAGAGATTTGTAAGGGGGAGAAAGAAAATTATTTTCTGGTGTACTCAAGGCTTGTTCTATCTCTGATTTTTCTGCCTTGATTACAATTAATACTAAGTCTTGTCTTGCTCACTTTACTCTGATGCTAAAATATTTCAGTGTGGCAAGTGTGTTGCTCTGATGCATATGTTCAATGCTCTGAAGCATAGGTCTAGACTGTTTTTGCTCTGATTAGTCTGCTTGCTCTGATTCATATACTCATGATTAATCCTATGCTCATTGACTTATGCTCTGATTCACATATTCATAATAAACATATGCTCTGATCCACATATGTTAGAGCTCTTGCTCTGATATACATGCCCATTGGCACTCTGATACATATGACCAGTAATTTGTTTGGCTCTGATACATATATCCATAGTGAATCTGCTCTCTAATATTCTCATATGCTCTAAGATATATATTCAGATGCTCTGACACATTTTTATATGCTCTGGTTCTTGCAAATGCATCAAGAGAAAAATATTTTAGTTCAGCTCACTATTCTCTGACACACTTATTGTTCTGAACTGATAAGAGTGTAAGTTGTAAGAAAATGCTGCCCATATCCAAAAATTATAATCTGTGCATTGGCAAGTTAAAAACAAATCTCTTGTGCACAGCTTCAGGGGGAGTGTATTCTCTACAACCTGCACATATACCTTCTATTCAAATTGATATGCAAATTTGTTGGATGGGTTGCCACTAACCACCAAAAAGGAGGAGATTGAAAGAGCATCTAGGCCCCAAGTTGGTTTTGATGGTTAATGGCAACTCAAACTGGAATCTAACGTTTACCGTGAGTGTAAGCAGGTTTGTAGGTTCCAGGAAGAAGGGTCATCAAGGAAAGGATGACCACCAAAAAAGGGTAGCTGTGAAGAAGCCGGTGCTGCTGTGCAAGGAGTTGCAAGCAAGGTGATGGTGGCTTGATGCGTTAAGGAACGTGACTACAGTTGGTGGGCAGGTAAAGCCTAGATTTGCTAGTTTCTTTGAGTCCATAGAAAAAGCCCGTACTATCAAGAGGGATGAAGCAGTGATGCTCTGTGGAGGTTCTAGTTGCTCAATGCTCAGGATGTTGGACAGTGGCACTAATGCTTTGAGGTTAGTGGCCCTGTGTCAGCAGTTTTGTACAAGTATAAAACTGGTTGGAGCTGGCACTCTGCAGTGCTAGCAGTAGAAAACCCTAGGGGTTAGAGTCACCGGTGTGACACAGCGGTGTCACAGGTGGTCTAACGCTCTATGACTCAGGTACATCTCTGTACCAGGGGAGAGCTTGAAAACGCTAAGGAACCTGCGCTGCGATAGCTTGTCTGCTGAGTCGGAGGGCTGTTGGAGGTTCTCTCCTTATAGGTTTCAGAGAGTGTGTGCGCTGAGGGCATGTCATGTGCCAAGACCGGGCTAAGTAGTGCGGCTGCGTTAGTTTAGGGTTTACCTGTCTGTGCCGCCGGTGACACAGGTATCGGTCTGCTTGAGCCGATTATAGTTGGGCGGAGTGATTAGCTGTGTCACCGGTGGCTGACACCGGTGATTCACTTAATCATACGTGGCAACAGTGTAACGGTCAAGTGCCTGTGAACCCTATATATAGGGGACCAGGGGAGGTCTTCGACCTCAACCAATGAGCCAATCAGTAACTCACATTCGACCATTGCAAAGCCTCTTTCCACCGAACGAAAGCCAAGTTTCCTAAGTGTCAGTTCGGGAAGGGTTAGAGTTCTTGAGCAAAGAGCATTGGTTCCTCCAAGAGTTATTACTGCTGAATCTATTACTCTTGGAGTGTCTAATCCTAGACGGGCGTAGGAGTTGCTGGTACCACCCAAACTTGTGTGGGTTGGGCCAGTAGTCTGTGAGGTGATTGAATTCTACCTGCTGCAAGCAAAAGGACTTCCACAAGCAAAGGAAGAGGCCTGAGATCAGGTACTCGGAGACCAAGCACGATTTAGTGCTGGCGACCTCTTCGGAGTAGCTTCTCCAACGGAGACGTACCACTCTGCAAAGAGCTGAGAACTTCGGTGAAAAACACTCTGTCTCCTGAGTACTTGCTGTTTTACTTCTTGATTCTTGCTGTATCTGTTTGCTTGTACGCTCATATAGATATTCTGTTTATCTGCTTAGATCACCTTTACAACTGTGTCTTGTTAGCTGTCTCACAGTTGGTATAGATCATATCTCATACATGTATCAGCTACCTGTTACACAGACACTGTGATTGCTCATCATTTTGCTAAGTCATTAGCCCACCTGTGTTAGGCACCTGTGTGACAGCTGCATGCTAATTTACACATCGCAACTTACCTGTGTCACACACCTGTCACACAGCTAGCTAATCCTTGCTTCTGCACAAGGCTTAATCTAAACAATCTAGTTAAAAGAAGTAATTTTTGTTAGCCTCCTATTCACCCCCCCTCTAGTTGGCATCTGAGGTCCTTTCAGGGTATTTCCTATATACTCAAAGAAACTAGCAAATCTAGGCTTTACCTGCCACCAACTGTATTCACGGCTCTTGACGCATCAAGCCACCATCACCTTGCTTGCAACTCCTTGCACAGCACCGGCTTCCTCACAGCTGTGACACAGCTGCCTAGCACAGCCATTACCTTATCCTGGAAACCACCTTTGTACTTTTTGGGTGGTCATCTTTTTCTTGATGACCCTTCTTCCTGGAACCTCTTAAACCTGCTTGCACTCATTGTAAACATTAGATTCCATTTTGAGTTGCCATTAACCATCAAAACCAATTAGTGGCCTAGATGATCTTTCAATCTCCCTCTTTTTGGTGGTTAGTGGCAACCCATTCAACAAGTTCACATAAAGATTTGAATGAATGATACATGTGCAGGTTGTTAGAATATACTCCCCCTGAAGCTGTGCACAAAAGATTTGCTTTTATTATGCAAGTGCACAAATTTTAATTTTGGAAATGGGCAGTATTTTCCTACAACTTACACTTTTATCAGTTCAGAGAATTAGATATATCATAGGAACATGATTTAACTAAACTGATATATTTTTATTCTGATGCAGCTATAATGACCAAAACATATGAATATGTATCAGAGCACAGATTCTGACTAAACATGTGTATCAGAGCAAAAGTTCAAAATAAACATATGTATCAGAACAAAAGCTTCATAGAGACATATGTAACAGAGTAAGGCTCAGGAATATGTGAGGAAAAGAATCATAACATAGTGAACATCATCTACACATATCAAAGATAAACATTACTGTATCAGAACATAAACTTAGATAAATTGTAGTCAAGACAGAAGAATCAGAGATTAAAACAAGTCTTGATACACCAAAATATATATACTCCCCCTATATCCAAAATACTCTCCCACTTAGATTTTCCCCTATACTATATATCTCTCTCTCTGATATTTCTCCCCCTTTTACACTAAAACACTAGAAAGGGGTGAGGAGAGAAACATTCAGGGAAGCTTGGTCTTCAACAGCTGGAGAACTTCTAAAAGCTGAGCCTGCAATTGATCAACTTTGGAGTGCAGGCTGTTGACCTCTATTCTGAGCTAAAGATTCTCTCGGTGCAGAGCTGCAAACTGAGTTGGCATGACCTTGTTCTGATTGGCTCTGGCTGCTCTTTGAGACATAAGAAAGGAGGACAGAGTGCCATCTTCAGCCACCCGTATCACAGATACTAACTCAGCTAAGTCAGCTGCAGGAGGACCAGCTATGACACCAGTAGGCACTTGAGCTTGGGCAGCTGGCACTGGAGGAGTAGGCACTTGAGGAGCTGTGGGAGCAGCTGTGTCACTGGGAGCTGACACAGCTGGCTCTGGTGAATCTCCAAATAAAGCAGGCACAGCAACCTTATCAGGATGGTCATCAACCTGAGACCTGAGTTGGGTCTTTGAGGTCTTCATTGAGGTGTCAAAAGTTGATTCTGCAAATCTATGCATTGAAGGATCATGTACATGATGTATGATCCATACCTCAGCTTGGCTTTCTTGTCCTTCTGAATAGCATCTATCTCATAAAATATGTATCTGGCCACATCAAAATGCTGGTTCTTTGCAAGATGCACCAATACCTGCTAAACTGGGTTGTAAACAGCATCTGTATTACCTCCCTTGGGCTGAAGAGTAACATTCAGAATCTTGACCAGATGCTTAGCAGTGATAGTGATCCCCTTGAAGTAAACATGATCTGTAGGGGCATTGGCAGGAAAGGAAAAGTTCATTGGATAGAATTTTCTTCTGTCAGCATTGGAGACTGGTTCTAACTTAAACAAATTTGGCATGTCAGGCTCCACTGGTGCATGAAACAGGCTGTTGAACTCTGGAGCTGTTATTGATAGCAACTGGCCTCTTGTCCTCCAGAGCATTACATCCTGATTGGTCTGTTCTACCCAAACTGTGGCATATAACTCTTTTATGACATCTGGGTCATATCCTTGCTAAAGATTGCAGATAAATTTCAGACCTGAGGCTTGGATCAGAGATGGCAGAGTCCTCAGTCTGGGATCAGTCAGAGCCAACCAATCTATGGCCTTGCAATCAACAAATCTCTTTGAAGAAAGGATCTCATGATAAACACCCCCTTTGAAGATCATTGTGAAATCTGGGGTCTGAGCAAGATGGATCGAGGTTTTCCTTATCTTCACTGAAGTAGGGGCAAGTTGACCTCATCCTGATGAAAGCACTGGTGCTCATTGAGGCAACTTTGCTCTTAGACTTCTTAGGGTCACTCTTGGGAAGCTTCTTGAATGCAGCTCTTGAGATAAATTGCATCTGATTAGCCTCAGTCCTCAGAGCATAAGAGAATATGTAGTGGAACTTGGTTTCCAAATCATCTGCAACTACTGAGGGACTGGGTGAGCTGTCTTCTTGTTCAGCTTCTTCTTCCTCTTCTTCATTGGTTGATTCTGCACTGGGGGATGAGCTTTCTGCCTGGTAGTCTTCATCAGAATCAGCTCTTTGTTCTCTAGCCCTTGGTGGAGTCACTGAGACTCCTCTTCCATCATCTGATTGGCTTTCAGAACTGTCCTCTTTGTCAGCTGAGCCACTTGCCTGTGCCCTAGGTGAGGACACAGGTGCTTGAGCACTTGGAGAAGTGGCTGCTGGTACAGCTGACGGTGACACAGGTGATGGAGACAGGTGTGGTGCTTGGGCTTGAACTTCTTCTGCCTGTGCCACAACTGGTTGAGACAGCTGCGAACTTGATGACTTGGCAGGTTCTGAAGGCTTCACTGATCCAGCCTTTGGTGATGATGCAGGCACTTGGGCCTCTTTTGCTGCTTGCTCTTCTGCCTCAGAGACTAAGAATTGAGATGGAGACATTGGATTCTACACATCCAGGGAGGAAAGTGTGTCAACACTTGTAGAGCTCAGAGTTCTTCTGCTCCTCCGCTGGTATGTCTACAGATCAGACTTGGCTGAGCTGGGCACCTGTGACACAGGTGGTGGCATCTCCTTCTTTAATTCTTTAAGAGCTTCCTTCTGTTGATCAAGCTGATCTTTGACTAATGGCTTAGAGCTCTGTGTAGTCTCTGAGATGATCTCAACATCTGCATCTGGCTGCTTCTTAGCTGGTGGCTCTTCAGAGACCACAACTGTGTCAGATCTCTTTCTCTTGACACTTGGTGCAGATGGGGCTACAGAAGTTGATTTAACTGCAGTAGATAGCTGGCCCTGCTTGAGTTTAACTTTAGCCATCAAGACAATCTTCTCAGGACCACGAGGCATTTTCATAGCTTTGCCTACCATCTCATTTATTTCTGCAAGAAGAATTCTGTCTCTGTCATCTGAGTTTAGACCTTTGGGCATTATACTTTGAGAAGGGGCAGGTGCTCTAGCTGATCTGAATGCTGGTGAAAGCAACCCTCTCTTGAGCCTGATCTCAGCTTGAACAGATTGTCTCCCAAGACCACTTGGCAGGGAGTTGGCTTTCTGGATCAATTCACTAATCTGTTGGATGAGATGCCTATCTCTGGCATCAGTATGAGATAATTCCATTGGTTTATGAGATACTGCTGACAGACACTTGGTTAAAAGTTTATCCTGCTTCTCAAGAATTTGCCTTCTCAGCTCAACTTGGGCAGAATGGGAGTTTGCTGTCTCTAGCTGTTTGTGTAAATTTGCAATTTCCCTCAAGATAGCTTTATCTTGCTCTAATGATTCTGGAATAGCCATAGATACTGGCCTAGACATCTGAAAGTTCAAAACTTTTAGCAGTGTATATTGTGGTCAGCTGTTTCTTCACAGTCTCATCAGTTGCTTCTCTGATCTGCACTGCCAGCTTGTCCATCTCAGCCAGGATAAGCTTGTCATTATCAAGATCTTCCTGAGACACTTGAGGTTTTGGGACAGGCTCTCTGATAGCAAGTGTGTCCCTTGGCAACACTACATCTGCAATTGAAGGTTTTGAGCTCTTCTTCACTGTTTTCTTCCCTTTCTTGGCAGCCTCTTTTCCCAACAAGGTGTGAGTAACATCAGTTGAGGATCTTGTCCTTTTGGCAGGGGCTCGTTGAGCAGAGCTGGATTGACTAGCTTGAGAAATAGCTTTCTTTGCGACAGCTCTTCTTTGTCTATAAGCTCTCTAACTTGCTCTTCTTCTTTCAGCTGTCTCCTCTTTCTGTCTTAGCCTTTCTCTCTCTTGATCAGAGTTTGAAATGTTGATTTCATGGCTGGACTCTTCTGGATCTGACCACTTAAGCCCACTGTCTGCCTTCTCAGAATCTGAAGACATCTGAAGAAACAAGATAGATAAGACAGAATGTAGATAAGAGATGTTCCTAAGATGCAGAGGATAGTAACTATGTGAGACACCTGTGTAAGGATGGGGTGACATGGGTGAGGACTTAGTAACAACCGATGTGTCTGACTGTTGAATAGGCTTGCCTGTGTGATAGGTGAGACCCTAGCGGTGACACAGCTACTTGCAGAGGTGGACAGCAGATTTTAGACAACTAGGGTTTTACTGGTTTTTGCTGTGAAATTTTGAGCAAGATTAGTTCTGGAGGATAATCAAGAGCTAAACCAACCCTAAACTCTAACAATGCGCTACTGGATTAGGCTTTAGAGCAAGTTCATGAGCCTGATGAAAGAACAAACGCAAGGTAGGGCTAGCGGAAGCTTACTTTGATCAAAAGATTGATAATGCGCGGATAAGTTGATGCTTGAGCTCCACGGAAAGCTTTCTCCGATGCGTCGAAAAGTTTTCGAGGGGTGGAAACCTCGATTTCGTTGAAAACTTGGAGTTTTGGCACAAGGCGGAAGTTGGGGTTTTGAGTTCTACGTGGATTCCATGGAAACGTATCGACGCCTTATATAGGCCGAAGGGGTATATGGTCGTTGTGTCACAGCTGAGTGAAGGACCTGTGACACAGGTGAGTAAGAAGAGACCCTGTGACCTACGGAGTTCAAAGACAATCACCTGAGGCACAGATGGGAGACTCAGGTAACAAGTTTTTCATCTGTGGAACACCAAGATAGAGACAGTTGGATAAGAAAGAAAGCACTTGAACACTAACAGAGAGACCTTATGAAATCTTCTCAATATCAGTTTGCCAAAAATTCAATCAAGCAGAACTAAAACTGATAAGAGTTGATTCAAAAACATGTACACAAGAGAGTGAACAGGTAGCTCAAGAAATATTCTCAACTCTAAGCATAACACACACCTGTGACACAGGTGAGTAAAATAGGTGAACAGATAGATAGAAAACATAGCAAGAACATGTGAGCAGGACACCAAGCCAACCTTTTATTGCAAGTTAGAGACATCAATGATATTCAATTCACTCCTCAGAGCACAGAACCTAGTCTCATCTAAAGGCTTGGTGAAAATATCAGCTAATTATTTTTCAGTCCTTACATGACACAATTGTATATCTCTTTTCTCAACATGATCTCTAAGGAAGTGGTGTCTCACTTCTATGTGTTTGGATCTTTGGTGGTGCACTGGGTTGTTGGCTAACTTAATTGCACTTTCATTATCACATAACAGGGGCACTTGATTAAAAGATATGTTGAAATCTTTCAAGGTCTGCCTCATCCACAATAATTGAGCACAACAACTACCAGCAGCTATATACTCGGCTTCTGCAGTGGAGAGGGCTACTGAGTTTTGTTTCTTGGATGACCAGGACACTAATGAATGTCCTAAGAATTGGCAAGTACCAGAGGTGTTTTTTCGATCAACCTTACACCATGCATAGTCACTATCAGAATAGCCAACTAGCACAAAATTTGCACCTTAAGGATACCATAAATCAAAACGTGAGGTTTAAATCAAATATCTCAGTATCCGAGTCCGGTCAAGCCTCTAAGGAAAACCCGAGGACGATGAGGCCAAGGCGGCAAGAAATAGAAGGCTGATAGCGCCAGTAAGGCTTTATCATATTCATCAGAATAGTACTATCCTCCTGCCCCTCTAGCCTGGAAATACAAATGGGGTGAGCCACTCCTCTCGGAGCTTCAACTGAATAATATGGCCCAGCAAATCAGACTTCTGCATAATCACTACATGCAAGAATCCACGAAGCCTGGTGCTGAGCAGTATATCACGGTTAGAGTGCCACCTGAGTACAATTTCTTTGATGAAGTTGGGGCTGGTACGTTTGACGTCAACTATGAAGACCTGTTCAGTCTTTATACCTTCGACAGACTCGACGCTAACATCATGAGGGTATGGACGCTCCACATGGTCCAAGAGATCAGGCGCTTGAATGCAAACGTTGGACTGATCGATCCATACCTATTCAACTGGAGGGTGCTCAACGAGAATGCAGAGATGGCCACGTAGTTCCTTGCGAAAGCATGGCTCGCCCAAAGGACCAAGGATTACATAATATTTGCCTACAACCCATCGTAAGTTCTTTAGTACTATCTAAATCTTTAATTTATGCACTTAGCTAGGTGTTTACATCTCACTTTTGACCATGATGTCGTGTATGCAGCGACCACTAGGTACTTGTGGTTATCGTTGGAGCATGGAACAAGGTCTTTTACTTTGATTCCATAATGAAAATGAAACGTGACTTCTCGATGATATGAAAGTGCATCGATGATGCCTTTGTGATCTATAAGGCATCAGGAGGGGTTAATTATAAGGTAAGGGGAGCAAAAAAGCTCACCCATAAATTTGATTTCCCGTGCAAACAACAACGAGAAGCAACGAACACATGTGGGTTCCACGTTTGCGCGCACATGGAGGCGGTTGCCCTAGCGTGGACTAAATGTGGAGTACGTAAGGTATTGATGGATCTAATATCTACATCGATAGTCTATTTAATAGCTACTTTGTTTCCATATGAAATTAATGTTGTTCTCATTTTTTCACAGGAATTTCATATTAACACGCAAGAGCAATTTGATGCAAGCCAGGACTTTACATGCATATTGGCGCGCTTCGCATATTTCTTCAACAATTTTGTAGTAAACCCCGCCGGTGAATTCTACTCCGGCGTACCCCCATCTACATAAATTTACTCGAACTGATTCTGTATTATTCTTTTCTAAAGTTTAGACTTGTCAGATTTGAGATGTCAAACATATTTGAGATGTGACAAATTGTTTAGCCAATTGTGCGGTGTTAGAGTGTGTTGTATATTTGAACGGACTTGTCAAAACTAAGAAGTCAAATTGAAATAATTCTCTGATTCCTATTCTACACTGCATATATACTTGTGATATATGTCCTGTGCATGCTGGGGCTGTACAGAGGCTGTGCAGCTGAGGTATATTTTGTTTTTTAGAGGGCATGGCTAGCAAAATGACCTGAGGCTAGCCAGGAGGAAGCAGGAAAACCCTGCCTGGTTGGTACTTACCATCGCTGACGGGTGCCTTTTCCACCCATCCGTGATGATCTCCATCACAGCTAACGAAATATCATCAAGGACAGGTAAAAAAGGATCCGTCAGTGATGAAATATCATCAAGGATAGGTAAAAATGGTACCCGTCAGTGATGGCAGCATTATCACTGACGGGTCGATATTCTACCCGTCCGTGATGATGTATCATCAAGGACGGGTGAAAATAGCACCCGTCAGTGATGATGTCACTATCACTGACGGTTCGATATATTACCCGTCCGTGATGAATGTCATCACGGAGGGGTGAAACAAGCACCCGTCAGTGCTCGTAGAACTATCACTGACGGGTCTATACTCTACCCGTCCGTGATTATATTTTCGTCACCTCTGATATATACTCATCACGGACGGGTTGGATGTTTACCCATCAGTGATGATTACCTTTCGTCACCTGTGAAAACGTCATCACGGACGGGTAGAAAAGGTACCCGTCAATGATGACTCTACCATCACGGACGGGTTAGTATTTAACCCGTCAGTGATGATCTTTATCACAGACGGGTAAATTACCCGTCACTGATAATACGAGTCATTACTGACCTTTAGTTACTGACAGGCCAAAAACCCGTCTGTGATGTGGGTTTTTGGCCCATCAGTATTGACATGTTCTGTAGTAGTGTGCCTTTGAAAAACAACACATCATATGTGTATCCATTCATCTCAAACACATATTCACATATAATTGGACTCATATCCACACTCACATATTCCATAGCAATTAAAAACCACATATCATATATAGATATATACATCCATTCATCTCAGACATACATTAACATACAACTAAACTCATATCCACATTCACATATTCCATAGCAATAGGCATGCATATATATAGCTCATCTGATCCACATGCATAAACAATGGAACTCAAAGTTGTAAAGACACAGTAATAAGCAATCTCATAGTTGAACCCACTACATAAGTTAAGTTTTACATTTTTTTAACTCTCAAGCTCTCAAGCATTAGTTCGGAGAATGAAACTCGTCATTTTCATGAATGACATTGGTAAGTAGGAAAGAAGCGATAATTCCACGAATTGGCTTGAGCTCATCTCTTTCCAAGCTATAGTCTGTGCATATCCAAGCCTGTAGCTAAAAAATAGATCAGTTTAATGTATCTCATAGATAAATAATGAAGTATGAAGGTATTCTTGCATGCATGACAAAACTTTAAATCCGTGCTTTTAGTCACAAAATATGTGATTGTTTGAATATGGTAGCAAGTGAAGAATCCATAAACGTTGGTCTCTTTTGGTTGTTGTTTGCGCTGCCAAAAAAGTAAAATTAGTTAATTACTTATAAACTAACTTATTAGTCTAAAGTGTGTTATATTAACATAGTTTAGCTCATACCAGTAATTTATATTTGTGGAAAAACTTATGCCTCTTGCATCTGCCTCCACAAGCACTAAACTCGATGAACAAGTTGTCGAGTATTTCACAAACGGGTGAGAAGTCGCAAACACTATGTTGTTTAGAATCAAGGTATATTACTTTGTTTAACTGCACCAGGATCACAATCACAACCCAATGGAAGTTGCATGTGTATATGTCATAATGGTTATTTAACCTAAGTTCGTAAAGTACAATTAACTAAGTTAAGAAAATAACACAACACTTATCTGGGTTGTAGGCAAAGACTATATAGTCCTTAACCTTTTGCACCACCAATGTGTTTGTCACGTATTGGGTGACCAACGTAACATTTTCGCATATGGCATCTTAGGTGACTATGTACAGTCGAGGAATCCCACTGGTTCTTTGTGCTTTCTAGATTGTTGGATCATGTATCTATATATATAGAAGCAATGAGTAAATACTTATCAGTATCCCATGAAAGGAGACCTCGATGGAGCACACTTACAGTGTCCAGCATCTCATAAGTGATTGTTCGAGGGCATCAAGGTTGAAGAGCTCGAAGAAATCCTAGAAGCAAACAAAGAACTTGTCGTCGAGGTGTTGGTGAAAAAAATCTTCTACCTTGAACCTGACGCCGACATCTATCTGCCACTCTCTTCCCAACTTGTTGCACTCTGCCATGTGCTAGTCATACAATCTAACACAAGTTATTGTCAAGTCATTGGTTTCATTGGAAGGGACCAATGGTTTTCCTATATTGAATTATTGGGCCAACAACATGAATGGTAAACTATCTTTGGAGGATGCTAGCCCGCCACTCTGGGCACTCATGAATCTCTTGCCCTTATCTTTACTGGTTTTATAAGTTTGCTTAACTGGTGATGGCTAGCCATGCATTAGTAGTATGTTTTCCTCGACCATAGTATGCAATGTGGCGGCCTCCTCCAGTGTAGATATGACCTCCTTGGGCATGGTAGGCATTGTGGTAGCTTGCGGCATGGTAGAAACTTTGGCGGCCTCAGTGTAGACACCGACTCATACTGTGCACAGAACTCTAGAGGGCTTGGGTTTGGCTCTGATCATGCACACAACTCCATCGAACTTGGGTTCAGTTCCGATCATGCACACAACTCAATCGGGCTTGGTTCGGCTCCAATTGTTGAATGTCATCAGCTCATCATTTACATGATGTCTCTCTTTGGCTATTGGCTGAATGAGGCAACGATATCATGTAGGCACGTGAGCTCGTTTCCTGAGGGCATTGGTAGAGAGATTGTCCTAAACTAGGGGTGCACACGATCCATATTGACCTTAGCTATGTTAGGCGCTAACCGAACATGGTGCATCAATTCACCTGCATGGTGAGGATAAACTTTGCCATGGTTAGCCTCCACAGGGTGATCCTTGAGTAGTCGCACCATAAGTGTGCATCGCATCACCACCTGAATATATGGATTCACAATTAGGTAAGCCTAAAGAACCAACTTAATTCAATGTAAGTAGCATGTTCTAAGGTTTATCTTACTGAGATGAGGTCGCAAGGGAATGTCAAGGATGCTTCGTCCACAACAGGGTTGACGGACGTGTAGCTACTCCGACGAGGACCGGGGCTATCATTAGGTAATCTGATTTGCTGCATTGTAAGGGATTCCTTGAACCTTCGCATCTCTATCTCTACTAGCCGTCATGCCCTCCTGACTATCTTGTCATTGAGCGCATCATCATTGGCTCTCTTCCTCCTTTGGTAGTGCTCCTCATTCTCAGGGAATACTTTCTTCCAGCCAACACCACTCCCTACGCCTAGCTTGCGACCTGAACACTCCAGGTTTCCTAGGACCGCTATGAGGTTATCTTTACCTCTTTTTATAGCTGAAATTGCTGTGAGAAGATTGTGAACTCAACTCGAGTTGCAATAGACCAACAAATTATTTGACTTCCAACCAAAAGTATATATGGACTATAGGCAGTTTTATATCTTTCCAAATGTTAGGTCACTTCTTCGTCTAAGGGGTTTGGGAAGGTAATCTTGCCCATCAACCGGTCGACCTTCCTCAAGCTCTAGCTCAGTCACTAGCCCGCCCATCTTGAATTTTAGCAAGAAATGGTGTGGACCTCCAAGAGTTGTGCCTCCTCATCCTCTCGGGCCCATTTGTCCCTCATCCCCACATGCCTACCGGCTCCTAGTCTGTGTGGGGGCTTGTTTCTTGATTGGAGGTCCTAGTACACATCGCTTTACGCTAGAAATTCAGGCATGCTCTTCATCTACACAAATCTTTCACACTTTTGCGAGTCCAAGAAAGGGTATAACCTAAATGGACTCTCATTCTTCCTTACAAACTTTTTTGAGAGATCGCTTTTGAAGGTCGTCCACGCCTTATTCATAGTTCCTACTGCAACATGTCATAGATCCTCCTGAAATTCCTCTAGAAACCCGAACCATATAAAAAAAATTCTTTGAGCATACTCTTTATTTGCACTGGTTGTACATCTTTCTAGGTATCTATGGTTAGGTCATCTTTTTCCTGTGCAAGAATCCCGTGAAAGTTCAAAATTTGGAACCAACTCCTTTGGGTTCCTTAAGGGTGTGTTTGGTTTGAGGAATGAAAAAGAACGGAATGGAATGGTTCTGGAACCATAGAATGGAATGGAATGGAATGGTTCTATTATGCTGTTTGGTTCAAAGATTGGAACGGTTCCATCTATTGTTTGGTTGAGAGGATGAGAGGATGGGATGGAACCAGCCCCGGCCGCTGCCGCCACCGCCCGCCCGCACCAGCCCCGGCCACCACCCGCCCGTACCAGCCCCGGCCCCCGCACGCTCGAACCAGCCCCGGCCCCCGCACGTTCGGCCGCCGCCGCGTGCTGCACCCGCCTCGTCGCTTAACCACCGAGAGCAAGCGCCGCCGCCGCTGCCGGGTTGCTCGCCGCTGGCTGCGCCGGTTTGCGGGCGCCGCCGCTTGCCTTTGCCGCCGATGCTGTCGCTGCTCGGGCGCCGGCGCTCGCGCCGAGGCGCCGCCGCTGTGCCGAGCCCGCCCGGGTCGCCACCGCCGGGCTTGCCGCCTTCGAGCCACCGGAGCAGAGAAAATGGGGAGCACTGGAGGAGGAGGGGAAGCGGTACCGGCCGGAGGAGGGAAGGAGACAAGGGCGGCGGCGGCGGGTGAGCCGCAGGGGAGGCCGGCGGCGCAGAGGAGCTTCCCGGCCGGGGTCTTGGAGCGGCGTGGAGGCGGAGGTGGCTTGAGAGGCACGGGAGCTCAGGAGCCGGCGGTAGCGGAAGGCCCGTGCGCAGCGGCGGCGAGGCGGGCGCCCGTGCGGGAGCAGCCGGCGGCGCGGGGAGAAGGAGCCACGGTAGAACGAGGAATCAGTTGGTTCGGCAAATTTTCAGAGACCGCGTCGTTCCGCATCTAGCCCGAATATTCGGTTTGGAGGAACCAGTTTGTTCCATTCTACTTTGCTATATTCCTCAAACCAAACACTAGAACCACCTCAGATTCTGGAACCGTTCCATTCCCTTCCACTTCATTCCTCAAACCAAACACACCCTAAGTATCCTGGACTTGTCACAAATTATTATGATCATAATCCGCACTAAAGGCCTCTTTGAGATTGTTCTAGGTCCCTGCTTAGAGGTCCCCGTAGTCCTCATAGAGTCCCAAGGATTCAAGGAAGGATTCAGGGAAGACGTCGATGAAGGTGAAGATGATCTTATACAAATAAGATTACGCATGGAACAATATTAATAATTTAATTAGTATAATTTGGCAAACATATATTCTCAAATATTTGCTTAATGACCTACATTATAGCAAAACATACGCTATGTAGCGAAAAAACCAGCAAGCATATGCTCTAAAAAGATAGCAATAATAATTAACAATTTATTCCAACCTAAATAGCAAAAACAGCAACATTAGTTTCCATATGAGACCTTAGTTGCCAACCCTAAATAGCAAAAATTATAGTTGCAACCATATACTCTAAAAAACAGCAAGCATATATTCCAAATATAACCCTAATTGCCAACGCTGGTTATATCAAAAATTAACAGCGAACCTAGTTTCCAATTTAACCCTAGTTAACTCTAAATTAAATTGATCCTAAATTAATTCTAAATGAAATTAACCCTAAATCGAGGAGAAGGGCGTACCCTAAATTGAATTAATTCTAAATTGACCTGTATTTTTGTTTCTTGCATTTTCCTTTTTGGACTCGTATAAATGATGTGATGTCTATCATCCGTCCCATGATATAAGGTGTATTTTGATTGATTAAGAGAAAATTTTAACTGATAATTACTCCATTAGTATGTGATTTATGTGACATAAAATTGATGTCATTAGATTCGTATTTAAAAATATTTACTAATGATTATGACTTTATATAAAATAAATCATAAAATCTTATCATAAGTAATTAAAATACGTCTTGAACAGAGAAAATAAAATACAAATAAACAAATAAATGTGCTCGCGCGAAATTTGGCACTAAACTACAAATCCCCTCACGAAATCGAAACACCAGCCCCTCCCCATCATAAAACACTCGCCCAAAAGGAGCAAAACCAAAACCATTTCTCCCATTTCCCCCAAAACTATGGACTTCTCCGTCGGCGGCGGCGGCGGCGGAGGCGCCAGCGGGAGGGTGCAGGCGGAGCGATGGCTGGAGATTGCGGCGAAGCTCCTCGCCGCGCGCGACCTCGTCGGCTGCAAGCGCTTCGCCGAGCGCGCGGTGGAGGCGGATCCGCTCCTCCCAGGCGCCGACGAACTCCTCGCCGTCGCTGACGTTCTCCTCGCCTCCCAGACGCTGCTCCCCTCCGGCAACCCCGACCCGCTCGCCGTCCTCCAGTTGCCCTCCAACGCCAACCCCGCCGACCACGGCGCCGTTTCCCGCGCCTTCCGCCGCCTCGCGCTTCTCCTCCACCCCCGCAACCCCCACCCTGGCGCGGACGTCGCCCTGCGCCTCGTCCACGACGCCTACGGCCTACTCTCTGATCCATCACGCCGGCCACCGCCTTCCGCCCCTACCACCGCTCCTCCTGGTGCTCCCCCTCAGACTGCCGGTGCCGCTGCTCCCGCGGCGGACTTCTGGACGGCGTGCCCGTTCTGCTGCTACGTTCACCAATACCCGCGCGAGCTGGTCGGGCGCGCACTCAAGTGCCCAACCGAGTCTTGTCGCCGGGGGTTTGTGGCTGCTGAGATACCTACCCCGCCGACCATCGTGCCGGGCACCGAGATGTACCACTGCGCCTGGGGGTTCTTCCCCCTCGGCTTCCCCAAGGCAGCCGACCTTGGTGGCAACTGGAAGCCATTTTACAAGGTGTTCCCTTGGAACAATGCGCCAAGCAGTGGGGGCATCACTGGTAGGAACTATGGGAACCGTGGTGGAGGCAGCAATGACCGGCAGCCGCAGAATGGCAGTGCTCGTGGTGGATCATCCAGAGGTAGGGTCAAGAAGACAACCGCTCGCAAGAAGGTTGGGGCAGGGCTCAAGAGGCGTTCTTTCGGTGGTGGCGTGGAGAGCGGCATTGAGGCATCTATTCTTGGACAGGACGGATGGGCTGAGGGTGAAGAGGGTGGAGGTGGACGGGCGGAGGAGGTGAGAGGGATTAACATAAATGAGGAGGCACAGGCTACTGATGGTACTGGTAGGGCAAATGTCACTGGGGGGGTTGAGGACATGGGCAGCTTCCATTTGGATGTTGATCCAACAGAGGATATATTAGGGAATCTGGGGAATTTGCACAACTTGCCATTCTTGAGGGTGGACAATCTTGGGAGGATGCTGTAACTGTCACCGTGGCTTGTTGCGGTGCTGAAGTATGATTAGCCGGGTCGAAACAGATGTTTCAAGGACTGACCCGTACCGTTCTTGTTGTTGTTGTTGTTGTTGTTGTTGTTGTGCTATTATCTCATCTGTAGTAGTAGTCTACCTTGTGCTTGTAGTTCTAGCTAGTGGTGGAGTCGTACCATTCAGGCTGCCATAAAAGTACTCTGTGACTGTGGTATCTCCAAATCCGGTGGGGATATGTACTCTTGTCTTCGGCAGACAAACTTTTGGGGTTTTCTTGTGATGAAAATAATGCTTCATAGATCGAGGGTGGTCTGATCGGTTATGTTTGTCATGCCACTTAGGTTTCTTCAAGGGACAATGGCGAGAGAAGTCTCTGAGATGAAGTAAGTGAAGCTGGCTCTTCTTTCTGAATACATAAACATTTTTTTGGTTAGAAAGGCATATATTGGCTATGGCTATATGATAGTGATTGACTTGGTAATACTAGGTATGTCATTCTACTATGAAGTTGATACTTTAATGCTTATATGATTGCTTAGGATCATGGATATTGATGCTGGCAGAAATCTATCAAACTAAAACTCTCAACTTACGTGGACTCTTGGAAAATTTGCATTATAATCATGTGATGGTAGATTGTTGACATCATAGTGATCTGTATTTCCTGGTACATCACTGACCTCAAAATGGTCATTGTTTTGAGAATCTTGAGGTTATCAGGCATTCGAAATAATTAACATGGTTATTTAGAACAGATTTTCGATCTTGCCCAGCATATGACTTCTGTTAGAAAAGGGCAATAGTGAAGATACCCTATATGAATTCTTGTTGCCAGCTTTTTTGTAAATATGTATATGCACCAAATGCAGTTAAGTTCTTGTGGATGTGATACTAGTTACTTGTGCATTTTATATTAAACGGGATCCACACATTGCATTTAATATCTACTTATTGACCAAACGAACCATTTTGAAATTGGACTAAGTCATATGTTGTTTCTTTCAGGTTAAGGAAAAACAGCCATCTATTGCAAACTGAATAAGTTGTCCCAACCACCCTTGCTGAAAACCTGAAACTGAAGATACTTGGCTGAGCTTTGGAGGGGATATCAGTAGCCTGTAAACAAATTTTGTTTCATTCTATCTATTTATTAAGCTGCTTGTCCCCTAGCCTGAAAGAGATATGGGCAGCATGTAAAGCTCCGTTATTAGTTTGCCAAGAAATGCTAACTGCAGATGTTATGCCCCTGCTAGCTGTGCCAGAATTTCAAGCATCAGGTGATGATTGTAACTATGTTCATCTCAGCTGTTAATAATGATCACTGGTTAGCTCCTCAGGTTGTTGGTAGTCCCAGAAGTTGTATTGATCTCCAATCATCTAAATGTGATGACGCCTCTTTGTATTCTGCATTTGTCCTGTTTTGTACAAGTGAATTTTACTGGGAGCTGTTTGTGAGCCAAAGGCTGCCAGAAATGACGTTTTGGAGTGGAAGCATGACTCTGCTGAAAGTGAGAGCACCTTATTTTTGACATAAACGAACAGGCGACGCCTCAGCGACGGCAGGCAAAGTGGCAGCCAAGTGTCACCGATCTGTATGGGCACGATCATAAATTTACTAAACATCGAGCATAAAATATCACGTAATTCGTCTTAGATGAATTGTTTATTCTTCAACCTCCGTGGCTACTTGAAGCACAGTTTATCCATTGGAATTCAAATATGGCAATTCTATTGCATGCTGCTGAAATTTGGAGAAACTCCCACCATGAGTGGATGATTATCCGTTATCTCCCTGCATGCAATTTTCTCCAGTATTTAACCCCTGCAAGGCACTGTTTTGTTGAAAAACCCTCAAATCCGATGGTCGGTATCAAATAGGACATTTCGCAGCACAACGGAGTTGCTAACTCACACTTCCATAGTTCGTCACCCAGCATCTCATTTTGTTTTGGAGGAAGACAAATCGAAGACAAGCTGAGTTCAGCTGTAAATTTGAAATCTCTAACTCCTAATCTATAATCAGAAATTCAACTCAGCTCATGCCATGGAACTCAATTACAATAGATTCTTTCTTTCCCTCTCTTTTTCTTTTCCCATTCACAAAGAACATGACAGAAGTACATCGCTCTTTGACCTCTCTACCATATATCAAAAGCAATCATATGAACACGACTCCTAAAGGGATCTTTAGGTACAGAAGAATGCACGAAAACCAAATCAATCACCTCACCACCACCACAGTATAATGGCTGAACAGCCTAAACAATTTGGGCGGGGCAGTCTGGAAGGGTTAACCTTGTAACCAAAAATTGCCACCGGGATGCATAAGCCATCGCATCAAAAGTTTTGCTCCTTCACAAAATCATTGATGACAACTGCAGGTCAACACTCTAAATCTGCCCGGCCACACCTGCACGCGCCCTTAGAACCTCAGTACGTTTACTTCTTTCCATCTGTAAAACCAGCCAGTCTATGCCAGATTTGATCCCCCTCCTGCCAGAAAAACAAGTGTTCCATTAAAACAAAAGAATAAACGTGCAAAACACAATGCACCCAGTGACCAACGGTCAAGCCAAAGCTTCTCTGTATGTTGCAACTTGTGATGTTATCCAATCTTTTACAAGACCACACTGCAAGCTTGACGATGAGCATAGAGCTCAAAGTATTTAAATTGACTACAGGTCAAATGTGCAAAAATATGCATGACTAAATCGTAAAACTTTTTCAACTATCATGTGTTGAGGTGAACAGGGGTGTTGGGGGGGGGGTGGTTCTCACCCATCATAGGCAGATACAGACTGAAACATATATGGCCTCTCATTTAGCTCTTTAAGATGCAGATGTCTAGTCAATTCTTCATCAGCGATAACTCCAGGTAAGTCCTGCTCAAAGAAATTGAGAAGCACCTCCAAATATGAGAACATAAGATGAATGACAAATAAGCAATTTGACAGAAGGATATGGATCCCACTCCATAAAAGTAAATGTGAGCCAACTCCCAAACGATAACATGATCCATCCATGAACAATGTCTTTGCCATGTTACAGCTATTGGAAAAATAGGGGAAAATGAGGAACACTAAAAATGATAGATTAGACCAGAAGGAACATCATTATTATCTGCATCCACCCTTTCAGTACGTGATCTCAAATTGCACATCAATCGGGAACTGAGTTTCTCAAATATATCATCATTTGAAGTATGTCAATTTTCGAATGACAGCAACAAGGGAAACATACAGCACGAAAGAACGGCAAAACAAAGGTAATTCAGCTTACTAAGATAAGTTATACAGTATACAGATACTCATTCAGAACAGTTACATAAAAAATGAGAATAGTACCAGATTTGCTGTTGAAACTGAAGACAATGAAAAGCCTAATACATTGTTTATTTTCAAAAGGAAGGGCAATCCCTCCCTCCCATGATTCAGATTACTCGCAGGTTATAAGGTGTAGGCACTTTGTAATATGTGGATGTAGGTGCTTATAGCATGTGGACTTGACTCGCATCTTATATTTTGATCGATGTGCTAACTTTTCTCTAAGGACCGCACTTGTCTAACCATAAGAATATATTGTGGTGGTCCAAAAGATAACATGAAGATTAAATAATTTACAAGTCATTTTAGGAAACTGGAAATAAACCCTTCACCTGTTTGTTGGCAAATATCAGGACTGGTGCCCCTTTCAGATCCTCATGGCGAAGAACCTTTTCTGAAGTAAGAATTTTATGTTAGGTTTCTCTTCAATGGTTTCCCTCACGTATAACCAGAATACCCTTCGCATCTAACAACAATAAGATAATAGTTCAGGAAAAAATGAAAAGGATCAATTTACCCAGAGCAGATTTGGCATCTTCAAATGATGATGCAGCGGCAGCATCAATGACATATATTATAGCATGGGCCTCTTGGTAATATTTTTCCCAGATCGTGCGTAGACCAACCTAGCAAGCATGCAAAGTGTGTCATAAATCTGAAACAGTAAAATGGAATCTCATATGACTGGGAAGTAGTAACTGATATATGGATTAGCTTATAGTAATTCCTGTTACAAAGAGAAGGAACTAATATCTACCAGTGGAATTCTTAATTAGCACGTGGAGTATACGCAAAAAAACAAAACAGATGTGACTCCAGTATGGGCTAATTCCTCCCTTATCAATCAAAACATACGCATAGCGCATGACAGAAGACATGAAAATGATTCATTTGTACAATAAGCAAGTAGAACAAGCATCCCCTTGTTCCACATACACAACAAATATTCATGATCCGTCGCAAAAAAATAATACTCATGATCACTCATACACTAGATATAAGCAAATGTTCGATGTCTACTTCGCCAGGAGTACCTCATATGCTAGGGCCCACAACCTAAAGCTATAAGATCCTAGTCGTCCAATCTTAAGGTATACATCCCCGGTATATTACACATTCAAACAAAATGCAGGTTTCAACTCCAATTAGCCTGACAACCTACTCAAGAGACAGTCAACCATAATAGATGGAGCATTCCCAATTTCTGAGTAGAATTTTGGTCCAAAAGTCTGCATTAGCAATCTTACCTGACCTCCCAGATCCCAGAAAATAATTTTTGCATTTGCATCCTCAATACGACCAATATTAAGTCCAACAGTAGGAACAATACGATCAGGTGGAAGTCCCTCCCCTTTCAGATAAGTCGATTTCAACTTTTCCAGCAATGTCTATAATATGAATTATAGCAAGTTAGAAACACATCAATATTAGGTAAAGATGTTATTATAGAAATGTAGATAATAATGTGATTTTGAAATATAAAATTTTTTGAAGAAAAAAATGAAGAAAAGCAGCATGGGCACCAAAATATAGATGTTGTAGAACCAAAGATGTTAACTAGAAAGGTGTAGGCTCGGTTTGCGGTTGCTGAATTTATTTTATAATCTACTGCAAAAAAAGAAGCCACAGAAGTAGGAAAAAGTTGGTTAAACAAACGGTAAAATAGGTAAAAGCCGGTTGGACAAACGAGATTATCGTAATCCACTGCAACACCAAATGGAGCCGTAGTGGACTAGTTTACCATGTCCATGGTGGAAGGAAGTTGGACTTACAAGTTGATATAGGCAATAATACTAGTATAGAATAGAAATATAGATGGCCAAAAAGAAGTATGAATAGCAGTTTACATACAACATGCATATTTTCAAATATATTTAAAAAATCAATGTTCAGGCAATTTCCAATCAGTGCAAACAATAAATAATGTCACAAAAGGAGAGTATGCTAGAATTTACAATAAATTGACATCAATTAACAGATACTGATGAACATATCAAGTTCAGAATTGGTAGATTTGACAAACTTAACAACGTACAATCATGGCTAAATTTATTTGGAACAGGTGAAAAATCCAAATAATAAATGATCAGCCGATTTTGACTCAAAGATGTAGGATAAGAAATTATCAACTGACCATTTATTTATTTTAAAGATTGAGAGCACTTACTGTCTTGCCAGCCTTGTCAACACCAAGAATAAGAACATGGAACTCTGTTTTGTTAAAGATATACTTCCATAGACCATGGGCCAAGGAGAACATTGCTCTAGCCTGCTTCTCTCGCCAATAAGCAGTTCACTTTTGTCAATCTATGACCAGTACCACGTCCTGAGCAACCCAAAATGCGTTAAAAATATTCCTAATCTGCAAGAAAAGTCAAATTACCAATAACAAAACCCCAATAAATGCTAATCGTACTAAATCACCACCAGGATCACTCCATGATCAGCACAATTGCAGTGCCGACACCACAACATACATCATAGACACAGCTCCTCTCTTGCATGATACATCCCAAGAAAGCCCCAACAGCTAAGATGGGGGTGAGTGGGCAATCAAGACGAATATCTCCCAATCGACGTCCCAAGGGAAGTAAACCGGAGCCATACAACACCATAGCGCAAAATTTTGAGCTAGGCATCTTCGCTAATCGGACATAGGAATGGACGTTTATCTCCGAAGCGTATGTATATGATGAAATTGTAACGAAGTTCCTACCGTCACCTGAATCTCATCCCAGTCAACCGAAATGTGCAGAAACGAAGACTTAACCCACCAATAACAAAATTTCATGAATGCTCCCTAAAAAAAATTCCTCAGGAATGCTACTTGTACTAAATCACTCGAAGGGCAACTACATCATCAACACAAATGCACAACACACATGCGGTGCTCACGCAACAACAACACTCCATCGACCTACCCGTCTCCGTCCACCCAGCGCGCCAGCACACACAAAGATGCAAACCTGCTACATCCCGAAAACCGCCGAGCAGCCAAAATGGTGGTGAAACAGCAAAACCAATTTGCAAAGCCCATAAAGCATGGATAGTGACCAGAGGCACGCATCAGGACAACCAATCTCGGGCAAAATTGGAGCTAACCATCCTCACTAATACAGCATATGAATATAAGGGAACGCATCGAGTAAGTTAAGCGAGACTGGCGGTGGAGATCGGGGAGTGTTGGCGCAGATCTGAATCGCTCACCGGTGAGAGACGGGCCCGAGCTGGTTACGAGATCGGATCGCTTCCGGTGGCACAGGCGCGCTCTCCGTCGTCTCGAGCACGGAGGAGCCGCCGCTGAACCCCGCAGCGATCGGGCTCGCTGCTGCGGAGTGCTGATGCCAACGACGACAAGCTCCGCCGAGGAAGAACGGAGATATAAACAAGGGGCAAAAGGCGACGCGACGAAATGGTTGGCAGTTGGGTTTGGACCCGATCCCACGAATTCTACTGCTGCCCCGACGCCGGCATGCGGATGACGGGTGGGCCCTCGTGGCGCGGCGCGGGAATGACACGCCGGGTGGGCGAGTGGGTTTTCCACCTCCTGGAGTGGCACACTGACAGGTGGGTCGCACGAGCGTGGTGGACGTGGGGCCTACCTGTCAGCGGGTGAGATCTGCGTGTGTGGTTTCTGACCCGACGGCGTAACAGGTACATGACAGGTGGGCTATGCAAACTTCCTCGGTTGCGTGAGTGGCGGTGGGCCCGGGTATCATGGTCGTACACGTGAATGTATAGTTTTCTGGGTTGGAATTTGGAGTTGTACCCGACGAGGAGCCTCCTCGTCGGGCCCACTTAGTTGTGGGGCCGCCAAGGGTGATATCGCGGTTGTGCTGTTCATGTCAGCGTCAAGTGACTGCCGCAGCCTTGCCGTGCGTCTAGGTTGACAGACTACTTACTTGCAAACACGCCCACAAAGCTAGGGTGGTCACTTTTTCAACCGAAAATCCGAACTGAATAAACCGACATGATCAGTTTATTCGGTTTCCGGTTTACTGTTCGATTTTTATTCTGCTATTGTTCGGTGTTCGGTCTATTGTTCGGTTTTGCAGTCGATAGAACCGATTGCACCCAAGAAACCGATCTGAAACTTCCCCGTATGCAACGCAAGCTCAAGCCCACGTTAACTGACTCCAATACCCCACGTCCCTTGCGTCTTCAAAAGAAAGAAAAATACCCACGCCCATGTTCAGCTTACATCGTTCCTCCCACACAGATCGATCTGGTTCCTCAAATTTAGAGAAAAATGGATCTGCTTCTTCCGTTCTCTGCTTCACACCTCCACCCGAATCGAGTTGCTCCTCGACGCCTCCACCGGAATGAAGTTGCATGGCATCTGAATCCAAGGCCGCAGCCCGCAGCTACCCGATCCCCATCCCTCATCGGCAGCGCGAAGGCGAGCGCGCGAACCTGCCGCGACCTCAACGCCGCCTGGCAGCTGGCCCTAGGCAGCAGCCTTCTCCTTCCCGGATCTCCGCTGCTTGTTGTTTCTGCGAGTAGATCGTTTTTTTATTAACTAAACCGAAATAAATTCGGTCTATTAAGTTCGGTGGGCAATTTCTAGGTTATGGTTTTGGTTGGCAATGCTTCAAAAACCGAAATGAATATGAACCGACCAAATTCACTGAATTAACCCGTTGAGGCGAGGTTTGATCCGTTATTACAGCTTGATTTTTCACGGCATTCTACCTTTAATAGCAAAGATAATTACTGATTTACAGCGATAGTTGTAAGTACAGCAGGAACAACACACCAACCCCTTGATCCAAAAGAATAACGTGGATGAACCATATAGATTCAGCAGGTAATCTCCTATGCTATCGAAGGAACTCACACGTCAGTAGAGGTCTTTATAAATCTTCCTCTAAAACTTAGAAATTTTTAGACAGTTTTCCCCAGACTCGATACGGGTATCTACCCTAAAAACACATAGTGTTTATTCTCAAAACTCAACATTTCTCAACGAGTAGGGTCGCGGATATGGTGTCGTCGGCAACTCTAAATCTTCCACCATGCCGATGCCTGCCGCATTGATCTAACTGTGGGGTTCGATCATCGCGATGTAGATTTTCCCTCCCACTAGACAACGAGAGTGAAAAAACTTGGCACCATAGTCTTCCTCCTCCAACAGAAAGTCATTGGACAGCTTTCAATAGCTCTTCCTTGGTGATAACGTGCCAACCATCTCCGTAGTGCCGTGAGCAACGTAGTGCTCTGATACCAACGGATGTTTATTGTTCCTCACGCAGAAGCAATGCAAGGTAGTAGCATACTGAATAGTAATAGCAACCAATGCTTCCTCATCTTCATAGCTAAGTGGTATGTACCTTGTGTATATGACTTATGTCTTGGCTCAACAATAACATCAGCAACGGTACTAGAGGTAGGTTTAGTGGTATCATCCTTCCCCTCTTCAAGCAAAATCGTCCTTGGTTTTGAGTTGGTCTCTTCAATAACATCCTCATTTGTAGATTGAACGGGGCCAACAAAAAAATTCACCAGCTTCGGCCTCCTCATTCTTTGCTGCTTCTTGCTCTTTCATCTTCTACAGACGTTCTTCAAGATTTGACAGGTTCTCCTCCATGGGCATCAACTTGTACTACTTTTCGCGCGTAATAGTGCACGTATTGGCGATGGAATTGCACGCAACATCGTGCTCTTTGTACCGTAGCTCTCCAGCAGTAAGTGACACGAAACCATAGGTACTGTAATCATGTCGCACAAAACATCATAAGAAGATTTGCTACCGAAAACTATACCGTAGTTTGGTGTATAATGTCGAACTTGTCGTGACACCATCTCTGGTGGACGTATATATGAGAAATAATGACCAAATATCCCTTGCTCAATTCCATCTTGATTCCCTTCCTTTCTTGATTAACCGAGATCTTCATGGACTCCTGATGGTGCACGGTATCCTCCTGGGTAGAGCCCATGCCATGTACGACTAGAATTGTTTGCCATCTTAGTATGACTAGTTCTGTTGCACGTACGTTTCTATATGTCCACTCTATCTTCAGTAGCAAAAATAATTAATTACCGGTTTACAGTGGTTTTTACAGCGGTAGTCGTAAACATAATAAGAATAACACGCCAACTCCTCGATTCGAAAGAATAACATGGACAAGCCATATAGGTTCAGCAGGTAATTGCCTACACCGTCGCAGGAACTCCCACACTAATAGATGTTTTTGCGAAGCTTCCTCTAAAACTTAGAGATTTTTAAAGAGCTTTCCCTAAACTTGATATGGTTATCTACCGTAAAACCACATCATGTTTATTCTCAAAATTGAACCTTCTCGGCAAGCAGGGTTGCAGATATGGTGTCGTCGGCAACTCCAACTTCTCCACCATGTCGATGCCCACTGCATTGATCGAACTGTAGTGATCGATTGTCGTGGCGCAAATTTTCTCTCCCACTAGGCAAGGAGAGTCAAAAAGCTTGGCACCATAGTCTTCCTCGTCCAGCAGAAAGTCACTAGATAGCTTCTAGTAGCTCTTCCTTGGTGATGACGTGACGGCCATCTCTTCTGTAGTGCCGTGAGCAACGCCGTGCTTCGATACCACCTGATGTGGATCAAACCTTGAGGTGAGGTTTGATCTGCTGTTGCGGCCCAATCTTTCACAACACTCCAACTTCAGTAGCAAAGACAACTGGTGGGGTTATAGTTATAGTCACAAATGCAGCAGGAATGTTGTTGTAGGAACTCACACACCAATAGAGATTTTTGTAAAGCTTTCTCTAAAAGTTAGGGACTTTTAGACAGTTTCTCCAAATTCAATACATGTATCTACCCTAAAAATACATCGTGTTTATTCTCAAAACTCAACCTTCTCAGCGAGTTGGGTTGCGGATGTGGTGTCGCCAGCAACTCCGGCTTCTCCACCATGTCAATGCCCACCGCATTGATCAAATTGTGGTGATCGTTTGTCGTGGCGCATATTTTCTCTCCCACTAGACAACAAGAGTGAAAAATCTTGGCACCATAGTCTTCCTCCTCTAGTAGAAAGTCACTGGATAGCTTCTTATAGCTCTTCCTTGGTGATGACATGTTGGCCATCTCCTCTGCAGTGCCGTCAGCAACACCGTGTTCTGATACCACCTGATGTTTATTGTTCCTCACGCATCAGAGTTGGACATGTGCAATGCGGTGACACTAGTCTTCTATTGTTGTGGCACATATGATACTCCCTCCGTTCCAAAAGATAAGTCGCGCACGCGTTCCAAGATTTGCTATTAGACTTATAATATTTTGATTATGTGATACAAAAGTGATATTGTTGGATTCATTTTTAAAAGCACTTTCCAATGATATCATTTTTGTATCATATAACTAACATATTATGGACCTAATTGTAAATCTTAAGATGCGTGCGCGACTTATATTTTGGAACGGAGGGAGTATTTAGCAGTGTAGAGGAGAGAGCGTGAAAAGAGATGCTAAGAGAAAATTCATGCGCTAAAATTAACTGAAAACAAGAGACAATAAAATTTTAAGGGAGCACATAGTTCTCAGTTGATCAAGAAATTCTTATTTCTAAATCGATGATCTTGGGCGTTGGTTATTTATCTAACAGCTAATTAAGTAGTTGCATATTTTAGAAATTATATGCAAATTTAGGTTTACAGATATGCAATTGCACAATTCTTGACCTAAAGTTGCGTAAATTTTTATATACAACTCTAGGCTTGATAATGTGCAACTCGATCAACGAAGAAATAACTATTTCTCAGATGACTAAGAAATAGTAAATCTAAAATTTTAAATACAAAATAAGACAATTTTATCTACCATTGTATTGCATGTTCTTTTGTCATCTCTAAGTAACATGAAAATGTCATAAGAAAAGACTAAATTCCTTACCATAGAAGGTGCCATACAGTAAGCATCCATTCTTTAATGCTACATATTCTTCTCCAAAATTCATATCAAAGCACTATTCTAACATATCCCGCTTACTCCTCACCACTGTCCCAACCATCTACATTGATGTCGTCTCTCGTAATGATAGTTAGCACCATCTGCAGTCTCATCCACTGCCTCCCTATTATCATCTTCCATTTCCTGTCTCCCCTAGCTCACTACCGATGGATCCATCGGCCCTCTTCGCGGCTCGTACATCTGCCTGCTAACGCCACTCACCATCCTCCTCCGTTCCATGACCAAGGTGGTGCCACCTGTGCCTTTGTTGTAAAAACCTACCTTTTCCTGAGTGCCATGGCCAGTCAGTGACATCTTCTCATCATATGTTCGAGGATTTCCGTAAATCTTGAACCTTGATCCGGTGACAAGCGAAGATGCTAGTGCCTGAGGGGGATATGTGGGAGGGGAAGAAGAGCTGGCTGAATAAAAGGTACTCCCTCTGTTTTAAATCTATGTAATTTTTGAGTTTTTACTGTCTTCAATATAAATTTTTGACTATAATTTTTGATCTTGGTATGTTATCAAAAATAATAAAAAGCATATACTTTAAAATAGTTTTATAAAACAAATCTAATAATATTATTTTTATAGATTTTACACAGTTTAGTGGTGAAAATTTTAAAGCCTGACTACACATATCCCAAGACGACTTACGTACTCCCTCCGTCCTAAAATGTAAGGCGCACATGCATTCCAACATTTACGATTAGACTTATAATATTTTGATTATGTGATACAAAAGTGATATTGTTGGATTCGTTTTTGAAAGCAATTTTCAATGATATCATTTTTATATCATATAACTATATATTATAAACCTAATTGTAAATCTTGGGATGCATACGTATCTTACATTTTGGGACGAAGGGAGTATAATAACGGAGGTTATAAGATTTTAATTGACTTATTTTGGAAAAGTAGGCTACCTTATCAGGGCGAATCCGTAATTAATTACAGAATAGGGAGAGCAATCCGCGCGAGGTCGTTCGTTTGCAGTGTACACCAATGCCAACGTCGGCGCTGCCTCGTGGCGTCCACGCCGTGCTCGTGACCTCCGGCCAACTCCGCCACCTCGACCCACTCCTCCAAGTGCCCCCGCTCCTCCTGACCAACTCCCTCGTCGCCGCCTTCTCCCGCGCCGCCCTCCCCTGCCTCGCCTTCCCGCTCCTCCGCCACATCCTCTCCTGCGCTCACCCCCTTCGCCCCGACGCCTTCACCTTCCCACCGCTCATCCGCGCGGCCCAGGGACACGCCTCTGCCGCGCAGCTCCACGCTTGCGCGCTCCGGCTCGGCCTCGTCCGCCCCAGCGTCTTCGTCTCCGGATCCCTCGTGCACGCCTACCTCCGGTTCGGCCACATCTCGGAAGCCTACAAGGTGTTCGACGAAATGCCGGAACGCGACGTGCCAGCATGGAACGCGATGCTGTCCGGGCTATGCCGCAACGCGCGTGCGGCCGAGGCGGTGGGCCTGTTCGGGAGGATGGTTGATGAGGGTGTCGCTGGCGACGCGGTGACTGTCTCCAGCGTGCTGCCGATGTGCGTGCTGCTTGGGGACAGGGTGCTTGCACTGGTCATGCATGTGTATGCAGTGAAGCACGGGCTGGACAAGGAGCTCTTCGTGTGTAATGCGATGATCGATGTGTATGGAAAGCTGGGGATGCTGGAGGAGGGACGGTGGGTGTTTGATGGAATGGAGTGCCGCGATCTGGTGACGTGGAATTCGATCATCTCGGGGTATGAGCAGGGTGGGCAGGTTGCTGCTGCTGTCAAGATGTTTCATGGTATGAGGGACAGTGGGGTCTCCCCTGATGTGCTGACACTTGTCAGCCTGGCATCTGCTATTGCTCAGTGTGGGGATGACCGCGGTGGGAAGTCATTGCATTGTTATGTGATGAGGCGGGGATGGCATGTGGATGACATAATTGTAGGAAATGCTATAGTTGATATGTATGCCAAGCTATCAAAGATCGACGCTTCCCAGAGGATGTTTGATAGAATGCCAGTTCGAGATGCTGTGTCCTGGAACACGTTGATCACAGGGTACATGCAGAATGGACTTGCCAATGAGGCAATTGAGACATATGGTCATATGCAGAAGCATGACGGTCTGAAGCCCATTCAAGGGACATTAGTTAGTGTTTTGCCTGCATACTCACATCTTGGTGCGTTGCAGCAGGGCACGCGAATGCATGCACTGTCCGTTAAGATTGGATTAAATCTGGATGTGTATGTAGGTACTTGTCTGATAGACTTGTATGCTAAATGTGGGAAGTTGGCTGAGGCCATGCTTTTGTTTGAACAAATGCCTAGAAGGAGTACAGGTCCCTGGAATGCCATCATTGCTAGCCTTGGAGTTCATGGGCATGGTGTAAAGGCTCTCAGTCTCTTCTCACAAATGCAGCAGGAAGGAATTAAACCTGATCATGTCACATTTGTGTCATTATTGGCTGCCTGTAGTCATGCTGGCTTAGTTGAACAAGGTCGGAGTTTCTTTGATATGATGCAAATTACCTATGGTATTATCCCCATCGCAAAGCATTATGCGTGCATGGTAGATATGCTTGGTAGAGCTGGTCAGCTGGATGAAGCTTTTGATTTCATACAAAACATGCCAATTAAACCTGATTCTGCTGTTTGGGGCGCTCTGCTTGGTGCTTCCAGGATTCATGGGAATGTTGAAATGGGCAAAATGGCTTCACAAAACCTATTTGAACTCGATCCAGAGAACGTTGGATATTATGTTCTAATGTCGAATATGTATGCAAAGGTTGGGAAATGGGATGGAGTTGATGAAGTAAGGTCTTTGGTCAGACGCCAAAATTTGCAGAAAACACCTGGATGGAGTTCAATAGAGGTTAAAAGATCAGTGAATGTATTTTACAGTGGCAACCAGACAGAACCCCACCCTCAACATGAAGAGATCCAGACAGAGCTGTGGAATCTGTTGGCAAAGATGAGAAGTATAGGTTATGTTCCAGACTACAGTTTTGTCCTACAGGATGTAGAGGAGGATGAAAAGGAACAGATCTTGAATCATCATAGTGAGAGATTAGCTATTGCCTTTGGCATCATAAATACTCCATCAAGAACTCCACTCCATATATACAAGAATTTGCGGGTGTGTGGGGATTGCCACAATGCTACCAAATATATATCAAAAATAACTGAGAGAGAGATCATTGTCCGGGATTCAAACCGGTTCCACCACTTCAAAGATGGTCACTGTTCTTGTGGGGATTTTTGGTGAAATACAATATAAGTTTTTCGTTTGTACAACTTTTTTTTGTCAAGCTTAGTCCACCTGGTGATTGAGTATGATTTTAACATTGATGTACCGATGAGATTTTGGAATGAACTGAAATAGTTTACTGATGTCAAAAAGTAAATAGAATGGTTAGTTCTTTATATAAGCAAAACTCCTTCCATATATTCTTGAACTGGTAGTATTTAACAGGAAAACTTCTTTGTTGTTGATTACCAATATTGAATTTTAATTATAAGTGTCATAAATTTATCTGACCGCTTAAGACTATTTCATAGTTCTGGGTCATTTCTGGTATATGATTGGGCTTTGTACACTCAAAAGTCATTAAATGGTTGGATAGTAATATTGCATTCTCCCCTTACTGTCTTCCTTATGATGGTTTCTCATCATTCTACTTTTGCTGAAGAAGGAACACAAACATGGTTCTCATGAAAATAGAAATATTGAGTAATCAAAGCCCAGGTGAATATAACGTTGACTGTATATTTCTCTCTAGTAGAATTTGGCACCTCATGGAAGCTCATCTTGTATGGCACATTTGATCTCGTTATATGTTAGTTCTTTCGAAGCAATTGATATGGATATTACCTGCCTAATGCCTTTATCTTGCATAGTTGTACACATCTATCTTGTAGAAAATAAACCTACCCTGCCCAGTGCACTTAAAACCATAGTCGACGCCGTCATCCAGGCCATAGTCACATGGTGTACAATCTCCTCACTGTCGCCTGTACTGCCTGATGCACCTCCTTTTTGTGTGTTTCCTACTTGAGCTTACAGAATGAACTAATCTGGCTGCGGTTGTGTAAAACTTGTGTTTATTCCTTATTGGAGATTTTCAGCATCATGGCAGTGGCGTTTGAAAAATACATATGGCATTTTGTGTCGCGTTCCTACTTGTGATAAGAGTAAAAGAAAAAAGAAGTTGATGATGTCAAAGGGTAGTTCGTTGTCGCCATGATCTTTTCACTTCAATTGTACAACTTATAAACCATAATTGCTGTTTTGCAGGATACCTTGGAACGGGAAACATGATAGTGTGATTAATAGGTTTTTCTGAGTAGTTAAAAAATGCTAAGAACAAGAAAACTGATATTCCTCTTCTTAATGTGCAAATTTGATGGCTGTGCAGTGTGTACTACTTGAGTTTATCCATAACTCTAGCTCTAGCCTCTTGGCCTTTTCGAGTTCAAGAAAAGTCCAAATAATAGGAAGAGTTAAGAGGAATTTGTCGATTTTGAACGTTACCGGGATTTCATTAAGCATAGTCATAGAGGATCTCAGTACCTTTTTGGTTTTTCTCATACGTTGCTTTTGTTGTATGAATTTGTTGTCTCTCTTCCATTTACCTGTACTAATAGATTCATCCTGATGTACTTTTTTGTATCTTTATTGCGGAAGGATCGTACTTATCCGTGTGGCCTTTTCACTTCCTGATGCTAGTTACCTAAACATTTATTTTAGTTAATTTTCTCTCTGCAGTTTCTGACGAGGCAGGTTTACAGCATGTTGTGCAAGAGTTGGAGGCAAAAGCTACCCTTCCTTTTAGCTTTGCAAAACAGGTCTACTTCCTAAGCTCATTTTCTCATGCGATGCTTTAAAAAGTTTTAAGTGGAGTGCTTCTGTGCTCTACCAAATGAAAATTGCCCAAATCTTAAGGCACGTCTGGTTACTGTTTTGCTAATAGTAATGGGTGACGGAGTTTGCGGAAGCAATCCCCGAACTCTTGAATCCTGAGGCTATAAAATATGTGATTTTGTGTTTGTCGAGCGTAGAAGCTTTTTCTTAAATCAAAATTCTGAATCAGTATATTGTTTCACTCCTCGAAGTTTTGCAAGGTCGAGTATCTATTTGTCATGTTGTGGACTTCAACTCGTAGAAAACCTACACTAACATTAGAGGATTATATAACGTTTCATCCTTGCAAATTACTGGTAGAAGCCGCAGAACAGAAGATGTAGTGGGCTAGTGGTTCTTGTTCAAATATTCATTTCTCAGAGGACCAGCCCCATGAATGCACGAATATCCAGTTTTGGGGTGCATATACCAATATGAGCATAACTTTTCCATGTTTGCAAAAACTGCCTTCCCGCTATTGTTGTTGCTACTTGCTAGTAAATGATTAAATTGGTATTTGGAATTATTTATCTATTCTGAAGTGATCATGCAGCCGCTCACTAATTCAAATCCATGTTTGCCTGAACACGAAATAATGATATGTTTAGTTCAAACCACAAGAATAAGTGAAATTCTATGTTTGTGCATTCATGGGACTGAAATTTCTTCCTTGATGGAGATTTTCGTTTGTACGAAGACATGAAGGAGCTTCTGACATTAATTTCATTTCTCATGCAAAAGAAAAAGAGAAAAAATTACAGGCTTTGCTCCTGCAATTGTTTTTGTCTATAGCGTCCCTTCGTTCTTGCATGTCATGAGGCAGCCAAATTCTCGAGGCACTTCAAAGCGATCGTGCATCTTGTTTGTCTGTGGAACAGGAAAGAAGTGTTGTCACGGCATTGCTATGGTCCATGCATCCAAATAGGCAAATTATCTTCTAGATGATGCTAGACATTTGTTACAATTATACCATGAAAACTGGGTGTATGAGAATGCTAACTGTTTTGCACTGTGATGGATATGCTACTATGGTTCTTTGAGTCACATAATGTTTAATTAGCTGAAAGTAACATAATTCATTAGATAATTCATAATTGTCCTTGGAAAAGATAATTTACTGGATTACCCAAAATATTCTATTGTTGCAGTGCTCAACTAACTTTGGATTGATGGAACATTTCTTGCCATGAGTTGCCTCCATGGAAGAAAATTTCAGATTAGAAGGCTTCGGTGAGGGTTTTGGCTTCTGAAAGCTGCATCGCTTCTCTACCGCTTACTGGGAATCTTGGATGCGATATGCACAATTCTAATGGGATCCAAGGATAAGAAAAACGGATTTAGAATGATTTTGAACATCTACTGTTTTTATATATATTTTTCCTCAGAGTATGTGTTTCTTCGGTGTTGTATCAGCATTAATCCAAAAATTCATTTAAATTACGTGACAATCCTAACTATAGACATGTAATCGCATCTACTCCTGCATCAGCAATTGTTGTCCTCATTTGGGCATTTGGTGCCAACTTGGAAGATTGGTATCCCTTTTGAAAGCAGGGTAAGAGTCCCCGCAGATAATAGCACTTCATCTTGGTTAATTACTTTGTCAAAATTTGAAGCACTCCTAAAGTAGAAGCAACCCAAACTAGCAAACATGTATACCAATGACACGCCTGGCCAGGATATCAAGTTGATTCCATAAAAGTGGATTACAAAGATGAGGCAACACCATCTCTCTAATTTGGTGGCTGTAGGTGGGTGGCTTGTGTAGACATGGCCCAAAATCTCCTAAAACCCCATTCCATAATCACTCCCTAATCGTCACCTCAAATGCTCAAACCCTTATAAAACCACCCAAAATCTCTCCCAATAAGCACAGCTCCTCTTCCTCTCCAAGAGAGAGAGAAAAGTTTCCTTAACCATTTTATCTCCCCCCACGAAGGACAACTCGCAATGTTCGGCCCCTGGTAAGGTACGGAGGTCCAAGAATTGGCAAGAAACCATCATTTCTGGCGCCAAATCTCGCATGGGATTCGGCGCCTCCTCCTTCTCCCTGCTGTGTGCGGAGGACAGGGACAGCGTCCTTGGGTGGGATGGTGATGAGGGGGAGAAGGCGCCGGAGTTGGGGAGGAATCTTGATTTCTCGGGCTTCGTTGGATTGCAGTCGGAGAGCGATGAGCTTGTAGGGTCACTCATGGCGAAGGAGAGGGAGCAATTGTTTGGAACGGCAACGGGGGGTTACATGTAGAGGTTGAACAATGGAGGGCTAGAGCTTTCTTGGAGGGCCGACGCCATTGATTGGATTTGCAAGGTGAATCTGCTCCAGATTTGCATTGAGGACATATTAATGCCTTTTGTGTTTCGTTTATCTTCATGGGAAATTTAGGATGCTTTCATGAATCATGTTTTGAATCATTTTAACATGTTTCTATCTAGTTCTTAGGTTCTGGGTTTTGCATCATGATAGCTGGCTGGCAAGATATGATGTAGCATTGGCTCCTGCTTTTCCATTACTTGTTCAACTTTGTTTTTGCATGGTAACTGAAATGGACTGCTTGTCTCTGTGATGTGCTGCTGCAGGTCCAGGCTCACTACAGTTTTGGACCAGTGTGTGTTTACCTCGCTCTGAACTATCTGGATAGGTTCCTATCCTCAAAACAACTCCCGGTAAGAAGCTAATCTAAAATTGTACACTGTTCTTTCTTTATCAAGTCGATCAGGACAAGTTTGTCTGGAGATCATTGCATCCTTCCCAGCCTTAGGTCGATGTTAATAGGGCACAATTCTTTTGTTTGTCTCTTGTTGCTGCAGGATGACACACCCTGGATGCAGCAGCTGCTGGCAGTTGCTTGCCTATCTCTTGCTGCCAAGATGGAGGAGACTGCTGTTCCCCAATCTCTAGACCTTCAGGTGAAGAAGACATAGCGGCCTTATATGAAATCGATATTGTTAATTGAATTTTCTAAATTTTGGTCGGTGTGTCACAGGTTTGCGATGCAAAGTATGTGTTTGAAGCAAAGGCTATTCAGAGGATGGAGGTTCTTGTGCTAAGCACTCTGAAATGGAGGATGCACTCTGTGATCCCCTTCTCTTACATTGATTACTTCCTTCACAAGTTCAATGAGGGGAAGCCGCTAACTTATGATTTGGTCTCTCGCCTCTCGGTGCACCGTGCTCATACTCAGCACTCTGAAAGGTACGACTAAATTGCTTTGTGAATCGATCCAGACTCTCCCACATTTTTTTAGTTTAAGTATCAGAGAGCAAGTGAATATAATATTTCTCATTTGATTTACAGCAACTGAGTTCCTGCAATTCAGACCTCCTGAGATTGCAACAGCTCAGCAGCTGCTGAAGCCCAAGTTATTGACTTCAATAGCACTCTTGTAACTTCAGAAATCCCTGTAGATAAGGTGTGGATCTTCTACCAGAAAATTCAGTTTGTGCATTATATTACATTATCTGAAAATCTAGTGAAAATGCATTTGCAGGAAAATGTGCGGAGATGCCATGGAGCAATGCAAGAGATGGCACTGGTGACGAAGAACACACACAATAGTGTGAGTCCCTTCTGGTGTGCTGGATGCCTCATGCTTCACCTTTAGGAGTGATGACAGCAGAACACCAGGATCATCACAAACAATCAAACAGCACCAGTGGCAACAATAACCAGGCCTGTTCTCCTGCTTCCAAGGGGACAAGGCTATACACAGCACCAATGTCATAAGATCACATACATAGACATACGTAATTGACATTGTTTTTTGGTTGGTATTTTTTTTGGGCTTGTCACCTCAATGCCTACTTCGGCAGTTCAAAAAGAAATAGTAGGCATGACAACCAGCAGAGTAAAAGACGGAACTAATAAGAGCAAGTATCTATTCTTGTGTTCTGAAAGAAGAGAGAAGGGTGTGTGCTGAAGAGAGGAGGAAGTTTATTTCCTCTTCCAATCTTGTTCTCGCCTAATTTTTTTCTCTTCTTTTTTATATTCCCTTTTTCTTCTTAAGCTGGCATCTGTGTACATGATTTCCGCTGTGTGAAGACATAGCGTGAAAGAAGCTTCACAAAAGAACATTCATTTGTTTCTTGGTTCTTTGACTATATGGAAAAACATACTTGCCTCCGTGAGAAGATATGTTGACTCACAAAACTAAACTTGATATCTCAATTCCTCCATTAGTCCATTTCTTGTTGGTCAACGCCTTTCCCTTATCCATGCCCCTTATGACAAACTTAATAATCCATGTGATCACAAAAAATTCAAAACTATTTGGTCCAATCATTCCCATTATCAAATAGCATATGTTCCTTCTTTGATCATTGATAGGTCTTGAGCTTTTGTAGTATCAGACGTTGCAAGTAGTAAGAAACCTCTAACCTTTGGCTGTGTGCATGCCCTATGCAAAGGCAAGGAGATACTTTGTGTTGGCATCATCTTGTTGCTGTTTCCAAGTAATAAAACTCCTCCATTGTTTAAAAAAAAGGAAACCTCTAACCTTGCGAGTGCATGCAGCAGGTGCAGGAATTCCTGGTATCATATCTGTTCACCAGTTACCAGGCCAATCTTGACACATCACCTCTTCTTGAACCTTTTCTTGTTGTTACTACAATCTCTTGTCCCGAATTTACATAGAAGCATTTCATCCACAAGTAATAGTGCAGACACAGGGCACAGGTAGAAATTAGACTTCAGCAAAAATAGAACAATACAGTGAAGAAAGATACTCAAGTGATCACCAGTCTTGTACTAGGATATTTTATCTTATGATCATGGTTAATGCCCAACCGTGTGTCCACTTGGATAATTGAGAAAATTTTCTTGAGGTAACAATGGCACAGGCAATGGCACCTGCAGCTCCTTGTATCATTAGGAACGCTTTTCGTTTGCTACAGTATACTCAAGGATACCCTGAGTAAAGGGCAGAAAGCTACACGTACAATCAAATGGCTCAGGTCAGGTAATATGCAATGTTTGATGGTGGCTAGCTAGCTGAGCTCCATTTCCTCTCATGCATCATGCATGGTTCTCATCAAGCCTCTGAAATTTGTTTGCACTGTTTCTTATCACAGTGGGCAAACGTGCAGTGACTAGATACATTTTCGTTTGGGCTTCTCCTCTTTGTTTTGTTTTCCATGATGTCACCTGGCATACTTGTATGTAGTCCCTGCCAGAAGGAAGCATACTTAACTTCCGTTGATCTAAATAATTAGGTTTTCTCAATCATGTAGTTGTTCAGAACACATGTGCACCTTTATCTAGGTGAATCTTGGATGCACTTTTATTTCTAGAATATAGTCTTGGATGCAGTTGATATAGCTAGTAGATCTCATCAGGTTGTCCCTGAGTAATCCTTGGGAAAAGTTAATTAGTACTACTGCAGTTTGTACTTGCATTTGCACATACAGTTGCTGAGGCTGTACTTGCCTCTCTTTTTTTCTGAGGTTGTACTTGTTAGTGTGACAATTTAGAAGAACTAGGGGTGCGCTTTTCTGCTACCATACATGTGTTTGTTTTTCTTTGTTTAATCTAAGCTAGTCACGACTGGGTACAGAAAGACCTGCACTTGATCATAGGTATATATCGAACATAGAACTCCTGTATTTGATTAAAAATTAATTGGAGGATCCCTAGTTCAATTCACGGTTCTAGTGATTCACCGGCCTAGCTATCGGTACTTTATTTGTTTCTGCAGTAGTCAAAAATGTGCTCTGGATCGAACTCCATTGTTTACATGATAATTTTTTCTCTTACTGTTTGTTATGTTTTTCTTCAATCCCACATTATGAAATCAGGGCTCAACTGAGGCTGGTAATTCTTTTATTCATGAAATCACATGGGTATATATAGTCTACTCAAGAATCCACAATAGATATATTTTAACACTTCATTACATGCTCTTTTATTTTTCTAATTTTGTATGATGATGTCAATCGAAGAACAAATGGTCCAACTCAACTTTGCGTAGTTTTCGTTGCAAATCAATGTAAACTGTAAGTTGCAATTTGATCTCGGTTAATTAATGGCCGACTCTGGTGCTTGTGTGCATTTCCTCCCTGAGCTCCCTCTGACTGATGATGGGGATGCATATATATGAGATGTTTAGAGCGAAATATCAACATTAATTTTCTTGAGGTCTTATACAATAGCAATTAGATCCAGATCTCATACAATATATACAACAAAAGTCTTCGATATAGTCAGAATTAAGATCAGACGTATGCACTTCTCAGATTCCAATCATGGCTAAAGCCGTTTCCTAATAAGACAACCAATTATTTTACACAAAGGCAGTCCCAATTATCTACGCCAATATATAAAAATGTTGAATGACTGCGACAGATCCATGTTCAGTAAATAGTTGAACCACAAATGATATTTCCTTTGTTCATAATTACACATCTCTTTAGACATGATCACAGTCTCCAACATGCAACATTAATTATTACTTTGCGCACAAATATGTTGGTAAAAATTTATAGAATTACCATACTATAAAAATATTTTTCATGATAAATCTAATAATGCTATTTTCGCGCGATCAATCTAAATAGTTTTGTGTATATTACTAGTCAAAATTAGAAAAGTTTGATTGCACGCTTTTGAAAAACGTCACCTATTTCGGAACGGATGTAGTACTTCCTCTATGTCCAAATAGATGACGTTTGTTGAGCACATGAATTAAGGGTGTAGGTAAAATACTACTTATACCCTTTATTTTCACAATTACTACTACTAGTTCCAACACATCTGCATTAATTGCTCTGTTGGAATAGAGAATACTGGAAAAATAAAAGATAAATTAATGAAAGGCAAAGTAGGAAGATAGTTGGCAAAATTGCTTTGGAATTATAGAATGACATGCATTTTGAGAAAACTTGAAAGGCTAAAACGTCGTCTATTTTGACATGAAAGGAGTAAGATTTATCAGAAAATTAAAGACACCTATTTATGGTACTGGAAAAAACCCGCCAATGTTACACGCCAGGGTGATCTCAATTAACTAACTAATTAATTTGCTTTTGCTTGAAATTAATAGCTGCTAACACTAACTAGCTAGTTGCCATAAGTGGTTGACTGATTGTTGAATTTTCTAGAATAAGTCATTATCGGACTTTATTTCTTTTCAGGAGCAGGAGTTCAGCAAGCAATCCCATCAAACTCCATTATCTATCTATCACTAGGTAAGTCCAGTTTGTTATTCATTCTGTTGATAATGTTGAACAAAACCTTCCATCTCTTCTACAGCCTGCATAAAAAGGAAAACATATTTTCTAAAGATAACCAACTGAGATACTGATCTTCCTTGGGCCTGACCATAGCTAGTGGTGGAACCCTCAAAAGGTGTTGTGAGGCAAATGGAAGGCGGGTTTCACTACAATGTCTTTTTGTGAGGTACGTGGAAGGCAGGTTCCACTACAATGGATTTTTAGACAAGGTTAAATAACAATTGATCACTTGTGCTTAAGCACCTTAGCGATCGCGTTAACCACATACCCTATATGGGTGGGGCTTAGCTGAAGTACCCTTGCCCTATGTCATACTCCCCCGGGAAGGCAAGACCCTGATAGTTGGATATAGAGTACCAACTACTAGGAAGGTATTCTAGGGCTCTAGGCTGGTAGTGCAAGCTACAGTATGCTGGATCTGAAGTATCAGATTGAGACAGGTAGTCCAAACCCGTTTATTCTATATGTTTATTCTATACACTCATCGCTCTCTCCACTTCTCTCGTTGTTCTCGATTTCTCTTGCATGCTCTCCACTCCACCTCTTGATCTCTCTTGTGTTCTCTACTTTCCTCGGCTAGTTCGGGAGGCCTTGGCATGATAGGCAGATGGTTTTTGGTGAGGCGGGAGCTTCCATGCATGGCATCGTGTGGTGGAGGCACGCTCTTAGGCGCTGATCTAGCCAAGGACTCTAGTGCCCATAAGGGGTGGGTCAATTTGGAGCTGCAGGTGATTGAGCTCTGAGGGAAGGGCAGGGGACACCACTCCGCAATCCTCTTAGAGGTTCATCATCATGGAGGACGCGACTACCATCATTACCAAATTTATTTTAGTCGAGCGGGATCTTTGCTACAGTAGAGGTGTTTTTTGTGTTGCAGCAGAAGATTATTGTTGTTGAAAACCTTGATGAAAAATTTTCACAATATTTTTAGGTTGTAATTGCAAAGTAGCGTTGCATATTACATATGTTGATCTGTTATGTTGTATAGATCTGGATTTTTTGTTGCTTGGGCTTTGCAATATTTTTGCATATGTTTTTTATTTTGTTACATTTATTGCATAAATCACTCATTTTGTTGCATTGTTTCAATATATTTGTTGCATAAGTTTAAAAATGTGTGCAGGGATTTTATTGCATTGTCCTACCAAATTGTTGAATATGTTAAAAAAATATGTTGTGTACGTGTAGCTAATTTGTTTCATTAGTTAAAAAAGTTTGTTGCATAAGTTTTAAAAATTTGTTGCCGGATCTGGTGAGGTGTTCTTTGTTGCGTTGTATTTTCCTTTTATTACAAATGGATGTTGTTTTTGTTGCACAGGATTTTGGATTTTGCTACATAGTGTTACATGCTGCATAATTTTTGATGTTTCATATGGTTGTAAATTATGTTGCATAATCTTTTAGGGTTTGTCGCAAAGAGGTGTTACATGTTGCATAAGTGAAATAAAATTATTGCATTAAGCTGGCTAGTTTGTTATATTAGTATTACAAATTTTCTCCATCCCTAGATCTGCAGTTTTCTTTCTCTTCATCTGATTCCCACCTTCCCCTTACTCTGATTCCCTTGAGCAGCTGTAGCGGGGACACAAGGAGAGGCTGGCTCGTAGGTAGAGTTTAAGGGGAGCGCTTGGGGGTGCAGCGAGGGAAACGGGAAGCTGAGGTCAGAGACGGGAGAAAGGCTGCAACGTCTCAACGTGGAAGCCAGGGAAAAGGGAAGGGCTAAAGAGCACAAGCAACGGTTGGATGGATGGAATTGTATGGCTGACGAGGTGCTCGATGCCTAGTTGTGGCAATCAATGAGATTCAGATCTCATACAACATTCCTTCCTGGAATGATAGCCAACATTTTTACAAGGGGTTAGAGTACCAAACGTACATCTAATTCGACTGACTGCAATGGCTCCGTGTCTTATAAATTAGTTCAGCCACTACTAACAGCTAGAATTTGTCGAAAATTTACGACACATCATGCTATTAATTAATTGTATTGAGAAAAATAAAAACCACTGCATAAACCACAATCTAGAGCGAAATGCTGTAATGTTCTGCAAAATTACTAGCTACTAGCAGCGGATCAGCGTCCGATAAACTTGTGCGCGCGGGGGACAGCTAACGCGCATCGAGATTCGCGTCGACGGAACTGTCAGACGGTTCCATCTCGTTCCACCGGCCGGCAATCTGGCTTGCATATGCAGATGTGTGCATAGTTAATTTGTTCAGTGGCAGTAGTATTCCCCGATGCTGTCGCTAACTGCAAGAGGCGAACTGCGTGCGAAATGCACTGGGATTTGCGGCACCGTTGCCTACATACAATGGATCGAATCGTCCGTGTGTGTTGTTACTCGCTCGTGACGTGCTTAACGTGACGTACGCAGCCAAGAGCTAGCTAGCTTACGTGGTTCATCCTGCATGTCATTTTTCTTGCGAATCAGTGCCTTTCTTGCTGCCTTAAAAAACGATACATAAGAAAGATCATCTCTGTCAAAGATGATCTCTGACGGGATGAAGGGCCGAGCAGAGAGATGGTCCGACAAATTTAAGGCTGGTACACGTACGTAAGCAGCGGCGGAGGACGGACAAATTTTTCGGTGTGGTGAAGTGTATGGCATAAAACAGGGAATAAGATGTAAAATACATAGTTTATACACTGACAAGGTGTGATGCTAAATGGAACAAAAAATAACAATCCGAACATGATGAAAATAGAACGTTGAATAATTCCTCGCTAAGTGAAGCTTACACAACTAATTTTCACAAATTTATCGAACACATTAGTTTGTAGAAACGACATGTCAAAGATAGATGGATTAGTGTTAGCGGGTGTGTTAGTGCCGTTAGTGGCTTTGAATACCACAATGCACGTTGATGCATTGGCGCCAGTGTCTCACGCCACGGCTCCTAAGATCTAGCGTTCGTATCATGAGTTTGGTAGCATATGTCTATATGTGTATTTAAACCATTTCACATCAATACAACAAACGGCCGCGCGTCGGTCTTCTCCCTGGTCCCAGCCTCGCCAAATAGATGTGAGTACGACTGTGCAAGTCGTCCGTCCGGCAACTGTGCCACATGTGAGCTGATTTACCTCTTCACCTCCTCAAATTAATTTAAAAGCCCAAAACAGTCCAATACCCCGTCGTTCCTCTATCTTCTTACACAGATGGCAATAAACAACAGGGAACTTCGAGCTCCTCTAATGGTGCCGCCGTTGGACGTTTTAGGGGGGGAGGAGCTGAGATAGGGGTATTTGCAGCCGTGATTTAGCTATGACGGACACCATAGCTTGCCACATGGGCTCCTCTGCCACTGTACGTAAGCGCAAACCCCTAGTTAGATACTATCCTCCATATATGTCCAGCCGGTCCAAATATATAATGTTGTGTTTGAGATCGACTGTCATTGCGATTCAACCACCGATCTGTTGCTTAAGTTTGATCGATACAGCTTAGCACGCGCTGGGCCGGAAACTGCAGGAGTGGATGTGTTGCCCGTCATTCAAGACTTGTTGGACTGAGACACGAGGCGTTATGGCTCGTGACACTCTTGACTTGACGCAGCCACCGCACCAGCCTCGGCTGATTCAATTCAAGTTTTTGGAGTACCAGTACAACTTGCCCAGTTGCTTACTCGATCGTCACATTGCTTGTTATAATAGAAGTTTTTACCTGGACTAGGACTCTGCTGGCACTCCAACAAAGCAATATCACGAAGTACCATGTGAGTAATGTAATACTCTCTCCGGTACTAAAAGCCAAATGTCCTGGAGGAGGAGAGCAAGAACAGGGGATTGGTCTTGCGATGATAACTCAACAACGATGGAGACCCAAACAGGGTTCACCGGTGCGCCCCTCATTTTAACCCCTTCACCGGAAGGGGATCATCGGTGCCCTTGGGTTTAGAGAAATGTTCACTAGGGGCGATGGGAGGTCAGACGCGAGCAGCGGAGGATGGTCAGTGGGCTGTACAGCCTAAGATAGTAGGACAGAAGAACTCCATTGAGCAACGTCAAACTATAGAATTGTCTATACAACTAAAGATGTATGCTAGAGGCTTTTGTGTACACGAGACCTTGCATGAAATGCAGGGAAGGAAACTGGATAGCGTTTTACTGAAGATAGATTTTGAGAAAATATACAACAAAGTTAATGGCTCTTCTTACTTCAGACCATGCATTTAAAGGGCTTTTCCTCCACTTGGTGTAGTTAGATTGTGCAATTCGTACAAAGAGGACGCATCAGGATTAAAGTAAATGATGACATAGGCCCATATTTTCACACAAAGTAAGAGTTGCAACAAAGTGACTAAATCATCAAATTTGTTTAATATCATCACCGATATGCTTGCCATTTTCTTGAATAGGGCAAAGGAAAAGCATCATCACATGACTTGTCCCACACTTGGTAAATGATACCATATCCATTCTGCAATATACGGATGATACAATTATCTTTATGGATCATGATATTCAGCAGGCCAAAAACCTTGAACTTATTCTCAACGCTTTTGAGCAATTTTCGGGCCTTAAAATCAATTTTCACAGGAGTGACCAATTTTGTTTCTGGAAAGCCAAGGAGTATGAACCCCAATATCAACAAATTATGGCTATGAGATGGGCTTCTTTCTATTCCGTTACTTTAGCATACCCATGTGACTGTGTTATACCCTGCAAGTGCACATGATCATTTGTAGTATAGCTTTTCTCAATGAAAAGAAGGTTTTCAAACCCACGAGAAATTTATAAAATAGTCGTAAGGATAAATTGGTGGGAGTTGATAGAAATTAATATTTTGGGCTTTAATATATAAATCACTAAGTAATAAAACTTTAGAAATTAAAAAATACTAAAAACAAGGACTTGCACATAGAGAGAGCGTGTGAATATGATGGGGACTTCGTTCTTGAGGTAGGGATCCTCCACTATTGTTGCTACAGAATCTATTGAATCTAATATAGTGTTTGTAATGTCTATATGTGAGTGTTATGCAAACTAGCATGCAAACATACTTGCAAGATATGATCAAAATTAAGATTTCTCCAACCATAGCCATAAATTCCGATGCTACAAGTACTAGGTTTCGAAGATAGGTTGTTTTAATCCCATCCAACCCTCGTTCCATGCATGCATGATGGTGCTAATCTATATGTCCATAAAGACAAGTGATGCATAGTCGATATGCGTATGCAATCATAAAGATATATAGCACAAGAACAAGATATATCCATAATAACATAAATATTCAACCTTAGGGATCACTCATGTCCTAAAGAACACAATAAATTACTTAAACATGGTGACTGTGTTCATAGGCATGGTGAATATTATAGACATCAAAAATATAATAAAATCACTAAACAAATCAAGTACGACATGACATAATATGGGTAATACTAGAAACAAGTTTAGAGACTCAATACACCCAATTTTTCATGGGAGACAACGAGACTCCAAATGAAATGTACACTTGCCTCAAGAATCTTGTTAATGGGATCAAGGGGCTTGGTAGCAAGGAGATGTCTGACAACTTTGTGGTCAAAAAGATGCTTTATGCAATTGCTCCCAAGAACCACACCTTGGTCACCCTCATCTGAGATAAGGACAACTTCAATAAGCTCACACCACATGATGTCTTTGAAAGAATTATTGATCATGACCTAATGGATGAAGAAGCTCAAGAAAAAGGCAAAGAAAAGTCCCTTATCGCATCTACGAGTGACAGAAGGTCCCTGAATCTTCCACTCGACTTAGACCTAACGCCCAACTAACTAAAGTCTCTGACTAGTGGAGAGGTATCCAACTCGGACTTGTGGGAAGAGTCCAAAAGAACGTCAAGTGTCCCGAGTTCCTGATAAACCCTCAAGTACTAGGTTCCCGACAAAGTTCTAGTTCTAAGTTAACAAAATGATACACACAAGCACACCACAAGTACTAAAAGTTTGCCAAGTCTTTATTCACAGGGTTCATACATTAAGCCTATCAGCGAAGACGTTGGCAAGCCTCGTACATAGCCTCCACCAGCTTCTCGGCCTCCCTTGTCTCCACTCTTGGCAAGTCATCACAAAGGGCGCCAACATCTAGCTCGGAATGCTGGGCCTTCAGCAAAGCTAAGGCTATAGACAGGGAATCCCGAACTCCTTGGCGGAGTTGGGTGCTGATGTGGGTTTGAACGGTAGGATTCAAGCGGGAGATTGCTGCCATCAGCTCGGCTGACCGCATGGTAGAACTCTCCGCCTTGGAGACAACGACCCCGACCTCAGTCAACGCGCCTCGATTAGGCCCATGGTGTACTAAAGCTCTTCCTTCAGATTACCCACCTTGGACTCACTTCGAGATAACATCGACTGGACTTCATCGAGCTCTTTTGTCAGCCGGACCCTGTCTTGGTCCAGCTGAACCTTCTCATCCTCCAGCTTAGCCGCCCGCGACTTCTCCTGAACCTTCGACTGTGGAGGGGTCACCCGGGATAGAGCAAACTGAAAATGACAAGGTCAGTCTCGGATACAAGCAAAATTAATAAGATGGCATTCCTTGTTACCTGAAACAGGGGGCCGAGACACATAGATAAGTAGAGGCCATCCACGACAAGCTTCACTAGCTCCGCCGGCAGCAGCAACGAAGGGGATCCCTCAGCCGACAAGCCAAAGGGAGCCACCACCTCCGGAGATAGAGCAGGTACTTGGGCTTGGATGGGTCAGACTTTGAAGTCAGGGGCTTCTTGACCACCGCCGGCATCTCGATGACCGGAGGAACCTTCGCCGTCGGATGACGGGATTGCTTATCCGAGCCAGCAACCTTGGGTGAACCGAGGATCACCCTGCCAAAAGACGAACGAGTCACGAAAGCTACAGAACCCCTACTCGGGAAAAGTACTCATAGAAGAATACTTATCGTGGTCACTTCAGTTGCATCGAAACCTTGTATTCCGGGAGAGCTAGCCCTCTCTTGAGGGAAGTCGCCTGCGGAGTAGGGTCCACAACTCGGGACTTCTGCACGACAGGTTCCTTCACAGCGAGAGGAACCGACTCCTTCGAAAGAATTCCTTCCTCCCCCTATCTAGCGACAACGTCAAAAGGAGATTCCGTCAAGAAATGAAGCTTTCGACAAGACAGGAGGATTACCTGGGAAGAAGGAAGAGAAGACGGAAGAGACGAAGGAGGAGTTGAGGTTGGGGGAGTCGTCGAGGAAGCCTTCTCCGGCAGTACCTTCTCGGGCATATCCCCAGCACCGGACTTGGGGGCTAGGATCAGCGCGTCCAGGACTTCGCCTTGGTTGTTGTCCTCGATCTCGACTCCGGCCCGCTTGGCCTCAGGGTCAAGCGCATCCCAACCAGGCCGCTACACAGAAAGCATGCCCACATTAACCTAAAGTCAATCTCGCACTGCTCGAATGAGTTACACCCGACAAGAAGCATGGCCCGAAGTTACCGAGAGTATCTCTCTCCTCTCCTCGAGCCCGAGCTTCACGAGCAGAAGCGGCACCACTGTCCTTCCTCCCAGGGGAGACGAGTCGAAGAGGTACTTAACTCGACTGGAGCTCATCGAGAGTAAGGTCTATATGAAGTAAACACCCAAGTAGATGAAAATGCAAGCTACCTACTCGAAGGACAAGAAGTTAATAAGCACAAATGGTTACCCGTGTCGAAATCCCTTGTGGGGTCCGTACCATCCGAAGAGGACTCAGTCACCACCAAAGGAAGTCCTCAGCTACATCCCACGCCGACAAGCCTCTTCGTCCAAGATCGGTGATCTCGCCCACAAGCGACTTGAGCTGGTCGGTCTGCAGCAGCATCTCCGACCAAGCCTCTATCTGGTAGGGCACCAAACCGCGGTACCCGATCTTGGATGAAGGTGGAGGCTAGCAGTAGAACCACTTCACCCGCTAGCCCGACCACAAGGTCTTATTGGCAAAAGGAATGTAGCTCTCCCTCCCTCAACCGGAACCCGACAGCACCGATAACACCCTTCAACCTATGCAGGTTGTAGAAGTACCGCCAAAGGTCTAGGCTCGGGCGGATGCCGAGATACGCCTCGCAAGGGTGTGCGAATACGCTCAGCATCAGCACCGAGTTGGGATTGAGGTGGATCAACTCAATCCCATAGAACCTGAGGACGAGGAGGAAGAAGGCGGACAACGAAAGTTGGAACCCGCACTTGAAGAAGTCTGAGAAGACGACGGCCCAGGCAGTATCCGGGCTCGGGATCGTCTCCTCAAACGCCTGTCGACAGGGGACCATGACGCGAGGAAGGATGTATTTGCCCATCTCGAGCTTCTCGGGAGCGACATCGTCAACGTCCGACTTATCGAAAACCTGGATCGCCACCGCTGGCGCCGGATCTTCCGACGCCATCTCGGGATCGTTGGCAGGTTTTTGGGGCCCTGGCTGGGATCTTGGAGGAAACCTTCTTCTTGCCCATCTCCGACAATGGAACGCAGGAGCAAGAAAAGCACAAGAATGGGTAGGAGGAAGAAGATGAAGATGACAAGTCAAGAACTAGAAGTGGTGAAAACCCTTGGGGTCCCCAGCAAACTTATAATGTTGAAATCTGCGCAATCTCATCTAGTCGCATGAGAGATCCAACAGCAGCTAAGGCCACGTCCCCTAGTTCACATCCCTTCACAATGAATGCACGTAGTAGCTTTATGCACACGATCAGCTATGGGCACGAGAAATTAGGAGCTACAGTTGCACGACCCATCACACGTGCCTCAAGTCAATGACGTCATCACAACAGTTGCAAAAAAAGAGGGAAAGATTCTCACCACCATGTGGACTCTCCTCCACGACGATTCAAATTTTGGAAAACCCGCCGGTTCAGATAAGCATAATTGTAGAGTCACGAGCAAGATCCTTGTGTCCGTTGGACTTCCCAAAGATCTTGTTCGGACGTGGGACTACTCGGGAGTTTCCCGACAAGGAGAATTTGGATGATCAGGAGCCCGAGTGGCCTTATTTCACGTATTGATGGAGGGCTTGACGACAACTCAGAAAAGTATCCGGTCAGATGTTATTCCCGACTAAGTTAATTTCTTTAACCCATCTTGGCCTTATTTCACGTATTGATGGGGGGCTTGACGATAACTAGTAGACAACTACTATATGCGATGATCGTATCCGTATACAAATACACTACGACTAAAGAGTATCTACCTTACCCGGGAAGGAGTGTACCCCGAAGAAGGACTCTGCGTCGATAAGGAAACCACCCGTAGGTATTTGGGACTCCTTAAAACTAGGTAGTCAATCCCGACGTTTAAGAAAGAGAAGTCCTACTCGAAGACGTGTCCATATCCCTTACAATATGGTATACCCTCTATATAAGGATCCCGAGGGCCTTCGAGGTGGACAAGTCTCAATAGAAGCTACTTCAGATCTGGCTTAAGATAGTAGAAGTTCAACACAAGTCTTAAAAGATCAATCGCCTTCTGAGCAAGTAGAAGAGAATATCATCCTCGACAACCACCTCCGACTAGCTGTAGATTCCATCTAGGACTAGGCACTCATTCTTGTACCTTGTCTCGAGATCAATATATACCCATAAGATGGAGGGCTATTATTCTAAGGGAAACCTGAACCTGTATAAATTATGTTGTTGGTGGCTTGATTTGTGGGTCAGCTTACTTGAAATGATCTCCCTTACTTGAAATGATCTCCCTATCTCCTTTCTCTCTCCTCCAGGTACTCTATAAGATCGGTGGTTCACCGATCGTCAACAATCTCCTTCTTATTTTCCCTGTCCCCCTCTCCGTGCTCCTCCTCCTCCTTCGCTGCTCCTCCCACCCGCACTGCTGCTCGCCGCCGCCGCCGCCACCATAAGCCTCGTGCAGTCCCCACCGCTTCTCCCTCCTCATCAAGATCCTCGTCTACGACCGCCACCTCCCTCTCCACCACTATCTTCACTCCCTCACGGTGGTTGATGCCTTCTACCGCCCAGCATTGGAGCTGGTCCCCACTGCCGGCCTTGAGGTAGATCCGGCACTGGAGTTGGTCCCACCACTGGCCTCGAGGTCGATCTCCGACATGGCGGGGGGTCAGCGGCGATGCTACCGAGGACAGCCCCCTCACCTTCTCCTCCTCCATCGCCCATCGTCCTCTCCTCTCCTCTTCTTCTCCCTCGTTCTCCGCTTCGATCGATTCAACCGTGGATCTGGTCGATTCCAGTGAATCCGACGTGGATTCAGTACGAAGCCAATGATGCCTAGGTCGGCCATCAAACTCGTGCCGTGGCCATCGAGTTCATGGTGGCGGGAGGGAAAACTCCACTCGAGAGTGGTTGGGCGATGGAAAGATGGGGAGACTCACTAGAAGTAGCGAGCGAGGAGAGGGAGATGGATAGCCGGACGGGATGGGGAGCAGGATGGAGAGCTGGCTGGAGGGGAGTTATTTTCAGTTTCACTAAAATTTGTCTATAGTAAATGAGATACAGAGTCGGTTGGAGATGTTCTTAGTTAGCTTACGAGAAAAGACTTGTGATCACGGATGTATGTATGTATGTGAGATACTCAGGTACGTATTATCATTATCGTCGTATTTATAGGAGGGAACGTGCGACAGGCATGAGGAAACCCATAGCTAGAACATTGGCTTCCTCACTCGTTTACCCTTGTTTTGTCAGGTACATTTTGTTGTGTGTATACGTACGTAGGACAAAACCATCATAAGAGTGACCGTCCACGTATATAGAACCGGCCCCGTCCTCCAAAGAATCAGCTTCAGCATGAAATGCACAATTTTGCATAAGGAGCCGTCTCGGACTCTCCGGTATAGGAACTTCACATCAGACAATTTAATTTTCGATTTGCCATCGGCCGAGGACTGCTACTTGATTTGGGCTGGAAAAATAGGCACAGTTGCTTGTACAATTCACGATCACGAGAACTATACTGGTCGTTCGGTACGTAGCAGGTGAAGTGTATTACACGCCGATGTGCTCAAGAATCTCATTTCAGCTCGAGCTTATTATATAGGCACTTTGGTACTCTGCCGCTTGCAATTTTCATATATTTCTTTTAGAGTAATTAGTATAGTGTCCCACGCAATTGTATGGGAAATATCTTTAATTTTTTTAAATTTGTACATGATATTAGATGAGTACGAAATATAAAAGTTCAGACCACGATCTAGTCGGCTAGTCATTGTACCGAGCTAGTAGGTTGCTTGTATATCATATCAATGTCGGATAATGTCTAGGTACTGTTATGATGATCTATTAGTTGTGGTCTATTAATAATAAGGGTACATTAGATGAATGACCGTATGACGTTTAGATGTAGTTATGAAAAATTTTCGGCTGTAATCTGTTTAGGTATAGTTATAAAGATCTGTAGTTTACTAATAATAAAAGGGTGGTTCACCAGTTTAATGGTTGGACGTTTTGCTTTTTAAAAAAATTTCTAGCATATATCTCTTTTTTTCCTGATGTATTTTACCTTTAGTAGATTAGTAGATATTTGTTTCCAACTAGGCTGCTGCAGTAAAATCGATGTTTTGAATGGGGAAATGTTTTGTTGAACCTAGTTTCCGTTGGAGCAAGATCTCACCATTACACACATATTTAAGATTCAAGCACGTAAGTATACCAATCAGCCTCCTCTCTTTCCTCACTAAAAATGCAAATAACATGTGTTCTTTAAAAAATGGAGGCAAGAGGGACAGAAAGCCGCCTTGGCATATTTAACGAAGGAAGGTGAGGGCCAAGAAATGCGGCCATGGATGGTCGATCATAGGAGGCCTAGACCGCCATGTCGCGCGGGCCGTATGTGTATGTTATATTCGCTGGTGCAGCTAAATCTAGGTGCAAAGAACCCTCTTTTTTTAATGTTCATGCACGCTAGCTTGATTCCTATTTTTATTTCAACTACGAAACTAATATATGATACTACTAGTAGTATTATACATGTAGACAAATCATTAAAGTGTACACACGGAGATTATATAAGCGCACTAGACAGGTAGTTGTGATAATTGGCGTGCTATGAGACTTGGAATGGAAAACACCCTAAACCGCACCTAGCAGCTAAGGCGCACAAGGAGGAGGAGCTAGATGAGCAATCGATGGAGGAGCAGAGCAGGGCACCGGCGGCCGGCCGATCGAATCCATTCCGCACTCGTGCGCCCTCCGGTGGCATGGGCGATGAGAGGAGCCCGTCCCTCCGTCGCACGTGTGTGCTTCCGGCCATGTTGCATGCGCGCGCTGCTCCCATGATGTCCTTCGGCGCCTCATCCACCGCTGCCGTGATTTTCTCCGGGGCAGCTCCCTGTGGTTTACCCTGTTCTCCAGCACCATCCTGTCCCAGCAAGATCGTGGATTCGTAGTAAGTAATGTGGTGTGTGTGGGAACTTTGTCATGCGCTTTGTCAATCTATCATAAAACTGCACATTCAGATACAATTTTGGAGAACTACATCAACTTTTGGCTAAAAGTGTAGTTTTCTGACATTCAGCCAAGTCGCATTCTAAGTGGTAGTTTGATAGCTTAGACTCACCAGCTAGAGACGCAATGAAATGGTTCTTCACAAAAAGAAGACATAATGAAAACTTATCAATTTAAAAGTATCGTAAAACTGCACTTCTGGCCAAACTTCGTTATAAGTCCACAATCTAATCATGGTGCGTGCCTCTTGCAGGTAGGTCCGTCTATCATGCAATTTCCTAGAGCAAAATTTGAACAAGAACGTAGTTTTCTTTGGAATTTTACCAATCTACGTGTAGTCCTCGAAAAATTCAAACGAAGGTGTAGTTTTGAGATAGTTTACACAAAACACGCGTACTGCCATTAAATTTACTAAAATAAATCCTAGATACACATGTCATTGTAGTTTTAAAATTTTATTGCTAAATATACATGTTATCCTATTATTTTTCAGATAACTTTGTACTATTGTCGTTTGTATATAACTCCAATTAACTACTTTCAACATTTTCTTTTGTATTGACTAGAGTAAAAACACATACAATCCTGAGCCTGACCAAGAAGGGCATTGGAGCGGGTACAACACATCATGCATGGACATGAGGCATGACCACATGAACAAACCTTAGCCTTGAACCGAGCAGAGAGGATCAGAGGTGCGGGAAGGGACGGTGCATGATGGGAAACAAAAGGAAGGCCGGGGAGACATTATTCTGATGTTACATGACTAATTAAGGTTTAGTGCCTTTAAGGTACTTTGCCGCTACCTTGGGTGGGGCTGCCGCAATACATTGCGCATGGGAGCACGGATTCCCCCCAACTTTTCTTTTGTCACTTATCAAAATTATCTCAGCCTCTTTTAGCCTTTTCTAGAGTGTGCTTGCAACCGAGACATGCACGCAAATCTTTACCACGTCTCCATCCCTGCCCCACCCCTTTTTATTTTCTCCTCTTTCTTTCTTGTGATGCTCATCTCTGTCCCTGCCTTTCCTTTGAGAAGATTAATTAGAGAAGTGTTTTTTTTCCTTTCCTTTCTTGCGTATTTGAGCCTCAGTTGTGCCAAAAAAAGAGGAAGAAGCGAATATTGGAATGGAGTGTGGGGCCGGAGATCGTTGGAGCACGAATCACCATGTACCTTTAACCCTTTTCCCCTTTGGAGATGTGCAACAAGTGTTTCCTGGCTAGTGCCGCGAATCCAGCAAACGGGAGCGCAGTGAGTGCGATCCAACCACCCGTGCTCTCGAGTGATAGCTCAGCTAGTTGATCCAAAGTCCACGCCGAAACAGTGTAGGAACAGTGCGTATATACAACACTTTCCGTTGATTTAAACGCATCGCATGCATCCACGCCGGTTCAGGTCAAACTAGACGGCTGATCGTGTTATTACTTGCAAGTATGTGTGTGTTCGATAGCTAGTTAATGTAAGAGTATATGCTAGCGTTAACGGGTCTTTATAATTTACTTAATTTTATGGGTTTCTCCAGTACCATGTGTTTTGGTCAGGCTAATATTGACTATACGTAGTACAAACATGACGTTCATTTTTGGTTTGCGATAGTGCACATGCGAGTGATTAAGGGCTAATTTGATCAATTATCAATGACGATGACAGTTTGCGACCATGCAGCCACGATACAGATTAGTGATTAAGCAACAGCTTGTTTGACTACTTCAGGAAAGAATCCAAACCCTAGCTAGCTAGCTGTTCACTCTCGCACACTCTGAGATGTTTAAATTTCCCATCCGCCCTAAGATGTCTCAGGCTTTCAGCTTTCGCGTTACTAAACAAATGACGGTCCGCGATATTAGACCTACAGGTTTCGTAATTTCGTAGAAAATATTTTACTCGTTAGTCGTGGAGGTTACTGCAAAAGAGAATGAGAGCTGTGTTCGAAATGAGCATAGGGAGTGGAAGACAATCTCAACCGGTTAAAAATGGTCACCAAAGCCGGCTTTTAGAACAACAGTAAGAAAACGAAGCTACTAATATTTGGTGAACCAACTCTAAAAGTTCAGAACCTCAGCCGGTCGACTATACCGAATCGACTCTAAAAATTTAGAACCTGAGCCGGTCGACTATACCGAATCAATCGTGATACTCACTGAAAATAAAAATAAAAAGTCACCCCAATGCTCTCCTCGCCACTGCTCCTCCTCGCCACTCCTCTCCTCTGCCGCGCCGCTGCTTGCCTCGCTCGAGTCCTTCCTCACTGTGCGCCAAAATTGAAGAGAACATGTACCTCCAAGATGCATGACATGGTAGGTGTGGTCCTTCACCACGGTTGGCAAGATGCAACAATGTTTCTTCACCATCATCTAGCCGAGGAGAATATATCCCTCAAAGAAATGTAATCGAAGTAAACAAGAAACAATCACACCGCAAATAAGAACCGAAAGAACCTAGACAATTCATCAAACAGACCACAGGCATAAATGCTAGCATGGAGTGAAGGAGCGATCTAGTGAGCAAGAAATGGTGTTAGGGATCTAGTGAGCAAGAAATGCTACTTGGGCTAATGACCACCTCCAGGCCGGCAACCACAACCTCTACCGCGACTGCCACCTGGCCACTGGCCCCTCCACGTCGTCGACGCCATCGACCACGACCTAGCCTCTGGCCCCGATTCGCTACCCCTTCCGGCGGCAAGGACGACTTGGCCTCTTGTGGTGGTCGTCCAGCTTGCCCGTGAACACCTCGATGCTGTCGGCGGTGCCGTGGACCTGGTGGTGCTGGGAAGGAGAAGGGCGCCACTGTCCTAGTGGCGTTAGGAGGGAGAAGGGCGCTGCTGTCCTGGTGGTGCTGGGAGGGAGAAGGACGCCTCCATCCTGGTGGTGCTAGGAGGGAGAAGGGCGTCGCTGTCTTGGTGAGCTAAGGGGAGGAAGAAGCGCGGTGGTATCTGGAGAAAGGGAATGAGAGCTAGGGATTCGGAGAAAGGGATGAGGGAAGGAGAAGGGATGAGACACATGGATTTGGAGAAAGGGGATGAGGGGAGAGAGAAGGGTGGCGGGATTGGATCGAGAAGGCCTAGGGGATAAGGGGCACGGGTCTGGGACCTGACTAAAATAACTCAGTCGGTTTTGAGACTGAACTGACTGAGATGCTGTTCTATAATATTTCAGTCAGTTCTTTTTTTGAACCGACTGAGATGCTTTTTTAGTCCTTTTTTCTAAACCGACTAAGATAGGTAATTATTTTAATTAATTTGCTTTTGAACCAAAAATAAACCGACTGAGACATTTATAACCGGTTGAGATTTCTTTAATACAATCGATTTTACCAAGACCGTCTGAGATGAGGGGTCCAAAAAAATTATTTCTATAGTAGTGTTCTGTCAAGACAATGAGGATTGTTTTCCAAACGAGGCATAAGGAGTCGATGATTGTCTGTCAGGACAATGCGAACTGTGTTCGAAATGAGGCATAAGGAGTGGATGACTGTACAGTCCTATGGAATTAGTACCATTAGGTCTACTCCCAAGTGGAAGTCAATAGCTAGACAATGCACACATGAGATAGGCTTCCTGTAGCTCAAACTAGTGCCACCATTTCTCAACCAGGACCGAAATGATTATCCATATGGGATCAGTCTTTGGCTATGTGCATCTTTTAGATACAGAGGCTAGAAGGTTACTTTTCACTATTTAAAAAATACAGTACATTAATCTACCCGTGTTACTGTATACTCTTTATTTTATCTTTCCATTCTCGCAACCCTCACATGTAACCTAGACGAGTGTGTTCACACGCCTGCCGAACTCAAACTTCCATTGTCTAACCCAATTACTCGCATGTCCCTCGGTGTAATGCCATTATCTCTTTCTCTATGACCAGTTCGAGATGTTAGAGATCTCCACCTCCAAGTGTCTTGCCAGGAAGGTTCATGTAAAAGTTAAGGGTCTGGCTAGATCTTAGTCGACTGAAAATTAACAAATCTTAGTTAGACGGGTGAGCCATTGAATTTTTGTCATATGGTCAAAAAGGGGGGAAATTAACTTGGAAAGAAAACAAAAATGCCCGAGGATAATTAATCCGATGTGTAAGCTCGATTGGCTGGGTCTTCTCGGTCGATTGAGCATTAGCGATTCCGCGAAGTTTATACCCTGTGTGAAAGTTTTGGGAAATTCAAGAGTACTTGGAGTGAGGCGGGGAGGGGATTGTACGAGGAGTGAGATGGCTACGCGCATCCGCTGATAGTGAAACCAGGTTCACCCGCAGAACAAAAGTCCCCTAGAAATGCCAAGAAATTTGTATTCCCTTGGTACGTGGTATAGCCAAAAGGAAAAGGGTACGTGATTAGCGTCAAGCCTAAACAAAGAACTATGCATATTTGGTGGTTTAATCATCCACGCACAAGCCGAAAGTGGCATCCATATCCTTGTGTCCATAACCAAAAAAGGCAAACGAAAGAGAGAGAAAAACAACACAATCTCAACTCAATCCCACTCAGCACGCGGGCTTAAACTAGTCAGCACGCGACACGTAGGTACGTCGCGCCAATTTACAGCTCTATGAACACGAGTGATTCAGCCGGCCAAAAAGACAAATTAAAGGCTTTAATCACAAGGTCAGAACCTGAGAAACATACAGATACCCCCCACGCTTAAGGAAAGTAATTATAGCACAGTTAACTTAGGTTATTATCATGGGCACGATTAAATCTCAGGCTAGCTTTATTAAAGGCATGCAGCGAAAGGGCTCACTCATGGTCGCTGCTTTGCGCTGCTGATCGAGTTAATTAGTGGAGTAAGAGGCGGGCTACTCGAGCTTTATATATGAGTCTTTCTACGGTCCTTGAGAGATACCAAGAGGTACAATACCTCTTTAAATATAAAGGAGAGGTACCGTACCTCTTCAAACATAAAGGAGGTACTATGACTTTTCCTTTTCAGCACCACAAAACAAGAAGGAACTGACCCTTCCATTCGGTCATGGAAAAGGCAGTAGAACAAATCCCTACACAACAAACTGGACAAAAGGATTAGAGAGGAAGAACGATCTAGCTGAGTTTGCTGCTCACAACAAAGAGCCTCGCGCCGCGGCAAGGAAGCAACATCACCGTGTGAGGTCCAGGACTTCACCGGCGGTGGCGGCGTCCTCGCGTCGTTCCTCAGGTCCACCACCGGGTCCTTCTCCTCATCGATGGTAATACCATCTTGCTAATCTCAAAGGAGCAACGCTAACCAGAGTACCAGAATTGAAAACAACATAGCAGTTTAAGCCTGAACTAAATAATTATTACACGAGAACAAATTCCATCCTTGGTTAATTTGAGCACTAAATTTGCCAAAATAGTACAAACTGAAAGCGATCGCATTAAACTAAAAGAATCACTCGTCCAAAGAATGAAAAATCGCCATCAAATCTCAGAAACTGGCGTCAATTTAACAGTTCAAGAAATCGCAGAGAAATTAACAAGAGAAAACACCCCCAAAATGGCCTTGGAAACTACTAGGAAAAACAAGGGGAAAAATACAAGTTGAGGTCCTAGTCCAAGAATTAAAATGCTCGAAATTTTGGTTAGAGGTGGTATGTATGAGTATGCATGTGCACCTACTCGTGCGTGGATGAACTCCTCAATGTGGCCGTTGGGAAGCGGCCGAGGAGGTGGGGCCCTGGCCTTGGCGGGACATGCACTCGAAGGTGCGTAGCTCGTCCTCGCGGTCAAAGAAGAGCTCCACGTTGTCGCCGTATATCCGCACGAGCACCTTCCTGACCTCCCTCTCCTTGGCCTCCAACTCGCCGACGTCGACAGCGAGGCAGTGCACCTGGTAGATCTCGTCGGTCATGGAGCCCTTGAGCGGCACCACCTCTAGCCCCACAGTTTGCCACGTTCGGCCATGCCGCCCCAAGCTCATGTAGCAGCCGCCGCGCTTCCTTGGGGATCCTCGCTGCCTCTGCCGCCCTCTGGACCTCGCTCTGGTTCTTCCAACGCAGCAGGTCGAGGTCGTCGTCCAAGTCAAGCGGTGATGGTTTCAAGGGAAGGGGGAGCACTGCCATGGCCGCGGCGCCGCTGGCGGGGTTGGGGCAGATGAAGCGGCTCACGAGCGATGTTCCAGGACTTGGACTAGAGGGAGACGGAGATGAGGGCTGTGACGTAGCTCACCAGTGGAGGAGAAGCGATGGCAATTTGGTACCTCCTCTCGTCTGCTCGCGATGGTGAAGTAGTACTAGCATGTTTGTTGCCGTTGGATGCACATAACGTGGACGGCTCAGGTACTTTTCAAGGACTGTAAAAAGACTTATATAAATATGTAGACCTCCACACAGATTGACTCGCTGCTAGCTATAGCTAGCTGCCATTGTTTCCTCCACGCACATTGCTAACAAACGGGCTGGTTCGATTAATTATTGTTAATGATCTAAAGGGGCCAACCACACGCACGATCGCTTTAGACCTTTAATTCCCTCCTTTTTAATCATCTCTCTCTCTCTCTGTGCCCTGGGTTAAAGTGGAAAAAGGGTGATCAGAGGAGAGAGGGGTCAGGAGGAGTAGTGTAGCGTGGTGTATGAGGGAGTAAACAAACAGCGCCCAAATCTTCCACTTTGGGGCGCTTAAGATTTGGTTTGCATCGGCATGCGTGGCCTGCTTAAATAACATACTATATTCTCGATGGAATTTGATAGGGGCGCGTAAGCTATCCACTAGCAAATCCTAGCTAGCTACCCCTCTGTCGCTAGATGTAGATCGTCCTAGCCTTGTTCGCTGATTTTCATCTCCGTTTCAGATTAGCGGTAATACTAGTATTTACTTCGTCCACAAATATAAAACGTTCATATTTTTTAAAATTTATCTTTATCAGAATTTATTTAATAATATATAGGTTACACGTATTAATTTTATATCATGTAACCCATATATTATTAAATAAATTCTTAATTAAATATAAATTTTAAAAAACATGTGTACCTTATATTTGTGAACAAATAGAGTATTAATTTGTGTAAGCCTAGTATATATGCGCACAGTCAATCTTTTTTGGCAAAGAACCCATTGATTTCGCACGGTCCTCTTGGATCAAACCCCTATTGGAAATCTCTTTAATGGCAGTAAAGTGTCCATATCGATTAACATTTCCGTGGGGACTGGATTGGACTGCATGGATTAGGATTATATATGTTCATTCATAGGTCAGAGGAAGAGATCGACACGCATGCAGCCATGCACGTCTGGGTCGGTCCATCCTACCGGACCTATGGATGCAGCCCCTAATTCCTTGGATTTGCAAACTGTAGTAACAAAAGTAAAGCTGGAACTCACTAATCATACGGACAGTTTCCGCTTTTTTTATTATTCGTACGAAGGGCCTGGCGAGCCAGCAGCAGCCGTCGCAAGTAGTACGAAATGGAAGGGCGCCCGCGTGCATTGCAGATATGTGTGCATGCTCGGGATACGCGTGCAAGTACCCGCGCGAATCACGACGTGATGGCTATGCGTGCACGCACCACGCTACATGCTACTAGCACAGCGGGGTGCTAGCTAAAGCTGTGCTAGCTCGTTTTGCGTTCCTGGTGGAAGCAAGGAAGACGGCGTGGCGTGGCGTGGATTCGTACGTGCCCTCCTCCTCCGGTCCTCACAGTATGGGCAAAAAGACTAAACTAAGGCCCTGTTTGTTTGGGCTTTTTTTAGCTTTTGAACTTTGGCTTCGAAGCCAAAAAAGCACCTAAATAGGTGCTTTTGGCTTTTGGCTTTTTGGAAGCCGAAAGCACATAATATGTAGTTTCGGCTTCCAAAAAGCCAAAAGCCAAAAGCACCTATTTAGGTGCTTTTCTGGCTTCGAAGCCAAAGCGCAGAAGCCAGAAAAAGCCCAGTTTTGACGTGAACGAACACCCGAAAGTCGTAGTCTTTTACCGTGTACTGAACTTTAAACATGTCACTTGATATGTCATTTAAATTATTATTTTTCTTATAAAACATATTAAATTATTATTTGTTTAGATACATACAAACCACTGAAAAATCATATTTAAACACATATTTAATACATATGATATAAGATAAATACAATGCATTAGGCCCTGAGCGTACTGCTTTGTGATTTTATCGAGAGAAACTAGCGTGTGTCAGCGTGTGCACCAATGAGTGTGGCATAGCTAGCCGTGCTACAGTCTACAGAATTTGTTTGGTGGGTATGGCCAACCGGACAGATAGTAGTTGTACTTTTGTAATTAAGTTTCTTTGTTTCCCCTACAAAATGATATTTACCTAGCAAAATTTTCTATTTAGGTGTATACTAAGAAGAAAATATATGGTTGGTCCTATCTGCGTCACGCTTCAAGCTCTACCGTTGCGACTAACGGCCTCTTAACTAATGACTAGTACACAAAATAATCCTAAGAGGTCGACAAGTTTAAAATGATCGAGGCACGAAGAATGACGGGGAAAATGGCCATGTCATTATCTAGGTCATTTGTGTTTCCTTCTCCCAAAGCTCTGTAAAGAGTTAAAAAGAAGTTATGTAAAGAGAAACCGCACAACACTTTGCATGCGGCATAAGAATAGAAGTGAGTTAGCATCAACCGGAAATTGGTGCGTAACAGCAGAAATTTGCAGAAAGAGCTATCGCGCACAGCGACGTACGTACGTACAGTCATTGATGCCACCATGTCACTGCCACTCGCCCGCCAAAAGCAGCACTGCACTGGACGACGTACATGCATACATGGGGGCAAGAATACAAAATGCTCATGACTTTATTGGCCGGGATGGACCTTTCCTTTTCACCCCTCTCTCTCTTCTTTTCTTCTGCCTAGTGCATGCAGAGAGAGTGTATATGTTACTTCATGAGAGTGAGAGAGAGAGAGAGAGAGTTACAGATGTGGAAAAAGGTTAAGGCATGCATTGCAATTGCATGGACGTCAGAATGCTGAGAGGTGTTTTTTTTGGGGGGGGGGTGGGGGGGGGGTGGGTGGAAACACCACGTGAGCAGAGGAGCACGGCACGGCACACCGCTTTGGCTTTCAGGTCTTTGGGTTGGACGGAGCTAGCCTTGAGGTATGTGATTGTTTTCTTGTAGCCAGCATCTCCGGAACAAAGTCCATCAATCAATGCACAGGATATATGGTCCCTGGGAGGAACGTACGCACGCGTGCTTCTTCTTCCCGCCCCGGGGATATATCTTTCCACTCGCCACCTTTTTTATATACTTTTTTCTCCCCTCCTGTTTACCTTTTGACTTCTTATGTCACAGTTGGAGCAGTGCGTTAACCTGTCGTGAAAGTGACATGAAAGAAAATTGTGAGAACGAGAAGAAATGTTGTTTCGAAGAAATGCGTGCTTTTTTCCGTAAAAGACCTTGCGATTCATGGTTCGGGATGTCTAAAATCGCGTTAATTATGCCACTGCATGATTTATTTATTTTGGGTCAAGGTGGATTGCAAAACCAGCTTGCTAACTTTGTTGGCAACAACCGGGCGATCCCCAGGACATCACAAAAGAAAGGGATCCTATTATATGATATCTTACAACGAATCAAACAAATTACATTCAACCGACAAGACCACCACACTATCCTAACTCTACGGTAGCCTCAAGATCCATGGCGCCTAGCTTCCTCTAACGTTGAAGATTTCACTGGCGAGCCGCTTCAATAGTTTCGTGCTACGCTTGAGTGCCTCCTTTGCATCCTCCTTTCGCTGCACTTCACTCCAAAGATTAGTCCAATGAGAAATTCTAAAAATAACACAGATGAGTTCACTCGGCCAAATGTGTTGAAAGAGGCCATGTTCCTTGCTTTCCAGACACCCATAGCACACAAGCTACCACAACTGACATCAGAAGTATAAATACCCCATTAAACCTGCTCAGCCAGGTCGTGAAACATTCTTCAATAGTGGTAAAGTTACAGGATATTCCGAAAGCACAGCTGACAACATTCCAAATATACCTAGCCAAAGGACAAGTAAAAAAACAAGTGATCTATATTTTCGTGCTTTCCACAAAACAAACAGCCATTTTCACACCTCCTCCCTTGCTGCAACAATACATCTCTTGTAAGAATGCTCTTCTTGAGTATCCACCAGAGAAATTTTGATGCGCAGAGGCAATTTGACTTTCCACCAAAACTTATGAGGTTCTATCCCATAGTTTTGCATGGCACCATAGAAAGATTTTACACTAAATTATCCTGAACCAAACAACAACCAAATCAATCTATGAGGTTCTACCCCTAGTTGAATTCGTGCAGGTGGACTTCTCGGATGTCCCCATTGCTCTAGTTTTTCACCTATCAATCTTCTCCTAAATATCAGGAAAGAAACCCCCTACTAAACACTTGTTGAATCGTGACGTTTTGATCCGGAGAATAGAATATAGCCTAGGAAATTTCTGAGCTAGAGTTTGATTAGATAGCCAAAGGTCCTCCCAAAACCTATTCCTCCTTCCATCCCCCAACCTGCATTCTGAGACATAACAAAAAAATCTTTATTTCCATCAACCCTTGCTAGAAGTGGGAATCCCAATCTCTGGGCCCACCTAACTTAGGGTACAATGACCAAAGTATTTTTCCTTCAACATCTCTTGCCATCCTCCCTCATTATATAATTTTCCATAACCATTTTGCGAACAAAGCAATATTTATGATATCTAGATTCGGAATTCCTAAGCCCCCTTGACTTTTTGGTAAGCACACCATCGGCCACCAAATCATATGGTTTTTTTCTTGTTTTTATCAGTGCTCCATAAGAGCAAGTCCAGCAGAGCCTCCATCCTACCCTCCATACCCAAAATGGCGGCTCACGAGCGAAAATTGGTCCCCAGCAGACCCGCCATCGGACACGCCATATTTGGAGGCCATCCATCGCGGCCGCTCCGGACGCCAAATCTGGCGTGCGCCTTCCCACCCGCCATCCCCCAACGACTGCAGCGACCCACCTTCCCCGCCTTCTCTCGGAACCCCGCCCTGCACCCGTCCCTCCGTCCCCGCCCCCACTTCGCCTCCGCCGGTCGCTGCTCCCCTCTCCGCCGCCGGCCGTCATTGCTCGCCCCGCCCACCGTAGCTCGGCCCGCCCCGCCGCGCTCCAGATCTGGGAGCAGCGGCGCTAGGGGAGGGGGCGCCGGGCGAGGGAGCCGTGGGGGGGAGGGGGCCGCCGGAGGAGAGAGCGCCGGGGGAGGGCACCGCCGGATGAAAGGGCGCCGGGGGAGCATGCCGTCGGGGAAGAGGGGCCGCCACCCATGACGACCTCGCGCGCCACCACCTAGCTCGGGGGAGAGGGAGCTTGAGGGGAGGGAGCTCGGGGGAGAGGAGTGATGCCGGGGGGAGGAAGCTCGTGGGAGGAGGGCCGTCGCCGGGGGAGAGAGTGCTCGGGGGAGGGGGCCGCCGCCGGGGGAGAGAGTGCCGGGGGAGAGAGTGCTCGGTGGAGAGGTCAGGAAGAGTGAGAATTAGAGGGGGGTTGGGGGCTGAGGGATTTGAGGAAGAAAATTAAAGTCCGGATTTGATGGAAAAAATGAGAGAGGAATTAATACGAGGTAGTAGATAAATGTTGTTTATTGATTATACATCTAATTCATACATGTTAGATAAATCTTTTTATTAATTATATAATATCCTAAATTAGGCATGACAGTTTATTCTTTTGTAATATTAGTATTTGGAATTTGTTGTACCAATGGTATTTAGAATTGATGACTAACTGTTGTAAAAATAGCCGTTACAAAAATATAGCCGTTTGAAAAATAACCGCTAGAACAATAGCAATTCGAAAAATAGTGGTTCGAAAAATATCTGTAGGTAGTTATAGGATATTATTAAAATATTGGAGAGGAGAATATGGAGATTGAAATATGGATGTTCTGTTGGAGTGGTGGGATAATATGGATGAGGAATCTTTATGGATGGCTATGCATATGGAGATATGGAGGGTGAGTTATGGAGGCTCTGCTGGACTTGCTCTAAGAACCTAGACCTAAACATATCAATATTTTTCCTAGCCCCTTTAGGAATCCTGTAAAAGGACATCATATACAAGGGTACACTACTCAGAGAGGAATTAATCAAGATTTGATCTCCCTCCTATAGATAGTGTCTTCCCTTGCCAACATCCCAATTTATTTTCAATTTTATCCTTCCTGGCCTTCTAATCACCGTCCCTTATTCTCTTTTCGTCTACTAGATAGATACTTAGTAGGAAGCTGCCCTACTTTGCATGCGAAAATATCCTCATAAGCCTTTTGCTTCCCAGCAGCCTCACTCAAACAATAAACTTCACTTTTATGGAAGTTTATTTTTAGGCCAGACATTTATTCAAACAGGTAGAGGATAAACTTCATGTTCTTTGCACTCTCATAGTCATCTTCCATTAGCAAAATCGTATCATCCGCATACTGTAAACTTGCAACCACTTTCCCAACCAAATGTGATGTCAATCCTTTGATCAGGTCTTTCTTGAGCCCTCTCAATTAGGATAGCTAAGACATCAACTTCTAGGTCAAAACAACAATGGAGATAAAGGGTCCCTTACTGAAGCCTTTGATGAGTACAAAAGCATGGTCCAATTTCCCCATTTACTTTAACTCCTATCTTCCCTCATGTAACTACCTTCATCACCCAATCGTTCCATTTTGCCGAGAAACCTCTCATCTCTAGCACTTGTGAAAGAAGAAGCCATTTAATCTTGTCATGCACGTTCTCAAAGTCTATCTTAAAGAACACTCCATCTAATTTCTTTCTATGTACCTCATTCATAACTTCATGAAGTAACACTACTCCTTCAAGAATATATCTATCCTTCAAGAAGGCAGTCTGAGAGGCTTTAATCACACCTCAAATGATCAGAATCAACATGTTGACCAGAACCTTGGCGATGATCTTATAAACAACATTTAGTAGGAAAATAGGCCTATATTCATGGATCCTATCTGCATCCTTCCCTTTAGGAACCAGAGTTACTACCCCATAGGCCTATATTCATGGATCCTATCTGCATCCTTCCCTTTAGGAACCAGAGTTACTACCCCATAATTCGGCCTGGTGATATCCAGCTTTCCTTCATAGAAATTGTCTAGCAGCCCCTTCAAATCATCTTTCACCTCTTCCCAAAAAACATGATAGAAGTCTACATGGAAGCCATCCGGAATGACCACCTTGTTTGTTGCCATGCCAAAGAAAGCTTCCCTAAGCTCTTCCACAGGAAACTTTGTGCTAGGAAATCTTGAGCTTGTTTAGAAATCCTACACACATCCTCAGGATTTAGGTCGATATCAGAAACTCCTGTTCTCCCAAAAAGGTTTTTGTAGAAATTTGTGATATATGACTTTTAAACTGTACTTGCATGATACTGCGAGTATTGCAACCTCATCAAGCTATCCAATTAATGCTGGCCGCACGTGTCGATGGTTTGGTGGCGCCTAAGAAAACTTGCTTCAGACTTCACTCCATGCACGCACCCTAGTAGTAGCATTTTACCTCAATAAACAAATCTATCTCCCTCCAAAATGGAAAAGCAAAGAATTTTCTTACCTACATTTGGCACCTTTGCCAGTCTTCTTTATACTTCCTCTGATATGAAATTTAAGTAGTTTTAGACATTGACATGATCTTCAAAGTAACACTTTGACTATCAATTTCTTCAAAAATTATGTCGTTTCAAATAAAAATAATTATATATTAAGAAAATATATTTCATCATGAATCTAGTAGTATAAAATTGTTTTTATCAATGTTGGTATTTTTCTATATTAATGGTCAAATTTCAAAATATTTGACTATATGAGATTCTAAAACTACTTATATTCCTACTCGGAGGAAGTACTATTTAAGCAAGTGAATCATGCAATTAGAATGTATACATTTGTCAGTAGTGTGTGATGTATTATTTGGTTGGAGATTTGTGTCGAGTAGAACATATGCTCTTATTAAGCCACATCATCAATGATTGCTTTAGCCGTTGGATTCAGCTATCCCCCCTCTTATATATTTTCACACTCTTTGCTTTCTTTCACACAAAAATTAAATTGCATGTCATCTCTTTTATTTTCGCTCAGTTTGCAAGCTAAAATTATATTTGTAGCTCTAATTATTTATATATTAATATTTAAATTACTAACAAAGAGCTAATATCTATAATGAATGTTTTCTATCTTTCGTCTAACTATATCTAGAAATGTTCATTGCTAGAAATTCCCGTTGCAATGCATGGGATCAACTGGTTATTAATATCCATGCATCCAAAAAATGTAGAAAAAGTTAAGAGAAATACTAAATAACAAGAATAGAATACCAATTCCTAAATCCAAAATTTTGGAATTAAATGAATCAATTTGATGATTTAATCTGAATCCACTAACGTGAATCCTACATGACAAGAAAGAATTTTTTTATTTTCTTAAGTGCCAGCTCAGGCCGTTCCTAGTGATTACACTAACCAAAATGACTTGTTAGAGCATAGTCACACGTAATTTTCTTACATTCCAGTCGACATGCTCCAACTGCCGCTACTTCGAGCATCGCTGTCGGAGCTCCATAAGACTAGCGAGGCGGAGTCGCCGGCGATAGAGGTGGAACAGAGATCTTGCCACCTCATTGATGAGCCACGGTGGCAGAGCCAAAGGAGGTGAGCTCGCCAGAGAAATTAAGGGTAGGGGATCAGGGATCAGGGTGGGGGCATCAACGTTGGAGAAGAAACTTGTGCCTCCCTGGATGATAGCATTATGGGTGTCCCGATCTTTCAATGTGTGAAGACGATGTTGACAATCCAACTACCCCGTACGATGAAAAAGCGTCTCGCTACACCAACTCCGGAGGATTATTAATCTTGTCTGAAGCATGATCAACCTATCCACGAATGATTTATTCCTACAAGCAATTGAAGAACAAGCAAGAACAAGATAAAAACAATCTGAATTGTGAATATGGATGAAGTATTATAATAAAGTGGTATTCTAAATAAATTGTGAATATGGATGAAGTATTATGATAAACTGGCATTCTGAAAAGCGTTCTTGAAAATTGGTCGTTGGACACAGTTGAAGATCACAAGGTTGCATAAGGCTAACTTTTAATTAAACAAAATCCAAGGAACTATGGGGGTGTCGACCAGTGAGCAGGGCTAGAGGACGAGTCGACAAGTAGGCAAGGCGTGACAGTGGCAGGTTGGAGGCGACGACGAGAGGGTCGCCAGAGGCAAAGGAGGAAGAGCGAGGCGGCTGCTACCTGAGGAAGCATATGTGTAAAGATAATATTGAGAGAGAATGAGAAGGTGTAGAATTGCACGGTCAAATTTTAATCCGACTATAACAAAATTCCAGTCACAGACCCTAACCAAAAGCTTGGAGAAAAATAAGAAATGAGTGCCGAGGCCTGAATTAATCGATCGGTAGTACGCCTTAGAGCATCCACACCGTGGTCTTTTGCTGCCTCTAAGACTACCTCTAAGCCTTTAGAGGCTGCCTCTATACACTGCAAACAGCTGCCTCTAAGCCAAAAACCTTGGCAGCGCCTCCAACTCTAGAGGCTGCCTCCAAAGATTAAAATAACAATATTTAAGTATGGCAGTTACAAACTGAACAAACATTCAATACGTGGACAATTGAACACAAATTCTACACATATGCATGCAAAAGATTGACCATTGCACAGTACAACTCCAAGCACAGAACAATTAGATTCTGCACTTCAAATACACAACAGTTCATTCAATACAACCGTTGCTTCACAAGAAAAAAAATAAAAATAACATGACCGTTACACCATGGCAGCTTCAACAAAGGCATCCAGCAAGTGAATGCACACACACACACCCATTATATATAGCAATGCTCTCAACAATGAACTTCACAGAAGTGCTAGAACACATGAAACTTTCCAAAACAGCTAGGACACCTCAAACTACACATACATGGACCACTCATCTTCACCAAGTTTCACATAGATGCTGGACTGTACTTACTCAAGCCAAGATCCAGAAAATAGAAACATCAACTTTCCTAGTGCTCCCCCACCTCAGTTCACCACAAATCCCTCCTCTCAATATGGCCAATATTTCTAGCCTTCCTATGGACAAAATATGTATCCATATCTACCTCCAACAATCGGTCATCCAATTCCACATACCTCAAGCTTTCAAACAACACATGGAGTGTTTGGAAGAGGTTCAGTCGGTCATCCGTCGTCTACAGCTGTTGGCTTCCCTGGTGCTGATCCATATGGCATGACCAACTCACAAGCTACAGGTATGGATGGTTCTTCAGTGCCTGCTGCAACAACAGATCATGCAGAAGAGGTGCATGAGGAAGAATCAAGTGGAAGCAGTCCCGCTGAAGGAGAAGAACAAAATGCTAGGAGAAGAAACTGGATAGAGGACGAAAACAAGCGTCTTGTTAATGCTTGGCTAGAAAATTCTCTCGATCCAATCAAGGGTAACTCAAAGAAATCAGAACAATACTGGAAAGAAGTTGCAAAAGAGTACAACAACAACACTCCAAGAGAGAGAAGAAGATTAGCCAAGCAATGCAAAGACCATTGGAGTAAGGCAAACAAATTTGTGACTCTCTTTAATGGGTGTTATGCTACACAGAGCAATGTATATGCTAGTGGTCAATCTGACAAACAACTTGAGGAGAAAGCAATGGCAGACTGCAAGAACAAGAACAATGGAAAAGTTTTCACAATGGATTACTGGTGGAAAGCAGTGAAAGAACAACCAAAGTGGAAACATCTTTACACAAAGACAGAAGACCCAAGGAAGAGAGGCAAGATTTTCTCAAACAGGGACTTACATTTCTTCTTCTAGTAAAGAGACTGAAGAATCGGTGGAAGGTCGTCCCCAAGGGCAGAAGGCAACCAAACGCAAGGGGAAAGCAGCAGCCAAGGACACATCTTCCTCGAGCAACCAGCCAGATCCAACCATGCAACTATATCATGATGCTATAGTGAGAAAATCAGCAGCAAATGAGAAGATGGCAGAGTCAAGGAAGGAGAAGGCATCTGCCATGAAACAATATGCGGCAGCCACACTAGAGAAGGCAAAGATCAAAAAATTGAGCAAGTACATGAAATTAATCGAGAAGGACACTTCAGGTTACAGCCAAGCACAATTGGAGCGACATGAGGAGCTAGTGGATATTCTAAAGAATAGTATGTAGTTTTAATGTTTTCTGCAATGTACCTTTTAGTTTGAGCAATGTATGATGTATCTTTGTAATTTTAGCTTTAGCAATGCAGATTAATTAATTACTGTCTCCGAATTTTGCACAGTTTGTTTGGCTGTGGCTTTACAGTGAAAAATCCTTGTTATTCCTCTCTGAGAATCAAGTGATCTTCCTAGCAGACATAAATTACCAAACAGCATGGACAAATTTTGGACTGAACTAGTAGTTTAAAGTAGTGTAAAAATATATGTCTAGTGCAGGGGGCAAGCATATAGAGAACACTAGCATACATTGTTGTAAAAACTAGCCGTTGGAAAACTAGCCGTTAAAAAACTCAGACCTAACTAGTGATATGCACTACATATAGAGAACATCCCATCAGAACCATACACCAGCCACAACTCCACTACCAATATGTCTACAGATTCACACTCTCTGTCCTCCATCTCAATTAGCTCTAGTAGTGATGAAGAGGATTCAATGGGTGATACAATTGAAGCTCGTATTGAAGCTCAAATTGAAAGCCAGCTGCTAGCTAGATGCAGCCAGCCACAAAGGCATCATCGAAGATACATAGACAGAGATCGTGAGGGCGCCCCACCACCGATTGCACGCTGACTACTTCGGCAACAATCCAGTCTACAGCGCTAAGCAATTCCGTTGAAGGTACCGAATGAGAAAGCATCTATTTGAACATATTATGCAGACTCTTGGTGATTGGTCTCCCTATTTTTGTCAACGCCATGATGCATTTGGCAAGATTGGTCTTTTACCTTTGTAAAAATGCACAGCAGCTATGCGGATGTTGGCATATGGTGTTCCTGCTGATCAGATCGATGAATCTCTAAGAATTGCTGAAATTACATCCCTTCAGTGCTTGTCTAAATTTGCTAAAAGTATTAGAGAGAATTTTGGTGATAAATATCAACGAAGACCTACAGAAGAAGACATTCAACACTTACTTCAAGTAGGAGAGGCTTGTGGATTCCTTGGTATGTTGGGAAGTGTTGATTGTATGCATTGGGAGTGAAAAAATTATCCTGTGGCTTGGAAGGGCAGTTCACTCGTGGTGATTATGGAGTACCAACAATCATGCTCGAAGTGGTTGCCTCACATGACCTTTGGATATGGCATGCCATTTTTGGTGTTGCTGGTTCAAATAACGATATCAATGTGCTTAACCAATCCCCTTTATTCACGGAAGTATTACAAGGAAGGGCGCTGACGATTCAATTTACTATGAATGGTAATGACTATGATATGGGGTACTATCTCGCGGATGGAATCTATTCTGAGTGGGCGACATTTGTAAAGACAATCCCCTTACCCCAGACTGACAAGGCAAAATTATTTTCAGGTATGCAAGAAGGGGCAAGAAAAGATGTTGAAAGAGCATTTTGAGTTCTACAATCTTGATTTGCCATTATCCGTGGTCCACTCAATCTTTGGCATAGGCAAGACATCGCTGATATCATGTATGCATGCATTATACTGCATAACATGGTAGTTGAGGATGAGCGGGATTCCAATGATGTCCGCTTTGACTTCGATTATGACCAGGGCAGCTCGGACAACACAATAATAAATCTGAACCATGGGCCAATTCATGAATTTACAAAGGTACTACAGACAGATTCGGCTATTCGTGATAGAGCTACACATCGGCGTCTCGAGGCTGACTTGGTGGAGCATCTATGGCAATGATCCGAGGGGGCTCAGCCTTAGGATGTATGGGAATTTCGACAAATATCTTGTATTACTGATTTTAGATTAAGTTGTTCCATAATTAGTTACTATGTACTACGCATGCAACCATGAGATCTGTAATGTTAGATATTATCCTCAGCATATGTTGTAATAAAAAGGCTACTTATTTGCACTGAATCTTGCAAAATAGCCTAATCTTATAACAAGGCCACCTATTATTATGCACTGAATCTTATAATTTTATAACACATACCAACGAATCAGATGCATGCTATGAATATATTTGCACGAACACAAGTATATACTTTCTCAGAACAAAAACAGATTTGAAACAAGCGGAGATTAGGACTTGAATCATCTTTAATTGAGATACGTACTACCCGAAACAGAAAAATTACATCTTCCTGGAAGCAAAACTGCAATACGCTTTCTCGTTCATCCAAACTCCTTAGTCCCAAACACACACGCGCATGCATCCACCCAACGGCATCCACCATCAGTACTAGGGGGGTGTTTGGGACAGCTCCAGCTCCACGAAAAAGTGAAGCAGGATTTTCATAGCTTCACTTTTTTGTGGAGTTGAAGCTGGGGGTACATCGGAGATGGTTAGAAGTCATATTTTATTGACATTGTATACTAAAAGTAGATATATAAACCATTTTATTTTAACTTTTAATCTTCAAATCTGACGTGAAGCTGGGAGCTGGAGCTGTCCCAAACACTCCCTAGATGAAGCCAAGACAAGCAAGCATAGGAGAGAGCGGGCAGCGTACATGCCCACGAGAGTTGAGAGCGTCGATGTCCTCGTCCTCCAGGTGATGCTGCTTCCGCGGAGGAAACTTCTCCCTCCTCCTTCTCTTGGTGGTGCTCCCTGGTGTGACGGTGTCTTCCTCCTTGCTACCAGCGGCCTCGTCAACGGAGGATCGAGTCCGCGCCCTCGTCGTCTTGGTGGTGCACCAAGACGGGTGCTCCTCATCCCCCATCTGAGCGAGGTGGCGCCGCGCGACGTGTAAGAGTCAGGCAATGGCTCGGGGAATCGGAGGAGCGGCGGGCTGGTATCACGCTAGGCGACAGCGGCGTCATCGATTGGTGCAGTGATGGGGAGCTGCTCGCGGTAGAGGTGGCGGATTTGAGGGAATTTGGGGGAGCGCCGAGGCGAGAGCCGCTCGGGGTGCTAGGGATTCGGATGTGGGGAATTTTCTGGTCGCACGAAGACAGCCGGTGAATGAGGCTCACATTACAGAGAAAAATGATAAGCTTAGCCCATGGGACCCACCTTAGAGGCAGGGTTGCCTCTATACCGTGTGGATGCCCTTAAGTAAGCCCTTGCCTCCTGCGGTCCTGCCAAGATCCAACTCAGTCGCTTCCTTTTCCTCTCCCCCTACTCCACTCCTCCCCTCGCGACTCAGCCCTCCACTCCCCACTTCCACCGAAGCACGCCACCTCCAAGCGATTCTTCTCTCACAGTCCTCCTCCTCCGCTCTACCTCTGCTGGACCGTCGTCGAGTGGAGATCTATCCGCACCTGGATTGCTTCGGTAGCTAACCCTAACTTGCTTGGATTGTTCTTAAAGTTTTGTTCTGGTCTTTTCCTTTGCTGTGAGCAGTCTAATCCGAACATCTCTTTCTGGGATGGATTGGAGTTTGTTACGGATTTCTTTGCTGCGTGGTGAAGTACTAATGGCGGTTTGTTTTCCAAAAATATGGGGGGTTGAACTGAACCTCCCTCATTTGGTCCGCCCATGGCTCCTAGATCTTGGAGCTTTCTGTCAATTTCGTTTGCGGTAACTGAATAATGCTGTAAGTGATAGCAGTTTTAGTCAACTAGCCTTAGGCTTAGATTTTTTTTCCTTCTAATGGTTGATATATCGAATACCTTATTTGAGAAGAAATCTGATCCAGACACAGTTTTACAGTTTTGTGTATCAAGATTGCGGCATCATTTTGCATAAAGAAATCATCAAGGAATCTGAATTTTCAGTTAATGCAGGTAATTGAACAATCGGAAGGACTGAAGGCTTGAAACTAGCACGGTGCCCTGGCAGCATGCGGTGGTTGGGTCTCTTTGTAGACGTGTTCCGCCAAGGGATCTCCTTGAACCTTTACTGCCGTGTTATTCTGTAAATCACCTCCTTGGTTGTCGTATACCTTTGCACACTTCTTGATTCAGAGGTCTGTGAAGGCAGTTTAGAGTTCCCCATCTGGTTTCTGGCGTTTCTGTTTGGGTGCTGTGATTATCGTAGACCTGTTGCACACCTCTTGGTTCATAGGTCTGCGAACACAGTTTAGAATTCCCGATCTGGTTGCCTGCATTTCTGTGTGGGTGCTGTGGTTGCTCGGTCAAAGCTTCCGAGGAGAACGAAAAAGTACTAATGGTGTGGCAAGCGGCTGGTCAGACGAGATTCCGCGTGTTTAAGCATGAAAATGGAATCGCTGTGAGAGTTATTGCTTGCTTCCAGCCGTTGCAAAATTGCCAGGTAATGAGGAAATAAGTGACATTCTGTTAATGACTGCTTTTCTTCACTGTGAACAATGCTGACATTGCTTTGGTGTTTCTTCTGTAGGCCGAGTACTTCCGCCACCTCCTCAAACCCGTTACGTAGTTTTGACTCTGCTCTCTCGTTTGCTGCTGAAAAAATCTTTCACTGTTTTGAAGTTTTTCTCAAACACAATTCAAGTGGAAGAACTTCGTGTTCATCTAAATTTTCTGCTGGTGAGAATATCTTTCAACCATGAACTCATTTTGTAGCTATTTGTTTTCATTTGATATGGTTGTTAGACTATAACTCAATTATATTTTGACAATTTCAGGTAATTCTGTTTGGTGGTTGTTTGTTGATGGGAGAGAAGGCTAATCCTTGGTGCCATTGGCCTAATCCTCCATGGAAATTTAATATCGACAGCTCTACGAGCAACCCCTGCCCACCTGATGTTGGGGTTGATAGCACCAACTCGGCGACATTGCCCACATATCTGAACAGTCGTGCTTACATATATTCTGGAGTTGCTGCACCTGTCCCCTTTTTTGCAGCATCTGTTGCTGACGTGCCTCTTCCAATGTCTTCAAGATTTGTCACAACATTGGCCCCCAATGTGGGATTGTCCACAGCTGATCCTCCAAGAAAGAGATCTCTGGTTTTCTGTCAGAATGAGAAACATTCTCCCATTGCAGGTCTTTTCCTAACCAAGGAGGTATTGGATCCTGTGCCAGAGCTTCAAGGTAGCAATGAAACTAATGTAACCGATGTTGGAGCACAAGGCACCGATGATACTCATGAGAACACTGAAGAGATTAATGCACTCCTAGATTCTGACTCAGATGAAGGTATGAGAAAGTGCATGAATTCAACAACGCCAGGAAATCTCGTGTAGAGAATGACACCTTGAGTGTGGAGTCAGTAGCCAGTGTTGGTGCTAGCGCAGGTGCTGGCCAACCAGCCAAGAAGAGAAAACTCAAATCTGGTACTGACAAGTCTGTTGTCGACACAGCCAGCTCAGCAAGGCGTGACCATTCCATTGGACAGAAGCATCTTTGCAATGAAGATGATGCACAGTCCTGTTGTATTGGTGAAGTGGAAAGTAACCACAAGTTTGCTTTGATTTTGAGAGATGAAGAAACAGAAGGTGACAGCCCTGATGATCTGAAGCTGAGAAGAGAGAGGATACAAGAGACTGTTGCCGCTCTCAGAAAGATTGTCCCCGGAGGCATTGCCAAAGATGCCACAGCTGTCCTTGACGAAGCAATCTGCTACTTGACGCATCTAAAACTTAAGGTCAAGACGCTCGGAGCTGTCTCCCTCTAGCTCCTCAGCAGTTCTGAGCTGGTTCTCAAATTGATATATCGAGCTACAACTACAAGAAATAATAGTAATAAGGTGAAGGGGCCAAGTCAGTTCCATCTAGTGCTGGTGAGGCTCACTGGAAGGGAAGAAGGAACACCTGATGGGGCTTGCTTGCTAGCTAGCCTTGTTCCCACAAGGCTCCAATGATTGGGTGGTTGCAATGGGCATGTAGTAGTGCAGTGCTACTTCGATTGAGATTGGCAGGCATGTACTCCTTCCTCGCAGTGTCATCACCGAGGACTCATGGCGGCCATAGATCTACCTGGCTTTCTGTTTCCGGTGAATTCCATCGCTGTGTGCGCCTTCTTTATGTCGGTTCCTGTTCTAGCTCCTCCCTCAAAAGGCCCTCATGGCGTTGATGGAGCAATAAGTAATGTGGTGCTATAAAGATCTTTCGTTGAGTGTGATCCAAAGCAAAGGAGGCAGGCAAGAAGGAAAGCAAGGAAGAAAGAGGTTGATGCAAAGCACATTGTTGTGTTGTATGTGTCCATGGCTTTTTGAACCAAAGGGAGATGGCGCGAGGTAGGTGTTAGTGTTTATGGCGTGTCCCTGGGGTCCTAGTCCAACGAAGTGCGTGCGCCTGATGTGGAGTTGAATGCCTAGTTGCGCGCTTTTCCCTCCACTGCTTTGTGTTACAACTAGTACTATATATGCTTGTGTATTTGATCGCCTGCTTTATACGCGTTGTAATGATACCCCTTCTTTGCTGGTGCCTCAATTATTTGCCCTTGTGTATCATTGTACGCTAGGATGGTATAGTTTTCTTTCCGTAGCTACATGTATGCCATTGGAATTTTGTACGAATTGTTGTTTCCTGTTTCTGCAGCTCTTGAGCTGAGCCATGAGCTGTGTGTGCATTTCTCCTGTCCTATTTCTCATGATGCTCTGGAGCCTTGTGGTGGTTGCATGATGATCTTGGTCCGTCCATTGCCTTCGTAGCGAGGGAGGATTCCGCCTTGTTGAACGTTCAGGCTTACGATGTAAGAATTTCTAGAGGAAACACTTCGATTCATGCAGCCTGCAGGAACAGAGAAGAATCGCGTGTTTCAAATGGGGCCTTCATAAACAATCAACGCTCAGAATCGAGACATCATCCGTTAATCTCGACCGTTGGTGCGTTGATCGTGAAGACATCGAGGTGTATATACGAGCGTGCCGTCTCGCCTTTGCTGAGCAAGCAAGCCCCTTTTTTCCCGTCCTCTTTGAACGGGACGGTGGATGATCCGGTTCCAAAGGTGCTTGACACTATTATTAGTCATGCGTGTGGTGTGGGCCGTGTAGTGCAGCAACGGGCACGCCGTAGGACCGGGCGCTGCCGCTTCCCTTCGGTCGAGTGGGTTTGGGGAGGGCCCCAAAGCAGAGCCATGGAAGGAAGGCCACAGAGATGAGCTCAATGTCTCATCACTCGCTCATGCCTGGCACATCATGGAGCGATTTGCGGCCGTGGCATACGCAGATCTGGATCCTCTGCCCCGGGCTAGCTCAAATTCCTGTTCCTTTTCGCGAGCATTCCATCCATGGTGTCTTTAGCCTTTGGCCATGGTGCCTGTGGCGTTGCAGAAGATCCCCCTGGTGCTGTGAGTAAGGCTGCGAGGAGTCAGGCGTGTGTGTGTGATTTCGCTGCGCTGCACCCGAAGTGTTGGGACCGACGGCACGGCTCGGCAAGTGTAGCGGCGGCAGCTTTCTGCGACGAGCCGGCTGCATCGATCAGCAGTGTCATTCATGGCAACCATTGCAGCTGAGCAGCGAGTAGGCCAGCGCGATGTGAAGTAACTGGGCCACTGGCCTGGGAACGAAGGTGGTGAGAAATCATGCCGAGAGAGTCGAGCGAGCCGTGCCGTGCCGTGCCGTTAACATCTTCTCTCCTCCCACTGTCCTGCGCGCCCCACTAGGGCGTGTCCCCTTCCACCGGCACGGCACGGCAACGCACGCCTCGCTCCTGCTGTCACCTTGGGCGCGTGTACGTGCGCCGCCTGCCTGTCTCGGCGTGCGTCGAGACGTGCCGTGCTCTTCCGCTTTTAATCGGGTTCATCGTTTGGGTGGCCACGCTGTGGCTGTGCTTACTGCTGTCTGTGGCTGCCTGCGTGCGTGCGGGCGGGCGTGCTCTCGACGGAGCGCGATCAAGGAGGAAAAGGAGGGACTGGTGTTCGTTGTTCTGCCGTCTTATTATTACGGGGGACGTCGTGTGCTACCTTTCTGAGCACTTCATTTTTGTGTGGAATGCCTACATCGTGTTTGGAGAGGTTTAGCGTCAGATTAACAGTCGCACAAAGCCTTTTTTTTTGAAAGAACAGTCGCACAAAGCTTGAGCTCCCTCTGATAAGAGTATGTTTGTGTGGTTTCTTAGGCCTCTCAGGGAAGCTTAAGCCCACATCTCGTAGTGACAAGCTACAGGCCCTTTCTGGTCTGGTCTCTACAGCTTTACTGTATTTTTTTTTGAGAAACTGACAGAAACACTATCTTTTAATTAAGTAGGTAAAAAGTATTTTTGTGCTCCTACAGACGTTGGCTTCTCCTATAAATGTAATAGAGCTGCAGAGACCAGACCAGAGAGAGAGCCAACGCCTGTAGGCATATGTGAAATTGTGAATGCCTATGCGTATGCGGCTTGAGCAACAAGATGATGCAACAGTCCATCCATGAGATTTCATCATAAATAATTGGTCATGTTACACCATTCTTCTTGCGGAAACTGCTTTTGGCACCAATGCACCAGTGCTAAAAAGAAAATCTGAAAACGCTCACACAAATAAATAATGCACTACTGGAACTACAAACTTTCGTGGAAAAAGACACACTTTTGTAAGTTGGGCAAAAGAAAAAGACAAATCAGAACATTACCATTTGCTGTTTTAGATCATCATCTTTGTATTCTTTTCCTTTTTGTATAGCCCATAAATGAAAACATTTTTCAGAAATTTTTGCAGACCCATAGTTTATTCCCATACTCAGGTGCCAAAATCCTATCCCATTGTTTAGGTGCTACTGTTATTTGCATGTTTTAGTAACTGGCTGGATAGATATTAAATAGATATGTTTTATATTTGGGATTAGGTTCGTATTTTGTCGTACGACCCATATCCACAACTGTGAATATGGTTGTGTGTATAATAACGTAATTTCGAAATCCGATCAATCTGCAATATCTTTTGCGGTTCTCGGTAAATATATCATGCAACTCTGATACATATAATTGTGCAATATCTTTTGCGGTTCTCGGTAAATATATCATGCAACTCTGATACATATAATTGTTATCCCTTTAGTTCGTGTTTTGAGATTTACATATTTTATGTCTCTGCACTATACAGTAGTGTACTCTTCATGATGAACCAATCCATATTTAGCTTGATCTAGTCCATTTCTATATATGCTAGGCATTGAAATGAATTAACAATTAAGTTGTAGTATAATATAGATCGTATTGACCATGTTCTAGACACAACTATGCTGTAGAATTGAATTTATTAAGGTGTAAAATAAAGATTTTCTATATTAAATATAATAAAAATATGTGAATCTCAAAACACAAATCGATACTAGATCTAGAGTTGGTATAACCAACGAGGGGCATGAGCATATTTCCCAATTGTAAATATAGTTTTTGTAGCAAAATCTGGTAAATTTGAATTACTTGGGGCGGGGACAGGGGAGGGAGTTCTTGATAACAGGAGAATTTGAATATAAAATTTTGCAGCTTTGCATTAATTTGCCTACTACATCAACGAATTTTGTTATATCCTGTTTTGCTCCCAATATTGGGCCAGGAATCATGGACTTGGAACTGTATTCCGAGGATAAGGTTCTGTTTGGCTGCCATTAGAACTGGAATTATCCATTGTCAACTGCAAGAGGGTGTAATACAACAAGGAGCAATTCCTTGACTTCAACCCCACAAACGTAATTCCGGTCATAGTTAGACGTTCACGTACCATTTGTACTATACATATTATTTAAAAATTCATGCCAAGTTGTTGTAAAAAATATATAATTTTATCCATTCTTCATTATGCAGTCTATTTCATTTTATAAAATACTTCCAGTCAATCCCCTTCTCATTCTCAAGTCCTCCACTCTCTTCATCTATTCATCCATCATCTCCTCTTTTTTGAGCATGAGAGCACCCAACTAATTCATAAAGAATAAAATTATTGTAATACTTAATAGCATTTACTGGAAATTTAGTTCATCTGATAGTATTTATGTTCAAACAAAAAATAGTGTTAATGATTTTTCCACATCCATGAATGAAATAATCAAGAACAAAATATTTTTTCCATGTTCATGATGATTTCTTTTTTTTATGAACAAAATCATAATAAATGATGAACAAAAGTATATCTTCTCCTCTCTCTGAACTAATCAAGAACAGATCTTTAAAATCATGAAAATAGAAGGATGTAAATGCAAAATGACCATTAAATTGTCCTACATGAATTTTGGAGCACTTAGAACGACATAGATAGTATGTGGATACCCTACTATGAGTGAAAAAACTGCACTCACTCCTACTCTTAATTGTTTGGAATCACTGGAGCACTCTCGTTGCCTTCTCACGAGTGCCATGTCACATCTACCATCCAGTAGCACTGCCTCCCTTCTTCCTCCCGCCTGAAGCCCATAACTCCTCTCTTCTTCCAGGCCACCTCCTCTCTTCGTCCACCGAGCGCCGCCACCTCCTTGCTTCCTCTGCCCCTTTGCCTCCACAAATTGCTGCCTCTCCTCTCGCCCCTCTTCCTCATCACATCATGCCTTTCTTTTTACTAAACACCATTCCTTCTCCATCCATCATTGTGTCCCCCCTTGACTACATTAGCTTTGCCAAGTTCGTCAGTACTCCACTCTCGGCGCCTTTGCTTCGCCAACGAGATGCTTCACAGAGTTCTTGACTAAGTATTTTGATATGGTTGTGGTCAATTTCATGATTGCCGTAATGAACGTTGCTCATAAACTGTGGCTTGGAGCCGAATAGGCCCAAAGGACCAAATTTGTTGTGGTTTTGCTAATTTTTAGACAATAGGCATTACACTCGGCTGTAAATAAATAAAGCTCCAAACTGCCATTTGGATACAAATAGCTAAGGTAAACAACCAACAAAGCAACAAACCGGAACAAGCAAACAAAAATGAAATGGGACGCAGCTTGAACACAACGAGGACCTCATCAACCGAAGCGATCGTTGATCAAAGGTGAGGTGAATGTAGAACTTGGATGCGGACATAGGCAGCAGTTGAAGGATCATGCCCTCATCTACTACCGATTACATTGGACATTATAGCGGCACCATTTATCTCCACTGCTGAAGAGGGCCCGCCTGCCCTGTCACCCTGGCTCGAACGGTGCCTTCACGTTGGCCGATAGAGAAGCTCACGGAGATCCTAGATGCAAAGCTGATGATGAGACCATAAAGTGGGGAAAGACTTCGAGCACGACCAACACATTGTAGCCAAGGCCACACCAAGAGCAACACCGCCATCATCAGGCAACCAGCCACACATTGACCAGTTTGCAAGACCCACTCCCAAGATGACACCTCAAAGGAAGGAGTGATGCCATAGCACTGTCACTACCGGGTCCTGCAAGTCGGACCAAGCGTTTTTCACCCAGAGCATGAGAGGAAGAGGCATAGGACCCAGACGACACCTCTAGGGAGGGAAGCAACGCCTGAGGATGTCGCCAACGCTGACACCGACCAACGTCAAGCACGGCTTTCACCCAAGCACCAGCACCCCGACCACTCGGGGGCCCCATTAGCCACCCCAACCCCGCCTATAGACCGAAATAGGTGACAACCCACCATGACCTTGAACCAGCCGCTGCTCTATCCAAGGTAGCTAGTGGCGAGAGCATCGGGACAGAGAGCTAGAAGCACCTGCTGCCAGGCAGGCAGGCCATGGAGAGTCAAGGTCGATAGCGGCCGAAGCAGATTAGGAATCCAAATTTGGGTGAGAGCGGCTACAAACTAAATCTCCAGCACCATGACTGACCCCCATCGGCCACCTCACTACCCTCACGCCCGAGGTGGCTGTCCAGCATCCTGTGTCATTGCACTCGCTGTCGAGTCACCGCTATGTCCACCACCCGGGGTCGCCGCCCAGGCTTCCGGACACCCCATGCGTGTTAGGAAGAGCGGAAGGGCCCCGTTCCTAACGAGACAGACCGATGACAGAGGAGACGGCTAGGAAGCTGCTGGTGACCTCACTAACGACCGGCCTTGCATCAAGGCCAGATCTGGAGCTCTGGCCCAGTGATGACCACGGTGTGTCACCACGACAAGGAGCCACTGGCACCACTCGCCTTCAGCCATTAGGTCCACACCTCTGACCATAGCCAAGTTGCCGGTGCCTAAGGTCTCCGCCAGTAGCACGCCGCCTATAGAGCCGAGCCTCCACGCCGCCTGCCCCCCACAGGAAGGAATCCCCACCCCTAGTTTGGAGGCGAGGCCTGCCACTGCCATGGCAGATGGCGGTGATGGCGGCGAGAGGGCACAAGGGAGGGGGAATTGGCGGCGCGACTAGGGTTTGCCTCACGGGTCGCTTGGGAGAGAGTGGCACAGGCCTTATATAAGTTAGGGATTTTTGAGGCTCAATCGAGAAAGCAAATCCACACCTATGTTGGGATACCCCTACTATCCACACCCACATTTGCTTCAAGATTCGTGCTGATATTTGGCTAAAGAAACTCCCAAATCATTCCATTTCTTATTGTGCAGTCCCTCTTATTTCGTATAAATATCCCCTGCACTACATACATTTGTCAATCAACAATCCTTATTGTAGTGACCCAAATGTTAAGACACGAGATCTGTGAGGATCATCGTGCATTAAAGATGATTCTGTTCCTCTCATGTATGCATGTAGAGCATTTAAAATTGACCCAACTCGACGACCCTAGACTTACGGCATAAGAATCGACTTGAAGAAAGAATTTGAACCCAACCTCGCCAAAACTCATTCTAACAATTTTTGTGAACTCAAAATACCCCAGATAAACTTCATAAAGGTCTTTAAGACAATCAACATTGATCCGTATATGTTAATAAGATTATACTCTAATGTCCCTCTCTTCGGACAAATGAAAAATACCAATTCCATGGACCTTCCCTTCTCCAAATGTTGGTAAAGCTCAGGGTCCAGATTTAGTTGCGTCTCAAAATTCTAATGTGAATTTCTGAAAATAATTGAAGTAACCTAATCTATGTGAAGCTTAAACATTGGTTAATCCATAGTTCCAATATACTAAAAGCTCAGTCTAAAATAGGGTATTTTAATCTGACGAATGTTGTGGAAGAAGTATCTACAAATTTTTCAGATCTCTAAAATGGCACTGGTTTTCTTTTGTCAAAATTTAGCTCTAAAACAAAATAAAATAGAAAGAAAATGAAGAAAATACCTTACCTGTCTGTGGGACCCGCCCGCAGTGCCCTTTTCTTCTCCACCCGCACGCCTTCTTTTTCTTCTCCCCCATTCCCTAATTTCTTGCCCCAATCGATTTCTCCAATGCGCCCACCCTTCCCCATTTGCTCGCTGCACAAGCTCCCCCTCCGTCCTCCCACGTGCCGCTAGCCTCTGCTGCTCCCGCCACGCTTCATCGCTCTCCCCTCTCCTTGCTCGCCTCAGTGCTGCCGCCCTCGGCGGCCTTGCCGCTGCCGCCGCCACTGTCCCGCCTCGGGTAGGCCTGCCGTCGGTGCCACGCTCGCTAGCCCGACAGGCTGCGGAGCCGCCTCACGCCGGCCTCCTGGCGCGCGCCTCCGAGCTCCACCACCGCCTCTCGGGCGTGTTGCCGTCCTGCCTCCAGCGCCGGCCGGTGAGCCACCGCGCGCCCCTGAAGGCCCTCCACCGCCTGCTTCGCTTTCTTTTCCCCATCTCCAGTGCCGAGCCGTGAGCCACCCAAGCCGCAGCTCGAGGTCCTCCTCCTCCTCCTCCTCCAGCCGTGTTCCCGCGCCTCTGCCCTGCCACCGCGGTGAAGGTCCCACGCCACCTGCCGCGCCAGCCCCCCCTTGCCGCCCGAGCCTGCCATCGGCATTGCTGGAACCGTCACCCTTAGGAGCCTCGACGACACGCCGCCGTCGGCGTCCGAGCACCGACGACCCCAGCTGAACTGCTCGGCTCACCGCCGGACCCCTCCCCCAACATTGCAACCTCGTCTCCTTCGGCACCGAGGACAGCGCCACCGCAGGGGCCATTCAATCCACCACAGACATCGGGGTGAGGCTCACCTTTGACGTTCCCTCCTCCCTCTCTGTTGTTTTCTGGTTTTCTTCCGTGCTTGTCGCCGACGACCCTGCTCTACCACGATGACCAGGTCTCTCAAGTCAATAGTGACAGTTAGAACAGTTTAGGGATAGGCTTAAACACGTTGTTAGTTAGGGTTAATTATCTGTTTCCTGACCTAATGTGTGTGCTGAATAATGGTTGCATTACATGCTAATTGAAATAGTTGCTGTTAGGACAACTTGATGACCTTCCAACATATTCAAGAAATCAACATGCTTATTAGGCAGTGATAAAGTTTGGACCTGCACTATGCGCTAAGCAATAGCAATAATCAATTAATTAATGGCTTAGGTGATTGTTCATAACTAGTAATCGCTAGTTAGATTCATGGCAGCCAACAGGTAGATGAACCATTAGTTGGATCGGTTAAAACCTTACTGCAACGATTAGTTCGATGATCATCAAACCTAGTTGATGTAAAGAAGGACCTTGTAGTGTGCTAATAGGAGTGACCATGGTTAGTGAACCGATCTAGTGAGACGCTGATTAATTGATGCATTGGTGAAAGTCAGTTAGAATCAATATACTTAACGACTTCATGAAAGGCAAGGTTAAGATAAGTTGAATTCTGTGGGTTGCCGCATGGACATAGCTAGAGACCATGCCTACTAATCAGTAATGAATTTCAGACATGTTTTATGCACTATGCATTAGTTTAATGGATGAACTGTTATACTGTTGAGCTGTCCAGAATTTCTTTCAGTCAAGTTATATAACTTTAGCCAATTCAAATAGCTAAACAAATGATGAAACTAAGGCCTGAACCCTGGATGGAACTTATTACATATATGTCATTTGCATGAAGGATATTAAATCTTATCTAAGTTGAATAACAATACGGCATATTAGGAACTAAAGAAACTTAACTTACAATTCTTGCAAACTGCACACGTCATACCTGCTTCCACTAAACCAATACAACATTATTATCATGACATAGATGATAAGATTTTCATTTTAAATATAGAATCACTGCATTCATAACCTGCATATTCAAAATCACATTTGTATCTATGCCTTACCTGCATATCTGAAATCGAGCCCGCATCCATTTAATTGTTCATCCATGTTAAGGTTTTAGCACTACCACAACTTAACGATGATAACCTATTAACCAAAGTATTACTGCTCGCTAAGCTTGCAATTAGAGTGTGGTGGCAGCTAATCATATAAGTAATTTATTAATTGGTTGAGGTTAGTCATTGTAAGCCACACGTTCCGAAGACGCATACTTCCAACTTGATGCTAGCTGCACTTAGGACTTCCCTTATGTCAAAATTCATAATTTCACTTTTACTTTCAACATGATATTACTCTTTATGCACCTTTTGGGTTATGCAACATTTAAAAGAAGAATATACTAAATAGCTCTAATAATAACTCATACACTTCAAAGAAACATATATCTAATTCTAGTACTCCCAATTGTATCAATCCCATTACGTTAGCTACATAATAGCGTCTCTTACACTTTAAGATGCATTTCATACATTTCTACATTCTTACTTCTTGCTGATTTTGATTTATTCGTTGTCGTTTCCCTGTTTGGGTGTCATATTGATAGAGTCGGACAATCAGGGTAATTTTGGAGTTAATTCCCAACCAGCTCACGATCCAGAACCACTAGGCAAGCTTGCTCGCTTGTTGATAATATTCCGGTTATTCTTTTACCATGCTTGGTTGATTGAATGATGATTGTGATGTGTGAACCACTAGCATGAGCAGGGTTTGTTTGTGTTGTGGTCAATGGATGCATCAATTAAACCGATTGAATTAATACTTGAACCCCCTAATGTGAGATGTGAGAGCCGGGGTACTGTCAACTACAGATGGATCGGCAGGCGGTCAACCTAGCCGATACCGGTGTCGTAGGGCTGTACTCTTCACCCATGGCGATAAGTGTTAGCGAGTGGAGTTGGATGGTCATAGTGGGCCCTACCATGAACCAACACCCATTGGAACACTTGTTCGCGTGATTCTTGGGTGGTTTAACCCTCCCTCACTATACATTAGTCGAATTGGGTGGTTTAACCCATTTGGCATCTCCCTAGGTTATGTGGCTTAGGGAGAATAATACGATTTGATTGTGATGATTGTCTCGAGGCTCTTAAATCTGCAATTGATGATTTTGTGACATGGGAGTTTGGGTGGTTTAACCCAACTCCAGAAATTTACTCGAATGGCTTAAATGTGATAATATGCGGATGAGTATGATTGTTTTTCATACTTATTCAGATCTGAACCGGAATGGCTGATTGTGTGATTTATCAAGTGGTTAACTTGATTTGCTGGAACATGACATGGTGTGCTGAAATTAATAGCTTGTGTAGCTTATTTTCCATGTTATGTTGAATTATTCATATTATCATGTCAATTACCATGCTATGTTTAAGATTAACCTGGAATGAGCATATTAGCAGCTTGCGAGTACGAAAGTACTCACTTGGGAATTCCATTCCTGCAGGTCGTTCTCGCATCGTAGCTTATTATGATTCCGGTTACTCCGATTTGGATGTTTGAGTTGCAAGTATTGCTCAGCTTGGTCAAGGGAATATATTTGTAGAGCTTTTGGAGGTGGCCAGGGTTGCCATCTCGGTGTTTCAGTTTATTCTTTCGCTGCTGTTTTTAATGTTATGTTTGATGTGAACGACTTCTAGGTCGCTATGTATGGAGAATATGTACTTATCCCAGGTTTGGGAAGTGTTTATTATCCATAACTCTTCTCTAGTAGAGTTTTGTTGTGATATTGAGTTGTTATTGTGGCTGGCCATACACCGTGCGTGTATGAATTGAAGTGTATGGGCTAGTCGTGAAGAATTAGTGTTGTTCTCCCGGTTCGGTTAGCGGGACGATACTCGGTTGAGTGACCCGCCAGCTGAGATGCGTTGGCCGGCTGGGGAGGGTGTGGGTAATGGTACCGGGTCCTCGGGTGACTCACCAGTCTCCGAACTGGGTTAGAGTGAGGGTACCATTGCCGGGCTCCTCTGAAGTCGTTGTGTTGATCGAACTCGAGAAGGACGCTAGGTCTTCACCGGACTCTAGAATTGCATGTGACTTATTGAATAATACCTGCTTCTGGCCGGCTTGACCAACGGTGAAGGCATACAGCTCTGGTAATCGTATGGTGCGTTGGTCAGGTGTCGGATTACTCAATTCTGGGTGCACACGGCGCCGGTCTTTGGCGGAATATTATTCTCTAATTCACATGCGATTTCGGGGTCCTGACACTTATCTGAATCCTCCCTCTCTCTCTCCTCTTGAACAAACATGTTTTGCATATCTTTTCATGATAAAAAAATTATGAACATGAACAAAAACATTAAGCAAATTGTTCATCATCCAAAAAATGTTCCAAATGTTTCTTGACCATTTTTTAATCATAATATCCATGCATATTTCTTCACCATTTGAAGATTCATTCTCATACATGAACAAATTTCATGAATCAGATTTTTTCACCACCATTCTTCATATATTCAGTTCGGAGACAACATTTGTACCAGTTTTGCACACAGTACACCATTCATGAACTCTCTCTCTCTCTCTCTCATTAACATGAAAGAGCTATGAACAAAAAATACACATACACCTTCCTTGGCTGATAGAGCCGGCAATGCTAGATCTAGCATTCATGGAGGAGGGGATGGTGGCGATGGATCTGTTAGAGCTCATGGAGATCTGGATCCATCAGAGCTTATGGACGTTGTGGAGATACGGAGGGCGCTTGATCCGGTCACCGAAGGGTGCTACATCCGGAGGCGGTGAGGCTTGGGGAGGATGAATATGTCCCGCAATGAAGACGTCGGTCGAGGAAGTCGAGAACGGAGGTGCCGATGGATAGGAATGCCGAGGAAGAGGCAACGATAGACAAGGAGGCTGGGGACCGGTATCTGTGGTGGTCAGTGCCACTCCCGTCGCGGACCCCCTCCTTTGCTGGCGCCGTGCATGATGAAAAGGTAGTCGGGGAGGCCAGGAACGGAGGCACGGTGAATAGGGAGGCTGGTGACAGAGGCACCAACAAATGAGAAGCCCTATGACGAAAGTGGCGTCGTGGCGGTGACTGGGTGGTCCGCGGAGAGGGGAGAGAGAGGTAAGAACGGGTTTAGGATTAGGTTTTGTAACACCCTATTGTCTAACAACCCGAAAATTAGGGCTTTCAAAAAACTCTTTGATAATAATGACGACTATAATGCACCAAACTAAAACTTTTTGTCCAAATCATGCACGTGCTCAATCCCAAAGCATGCAACCCGGCTGTAAACCTTTGCCTCCATGAATGACTATCCAATCTTGCATTTCTGCTTGAAACCATCCTTGGCACCTCTCCCACTTCTGTCCTGCTGGTGCGTCCGAACCAACATTTGAAGCTAGGTGCCTACACCACACTTTTGCAATATTGAAACATAAATGTGACACGAACCTGTTCCACATGCCATGATCGTCTACCATCTACTTCGCCATGTCCTATCATAGGTATATGCACATATATACTACTTTTACATGTACACGTATACGCAAACACTAAGTTCCCTCTTTCAGAGCTATGGGTTAAACCGTAACTCGACCATATGACCTAAGTCATCCCCTCCCTATATTGAACACCCCATCTCCATTGCTGGTTCATACTTGAATAATCCGTGCGGGCTTATGCATCCTTAAAGGATCAAGATGTTGGCCTAGAGGGGAGGGGTGAATAGGCGACTATACAATTTTAATCCAATATTAATCAATTTCTCAACTTTTATGGAATTAAGCTAGATTGATTAGCAAAGATGGCAATATTCAATATGAGCAAACAAATATACTAAGCAAGATAGATATGAGCAATATGAAAGTACTTGCAAAGTAAGTGCGGAATTGAAAGAGTAAGGGACAAGGATTTGTTGCCGGAGTTCGGATCCTTGAGGGGATCCTACGTCTCCGTTTGGGGAGCTTGATCACACGTGATCAAGAGCCGGCTTCCTCTCAAGCCTTTATCCATCGAGGACTCTCCGGAGTCTCCTCGACTTCTTCTTGGAGATTCTTTCCTCGCGGAGGTGAATCCCGGCCTTCACAAACTTCCCACGACTCACCACACGGATTGGGAGCTCGTGAGCGACTCCTAACCGTCTAGGAGTCCTCAACATCCAAGAGTAACAAATGCGTCGATTTGCTTGGAGATGAACTCAATTGCTCTAGTGCTCAACACTTTGAAAATCCTCACTCTTTTGGATCTCTTTCTCAAGAACAAGGGCTCTTAGCTTTAGAGGAGAAGAAATGGCTCTCTTGAGTGCAGGAAATGATTTGGCAAAGAGTTGGGAGTGAATGGGGGAGTAGGGGTATAAATAGCCCTCTCACAATAACTAGCCGTTGGATTTGAAATAACACATCCGGACATTCCGGGAATCTTATCCCGGACACTCCGGGTACACAAAAATCCCAACGGTCAGAATCTCATAACACATCCGGACATTTCAGGTAGGTCCGGACATTCCGGACACCTACCCGAGAGCAGAGCCTCCGGGAGCTTGGACACCCGGATACTCCGGGTACCGATACCCGGACATTTCGGGCATGGTTCGGACACTCCGGATACCCTCAAACAGGGTCTGAATACCCGGACATTCTAGGCTAGGTCCGGACATTCCGGGAACCTACCCGAGAGCAGACTCCTTAGCACCAAAATATTCGGATATTCCGGCTTGGGGCCGGACACTCCGGATACTCAATGAAAATTAGGTTTTGGCTAAGTGTACGTGTGATGAGTGTCACTCCAATAAGAGAAAAGTGTTGAGCAATTGAGCACTAAGCTTTCTCACCAGCATATCGACACACCCCCCCTTTATAGTACGGCGTTCCTATACTCAAAAGAATAGAAAAATACTTAAATCTTTAATAGAAACTACGCCGTCTTCTTTTTTTCACTTTTTAGGGGCCATCAATGCCGGTTGAAATTCACAAGGGGGGCTAATACCTGGTTAAGCACTCATTGCACATATTAGTCCCTTAATCATTCGTCATCTATCACCAAAACTCAATTAGGGGCCTAGATGCACTTTCAATCCTCAAATCCTAAAATACCCCGTGTCAACTTTTCTGCCCTCGGCTCCAATCTCATCTAAATTAAGCCACCAGGTATATATATATATATATATATATGAACATCTTAGTTCTTTTCTTCATCTATATGTTAGGTCTACCCTTGCTATAAATCTAAAGTACTCTTGATACCTCTTGCGCCGCTGCTCAATGCTCCCGGAATCTTAATTCCCCTTTTCTCTATCGACATTCGGGAAAAGGCCCAAACTCCCATATCTCGTGTCCCTCTTAGTTTTGAACAACCTCAAAAAAATACGTAGATATCTCATGGGTGTCGTAAACCCATTCTAAGATTTCGTGATGAAGTGCAGTACAAGATTTTCAAGTCAATTTAAATTCAAATCTGAGGCACATTTAAATCCCTACAAGTTATTCTTAGAAAAGTCTCAACAAAATTCTCTGAGAGTATTCTCACATATCTTAACTGAAGTATGAAATGATATGAATGGCCAACCACCCCATTTTCAAAATTCTGAATAATTTCCAAATCTAAAAGTTTGCCCAATCTAAAATTAGCTTAATTCTAGCCAATTCAAACATTCAAACTTTTTGTGGGGTTTTGCTTAGGATAGAATGGACCATTTTTCGCATAAAATAGCCCTCTTCTATTCAAACAAAATCACTCGAAAATTCACTCAAAGATCTTGAGCAATCTTCAATATTCTTCCCTATTCCTGCACCTTTCTTCTTTGATGAGACCACATGAATCGTACCAACCGACCAGCCACCAAAACTCTTCCAGGTGGACCTGGTCCCACGCGTCATCTCTTCTTTCCCGACTTCTTCTTCTTCCCATTCTCCCTACCTCTTCTCTCCGTTCTGCCGAGCAACAGTGCAGCCACCCCCTGTACAGCGCGCCACCTTCCCTCCTTCTGCAGCTAGCAGTGTCCAACTTCACTGCAGCAACAGCACCGGCGAGCTAACTTATCCCCTCTCCTTCCTTCCTCTTCCCATGGCCGGTTGCTGTTCCTCCTGCCACACCATGGCTCGCCATCAAGACCTATAGCAATTGGTGCCTACTACTCCCTCCTGTGCTGCTATTAGCATCAAACGCCTGGCCCATCGCCACTTACATGCTGAGCTCACCCTGTCTATATATCTTCTCTCAATTCTTGGAGAAGTTGAGCTACCATCATTCCGAAACCACTTTCATCCTCTTCTAGTTTCTCCCCTGCACCTCCCCAAGCACCAGCCCACTTCCACTGCACTGCCACGCCTCAAACACCCGGGAGTTCCTCTCCCTGAGCACCTCCTCCCTCGTTCTTCTGTACTGCCATGCCCATCTCTCTGCCCCAAGCTTCCTACTCCTCATGCAGCTGAAGGTCACTGAAATCTTCTCGAGCTGCATGATGTAATTAATCACGTTGCATGCTTAGGAAGAAATACAAGACAAGAAGAAAGGAGGCACGATATGAGCCTCTAGCTCTAAATTGTTTTCTCACGTACTCATTCTCTCGATCATGATTTAGGCTTAAGAAACCAACATTTGGTATCAGAGCCACCGATCGTGAGGAGGAGAAGATGGCCGGTGACATCGACAACGACTCCACCGGCAAGAAGAAAAGCTCTGGCGGTGAGGACTCTGGCAACAAGAAGATATCATCGTCAAAGGCTATTCAATACCCGATGTTGAGCAAATCAAACTATGACATATGGGCTGTGAAGATGAAGTTGATTCTCCACTTTTGGTGTGTTTGGTCGGCAATAGAGGGCGATAAAGATACCGACGTGGAGAAAGATCAAGACGCAATGGTCGCCATCGTGCAAGCTGTCCCAGACTCGGTCCTAATGATCTTAGCCGAGTATGAAATAGAAGAGAAGGCGGTAGCAGCTCCAAGAGAGGTGGCCACAACGACAGAGGCCACGGCCGTGGCCGCTCCCAAGGTGGAGGACGAGGTGATGGACGCGGCAACGACGAGAAGTTTCCTGATGAAAGACGGCCACATGACTACGACAAATCCAAGGTTAAGTGCTTGAATTGCAACGGATATGGTCACTTCGCCAAATATTGCAAGAAGCCGAATAGGAGAGAAAGAGCAAACTTGGTGAAGAAGGACGACGATGAGCCCATGCTTCTGATGGGATTCGTAGCATAGAAAACAAAATTTTCCTACGAGATGCAAACGAAAACCTAGATCCAATCTAGAAAACCAAGATCCAATCTAGAAGAAGCTTGCAACGAGAGACAGATCATATCTACATACCCTCGACGAACACATCAACGCAGCGGAGAATTTGACCGTTGTCGATGAAGTCCGCAGCCTCCCGCAGCTAGGTTATACCTCCCAGCCGCGAGAGGGATCTTCTCGTGTTCCAATCCGATCAAGCACCGCAACGAGCGGCACCTCCGAGATGTGCACACGTACGGCTCGATGACGTCTCCTCCTTCTTGATCTAGCAAGGTGAGGTGGAGAGGTAGATGAGATCTCCAGCAGCACGACGGTGTGGTGGTGGATGTGGTGGAGAAATTCCTGCAGGGCTTCGCCTAAGCAGCTGCGGGAGAGGAGTAGATGGGAGAGAGGGAGGGGCTGACAGCTCGGGTTCAAGGGGGGCTGCGCCCAGCCCTCCCCCCCTTTATATAGGCTCGGTACTGTTCACGTGAACAGTACTTGCCTCCCAAGTTCCCCTTTTTCCTTTATCTTTAGATCTCCTATTTTTAAGGGATATCGATCTTATCCATCTAGGAAGGGGGGGGGTACTGTTTACGTGACACTATTCACATGTGTACTGTTCATGCAGTACCCTTGGTCCATGTGGACCCCTCCGGGATAAGTGGACCCTACTCTAGAACCCTCCGGAACCTTCTAGAACTTCTCCGGAACTCTGTCGGAAAAATCCCGAACCTTTCCGAAACCCTAAAAATACTTTCCCATATATGAAATTGTATCTCCGGACCATTCCGGAGCTCCTCGTGACGTCCTGGATCCCATCCGAGACTCCGAATAAAATTTCGGTCTCACCATATTAATATCTCATTCTCTACCCTAGCATCAACGAACCTTAAGTGTGTGACCCTACGGGTTCGGGAATATGCGGACATGATCGAGACACCTCTCCGATCAATAATCAATAGCGGGACCATGGATGTCCATATTGATTCCCACATATTCAACGAATATCATTTATCGGTTGAACCACGATGTCGAATGTTCCATTCCTTTGTCTCACGATATTTTACTTGCCCGAGATTTGATCGTCGGTATCACCATACCTAGTTCAATCTCGTTTCCTGGTAAGTACTCTTTGCTCGTTCCGTAATACAACATCCTCTGTGACTAACTCCTTAGTCCCTTGCTTGCAAGCGATATCGAATGTGCATTACCGAGTGGGCCCAGAGAATATCTCTCCGTCACGTGGATGGACAAATCCCACTCTTGATACATGCAACCCAACAAGTACTTTCCGAGATACCTGAAAGACACCTTTATGATCACCCTGTTACGGCGTGATGGTTGATGCCCTCAAAGCATTCTTCCGGTACTAGGGAGTGGCATTATCTCATGGTCGAAGGACTAGAACATTTAACATATGATAGCTGAAGCAAATAAAACTTAGTGACACGATCAAATTGCTACGCTCAACTTGGGTCTATCCATCACATCATTCTCCTAATGATATGACCTTGTTATTAATTAACAACTCATGTTCATGGTTAGGAAACCTTAACCATCAATTAATCAACAAGCTAGTGTTAGAGGATCACCAGGGACACGGTGTTGTTTATATAACCACACAAGTAATAATGTTTCCAATTAATACAATTATAGCATGGAGAATAAACTTTATCATGAACTTGAAATATGACAAATAACAACTTTATTTATTGCCTCTAGGGCATATTTCCAACAGCTTCTCCTCGCTAAAATCTGTGAGTTTGTCGAAGGCGTCGACACGACAACCAGTCAGGCTGCCAAAACAGCGACAGTGCATGGGATGATGAGGGAACCCACTGAGGAGGTGTTTCTACACAAAGATAAAGTGATACTGAAGCTTAGAGGTTCACAAATAAAGGCTTGGTACCTTGATACCGGCGCAAGTAATCACATGACTGGTTGCATGGAGAAGTTTGCGGAGCTTGACACGACCGTGATGGGATCTGTCAAGTTTGGAGATGGCTCAGCTGTGGAGATAAAAGAAAGGGGCTCCGTCTTGTTCGAGTGTCTCACGGGAGAACACCACATACTCACCAACGTCTACTTCATCCCGAGACTAAGAAGCAACATCATTAGTCTCAGTCAGCTCGATGAGAATGGTTGCAAGATTGCGATCGAAGAAGGCGTGATGACAATCTTGGACAGAACCCACAAGGTATTGGCCAGGGTGAAAAGGTCAAGGAACCGTCTCTATGTTTTGAACATCGAGCCGGCTCTCCCAGAGTGTCTCCTAGCACGAAGCAATGAAGATGCATGGTGATGGCATGCAAGGTACGGGTGTGTGAACTTCCATGCCCTAAAGGACTTGGCTCACAAGAAGATGGTAAATGGCATGCCGTTGATTGATCATGTGGAGCGCATCTACGACGGTTGTTTGGTTGGCAAGCAACACCGGAATCCTTTCCCGTCAGAAGCAAAGTACCGAGCAAAATCCCCTCTTGAGTTGTGGCATGGTGATTTTTGTGGACCAATCACCCCTGCCACGCACGGTGGAAATCGTTACTTCCTGCTACTAGTCGATGACTACTCTCGGTACATGTGGCTTGCCCTGATCAAAAGCAAAGATGAAGCATTTGTGGTTTTCATGAAGATCAAGGCTGCAACTGAGATAGAGAAGGAACTAAGACTAAAGGCATTGTGCACAGACTGCGGTGGCGAGTTCACCTCAAACGAGTTCACAGACTATTGCGAGCATTTGGGAGTTAGGCGTTATCTCACGGCGCCCTACTCTCCACGACAGAATGGAGTGGTCGAGCGGAGGAACCAAACAGTGGTCCAAATGGTGAGGATCTTGTTGAAAAGCAAAGGACTTCCGGGCACGTTTTGGGGAGAGGCGGTGTCTACTGCTGTCTACCTCCTCAATAGAGCACCGACAAAGAGCGTAATTGGCAAGACTCCCTACGAAGCCTACTGTGGCCGCAAGCCTAGTGTGGGTCACCTCCGCATCTTTGGGTGCATTGCACACGTGAAGAATGTGACACCACACCTCTCCAAGCTCGCTGATCGCAGCAAGAAAATGGTTCACATCGGCTATGACGCAAAGACGAAGGGCTATCATATGTTCGATCCAACGACAAAGCGAGTTGTGGTGACTTGTGATGCTGTTTTCGATGAGGAGAAGGCTTGGGACTAGAGTAGCAGTCCCACGGCAGATGCATAGCAGCTGGGAGAAAATTTTATAGTCCATTACCCCGCTGTTCATGCTGCAGGTATTGATGTTCAAGACAACGCCACTCTTGCTCATCCAACTGATAGCGCAGCCCCTGCACCTGCTGGTGTTCACGAAGCCGACAAAGCAGTCGAGCATGAGATAGGGTCTCTAGCACCAGCCCTCCATGAGCACGGGGCAACAGCAACTCCTCCAGCTACGCCCGCAACGCCGAGCCCGGCACACGCACCCACTAGAAGTGCATCATCAGTCTCCGAAGGTCCATGCGGCCTAAGGAATCTCAATGAAATCTATGATGCCACTTCTCCAATAGACATAGAATACTTAGGGTTGTGCCTACTCGGAGCCGAAGAACCAACAAGTTTTCAAGAAGCAAGTGCTGATCCACGGTGGAAGCAAGCCATGGAAGATGAGATCGCTTCGATCAAGAAGAACAAGTCATAGACGCTTGCCACATTACCACCAACTCACAAACCCACTAGCTTGAAGTGGGTGTTCAAGTTAAAGAAGGACACTGACGGGACGATCATCAAGCACAAGGCGCGGTTGGTGGCAAAAGGATACGTGCAACGACAAGGAATCAATTTTGAAGAGGTGTTTGCTCCAGTGGCTCGCCTCGAGACCGTGAGACTTTTGATCGCTTTGGCCACACAGGGAGGATGGGAAGTGCACCACATGGATGTGAAGACATCATTCCTCAATGGTGATTTAGTAGAAGAAGTCTACGTATCACAACCTCCTGGCTATGAGAAGAAAGGTGAGGAAGGAAAGGTCTTGTGACTTTACAAAGCGCTCTATGGTCTACGGCAAGCGCCCCGGGCATGGTACACAAAGCTTGATCGGTCCCTTGTCATGCTTGGTTTTGAGCAATGCCCACTTGAACATGCCGTGTACAATTAGAAGCTACCGAGGAGTTGATATACTTGTCGGCGTCTATGTTGATGATTTAATCATCACTGCCGGTAGTGTCAAAGAAATCACCATGTTCAAGGATCAAATGAAGGAGCTATTTAGCATGAGCGACTTGGGCTTGCTCAGCTACTATATTGGCATAGAAGTAACACAAGAATCGGGTCACATCACCATGTGTCAAACAGCCTACGCCGAAAAAATTCTAGAGAAGTGTGGGATGAAGGATTGCAACCCCACACAAATTCCAATGGATCCACGAGTCAAGTTGAGCAAGAAGAACACCAATCCTCCAGTAGATTCCATGCTATACCGCAACATCATTGGCAACTTGAGGTATTTACTCCATACCCATCCGGACTTAGCTTTCTCGGTTGGAATTGTGAGTAGATATATGGAAGAACCTACTACGGAACATATGGTGGCTGTCAAGCAAGTGTTGCACTATATCAAAGGCACGTTGGACTTTGGGTGCATCTAGACGAAGGGATCCAACGAAGGGTTGCAGGGCTACTCAGATAGCGGCATGGCAGGTGATGTGGATGATAGGAAAAGCACTTCAGGCATGGTGTTCTATCTCGGCAACAACTTGATCAGCTGGTGCTCACAGAAGTAAAGAGTGGTGGCTCTCTCATCGTGCGAAGCCGAATACATTGCAGCAAGTATTGCGGCATGCCAAGCAGTTTGGCTGGGAAGGCTCTTAGCTGACTTAATGAAGAAGAAGGTCGAGAAGGTGAAGCTAAAAGTCGACAATCAATCTGCAATATCCTTGTGCAAGAATCCGGTTTATCATGAGAGGAGCAAACACATTGATACTCGTTTCCATTACATAAGAGAGTGTGTGGAGGTGGGTATGATCGATGTCCAACATGTACGAATGGAAGACCAGCTCGCAGATATTCTGATCAAGTCTCTAGCCAAGCCGAAGTTCGTGGAGATGCGTGAGAAGATTGGAGTACGAGCTGTGAAGAGAAGGAAGCAATGTGCTTAACGAGGGGTGAATGATGTAATTAATCACGTTGCATGCTTAGGAAAAAGCAGTCCGAGTCCAACAAGAATTGCTGTCTGATCTAGCTAGGAAGGAAAGAAGAGTAGGGGAATAAGATGAGAAGGAATTAGAGTAGAATTAGGACTCCTAGTCCTAGTTAGTTTCTATGAGGTACAATATGAGGTACAAGATAGGAATAAAGGAGGCACAATATGAGCCTCTAGCTCTAAATTGTTTTCTCACGTACTCGTTCTCTCGATCATGATTTAGGCTTAAGAAACCAACACTGCAGCTCCTCGGCCGCTCCTATACTGAGTCCTCCTCCTTCTGCTCCTAATCGTGCGCCGATCTCGGCCACAGGAACTAAGGCCCAAGCAGCTAAGGACCCAAGCAAGCACCTCCTTTTCACCCTTCTTCCCCAAGCAGCTGAGCCACCACAGTCCCCACTCTTTTCCAGCTCGATACCGATGGGAGTCCACCCCTCCGCTCCATTTTCTTCACGTAGTGGACCCCCTATTCCTTCTCTGAAGTCTCCTTCTTCTCCTTGTAGCACAGGGCTTGCCGGCTCCCTCCTTCCTTGAGCCGCTGACGAGATCTCCTGGTGCCGCCGCTGTTAGTCGTGTCTACCACCCACGCCCATGCCCCAACGCTCCAGCCAGATCCGGTCGTCGCCTACACAAGCAGCAAGGTCGCCACCATCCCTTCTCTCTACCTCGGTGGTCGCCAAACCCGCATGCGCCATCGCTCGCCATTTGTAAGGGCTGCCACACCAGCCAGACTTTCTTCCCGTGCGTGGTCCACTGTCAGATTTAGTGAAGACTGAATCGCTCCAGTGCGTTTCCTTTCGCGGGAGATGCAATCTCTTCTTCTCCTTTCCAAAGCTGCCTTGACCTTACAGAAAGCGTAAACCCAAAGTTTGCCCCCGACATCATCTGTTTTTCTCCCTTACTCAGCTTTCTATTAACAAGTGAACACCCTCTACATAGCCATCTTTCGGACAACGATTTCTTCAAAATCACACATCCAATTTAACTCATTCTTTTTAGAAAATCCTAGGATTTCAGGACCTATCTACTAGGCCCACTTTTGAAATTTTTTGATTCATTGAAATTCTAGATTTAATCTGTTGGGGGAGTCCGGCCACGTGGTCTGGACGAAGTACCCCCTGTTTTATCTTTGTCTTTACGCTTGCTAACCATTCCGTACCCTTTGAAGATTCTCAGGAACAATCGGCGAGGTGGCCTAGAGAGGCCAGGCCGCGCCGCCCTCCATGGCGAGGCCAGGACATGTCGCCCTCCTCCGAGGCGGGGCCGAGGTCGTCCTCGCTTCGGGACGAAGTCAAGGTGGCCTGCGCCCGGTCCGAGGTGGGGGGCGGCATCTTGCCTGGTCCCCAAAACCCGAAGAAACCCTTGCCAAGCCAAGATCACCGGAAAGGAGTCGAGCCAGGTGGCGAACCGTACCGGCGAGGTGCATTGAGGATATGCCGGCGCATATAGTAGGTAGCGGCGAGGAGGAGAATACAGATTTGCCCGATGTACGGCATTGTAGGTCAGGGTAAAACCGTAATCTGCCTAGGGGCAGCGATGTATATTCACTCGTAAGTCGTCTTTGCCTATATAAAGGCGAGATGGCGCCCCATATCAGGGTAGTTCAATTCAATCTCTTCACTGGGTCCTAGATCTATGTTTCCACTACAATTTCCATATTAATCTTCGGCGGCAGCTCGGGGTAGCTCGAGTGGTCGCTAGGCGTTATTCCCCAGGTCGTACTCTTGGCACCTCAGTCCTTCGACTCGGGGTGCCTAAGTTTACTGTCCGAGGATTGCTTCGTCAACAGTTGGCGCCCACCGTGGGGATCGAAGGGGCGACGTACTTCTGACTCGGAGCTACACCATGCCACCTCGACCGAAGAAGGGAGCAACGGGAGCTAGGTAGAACGCGGTGGCGAGCAGAAGACCTGAGGTTCAACTCCCTTCCTCCCTAGCAGAAGGCGAGATGAACGCGGGCGGACTGGAGGCGACGGGGGCCGCGCCAGTGGGACCAGATCGCACGGGCGAGCTTGAGCCCGGTGTTGCGGTGGATGGAGGGTCCCAGGCTGTAGCCCTAGCCTCGGGGGAGCAGGCGCTATCCCGGGCCGAAGCCATGGTGAGTACGCGAAGCCTGGCGGACGAGGGGAAAGGTCTTCGACGACAGGCGGAGGAGGCGGCGAAGAGGTCGGAGGAGCTGCAGGCCCGTCTTCAGGTGGCAGAATTGGAGGTGCTCAAGGCAAACACCCAGTCTCAACAGGTGGCCGACCTGTGTCGGGCACAGCTCGAGGCGACACGGTTGCTGGCATCCCCGCCGCCCCCTGGAGGCTCATGCCGCAGAGGAACTGCGTCGCCTACTGGCCAAAGGGCGTTCTGCCGCACGCACGGAGACACATGTTCTGGCCCCAGCCGCCGAGGCTCTTCTTTGAGACTTGAACGAGGCGCGGGCACAGGCGGCGGCATACATGGGCGAGGTGGACCTCGAGGCGGCGCGCCTCAGGTCAAATATACTGCAGAATCAGCAAACTGCCCGAGAAGTGATCCGCAACTGCAAAGGCGGACCGAGTCATCAGGGAGACCAGCGCACCAAGCAGCGTCCGGGCAAGGCACACATCGACCAACAACAGGCGCACGTTGCCCGCAACCCGGAGGTCATGGACCTCACCAGCATGGTGAGCCCGCTAAGCCCAGGGCTCATGGCTGTTCCATTCCTGCCCAAGTTTCGTCCTGCCGATCTACCAAAGTACGCGGGTACGACGGACCCGATCCTGAACACAAGGGTGCACGAGGCGGCTGTGATGGCGTCAGGAGGCGGCGAGGCCATCATGGTGAAGAGCTTGCTTCTCGCCCTCACAGGCATCGCCCAGGCTTGGTACCTCGGCCTTGAGCCTCGCACGATATACTCCTGGGAGCAGCTACGGGACAAATTGCACGGGCACTTCCAGGGGTGCCACAACAAAGAGATGACCTCGACGGACCTTAGCAACCTCCGACAGTGTCCGGGTGAGACCATCCGAGCTTTTCAACATCGCTTCTTCGAAGTCCAGTGCCAAGTGAAGGGTGTTGCCGAACAGACCATATGCGAGGCCGCGCGGCGAGGCATCAGCAATGAAGCCTTGGCTGACTAGATGGAGAGAAAACGGCTGAGCCGTGTCGAACAGCTGTATGATATCATGGAGATCTATGCCCATGTGGAAGAGGGGCAAATCCTGCGAAGGGAGGAAGCCAGGGCGTCCCAAGTATACGCGGTGATTGAGAAGGCAGAGGGGCGACGACCAAGGCGCCACGACGTGCACCACGTGTCCGAGGAGGATCGGTGAGAGGTGGAGCAAGCCGAGTACGAGGAGGAACACGGGCGACCTCGAGGACCTCGCCAGACACGAGGGCAGTAGGCCGTCCGGGATCTGCCGCGTCAGGGTCCACCACCCCGCGAGCCTCCGCGGCAGCGTGGGAGGGAGCCCTACAACCGGCTGGCCCAGAATCGAGGCGGGACAGGTCATTGCCAATGGGAGGCACCTTGGCCGACGGGCCCTCACTGAAATACTGCGAGCTACACAAGTCCTACTCACACTCAACTGCCGAGTGTGAAGTCGTCGCCTGAGCTCGGGGTCCCTACCCGCCCCCTCCGATGGGCCAAGGACAGCGCACGCAGGAGCCGTGGGCCAAGGCTCCCCTGGGGCTCCCCCTCTGCCCTCGTGACGTGGTCTGCCTGCCGGTGGGCAAGAGCCACGTCGCATCATCCACACCATCGCCAGGGGAAGTGCCCACACCTTCTCGTTGAAGCGTCGGCGCAAGGAGTACGTCCACCGAGTTCAACACATTGGGGCGTAGCCCCCAACTGAGCTCTCCGCCTGGACAAACATCCCAGTCACCTTCAGCCCAGAAGATGCCGCAGACATCGTCCTCCCGCACCATGACGCCCTAGTCATCTCGGCAGTCATTTCAGATATGGAGGTGGGACGCGTGTTCGTAGATAGCGGAAGCTCGGCTGACATCCTGTTCGCCTCCACCTTGGACGAGATGGGTATCCCCCGCTCATGCCTGCAGTTTCCGGGCATCCCGCTTCTCGGATTTGGCAGCGAGCCGGTCAGGGCCATTGGCCGAATCGAGCTCCCAGTCAAGTTCCAAAACGAAGCTGGTGAGCGCGCCGAGGGCGTGCTGTTTGACGTCATCATCATGCCTTACCAGTACAACGTGATCCTCGGAAGAATGGCACTCAACAAGTTTGGGGCCGTTCCTCATCACGCCTACATGTGCATGAACGTCCCCGCCCCTGCTGGCATCATAACAGTGTATGGAGACCAGGGCCTATGTCGCCGCATCGAAGAAACCACAACCTCGGCTATAAGATATGTCCATGACGTCGTCCTAGCAACCGAAGCATCTCGTCTTGCTTCTTCCGGCGGCGCAGTCTCACCCGGGGGAGGCGAGGTCCTCGGCATCAACACTTTTGGCGACCAGTCGGCCACCACGGAATGGTGGATCCCCAAGCCCAGGCCGGATGGAGAAACCCGGTTAGCCGTATTATCAGAGGACGAGCCGCACAAGATTGTGTTGATCAGGGCGGATCTTCCCCTCGAGCTGGAGCAGGCACTTCTGCTGATCTTGCGAGCCAACAACGACATCTTCGCGTGGGAGCCCGAGGACCTGTCGGGGGTGCCTCGAAGCATAATCGAGCACAAGTTGATGGTCGTACCAGGGGCTCGCCCCATCAAGCAACGCCTGAGGAAGATGTCGGCTGACCTACAAGTCGCAGTCCGCGAGCAAGTCGCCAAGCTGCTCAAGGCCGGGGTCATCCGTGAGGTCTTGCACCCGGAGTGGCTAGCGAACCCGGTCCTCGTCAAAAAGGCAAACGGACAGTGGCGAATGTGCATGGACTACACCGATTTGAACAAGGCATGCCCGAAGGACAACTTCCCGCTTCCTCGCATTGACCAGCTGGTCGACGCCACCTCTGGCTGCGACCTCATGAGCTTCCTGGATGCATACTCGGGATACCACCAGGTGTGGTGGCCAAGGAGGACGAGGAGAAGACCAGCTTCATCACTCCGTGCGGGATGTTCTGCTAGTCCGGATGCTGTTCGGCCTCAAGAACGCGGGGGCGACGTTCGCTCGACTGATCGGTAAAACTCTCAGTGATCAAATCGGCAGGAATGTGGAGGCTTACGTGGACAACATCGTCATCAAAAGTGTCCTCGTGCAGACTCACGCGGCCGACATACAAGAAACCTTCTCCAACCTCAGGTGATCAGATATGGGGTTGAACCTGGAAAAGTGCGTCTTCGGTGTGCGCCTCAGAAAGCTCCTGGGCTTTCTCATCTCAAAGATTGGGATCGAGGCCAACCCGAAGAAGATCGACGCAATCCTCAGCATGCAGTCACCCGCCATGACCAAGCAAGTACAGAGGCTAGCAGGTGGCCTCGCATCCCTGGGACGATTCGTGTCCCGCTCGGCGGAGAAGGGGCTCCCATTCTTCAAGGTCTTGCGAGTCCCTGGAAAGTTTGAATGGACTGAGGAATGCCAGTCAGCCTTGGAGGCCCTGAAGAAGTATCTCACCTCACTCCTGCTCCTTCAGAGTCTGTTGCCCGGCGACATTCTCTTGCTGTACCTCGCCGCCACGACCTCGACAGTCAGCGTCGTCCTCGTCAAGGAGCAAGGCCGGACCCAGAACCTAGTTTATTACGTCGCCGAATCATTGCAAGGGGCGAAGATACGGTACACAGAGCTGGAGAAGTTGGCATATGCCCTCGTCATGGCGCCTAGAAAGCTCCACCATTACTTCTTGGCTCACCCGATACGAGTGCCAACCTCTTTCCCAATAGGCGAGATGTTCTGCAACCAGGAGGCCACGGGCTGGGTTAGCAAATGGGCGGCCGAGATCGCTCCGTTCGCGGTCGACTTCCTCCCCAGAACAGCCATCAAGTCGCAGGTGCTAGCCGACTTTGTTGCAGAGTGGATACCTCAGCCAGGCCTCGCACGGAACATGGAAGACCCGACTTGGACCCTCTACGTCGACAGTTCCTGGTGCGTAGAAGGGGCTGTGGCTGGCGCGGTCCTGGTGTCCTCGGAGGGAGCCAAGGCATCATTCTCAGTCCGACTGGACTTCAAAACAACCAACGACATCACCGAGTACGAAGCAGTCCTGCTCAGGCTCCGCAAGGCACGTGCGGCCAGGGTGCGCAAGCTCCTCATCAGGAGTGACTCGCAGCTGGTCGCTGGGCAAGTTGGCAAAGATTACCAAGCAAAAGATCCGGAGATGGCTAAGTATCTGTTGACGGTGGGGACCATGGAGAAGCATTCAAGGGGATTACCGTCCAAAGTATACCACGCGGAGATAACACTGAATCCGACCTCCTGGCCCGAGCAGCGAGCGGTGGAACCACCCCGCCCCCCGAAGCGTTTAGTGAGGTCTTGTCCACTGCTTCGACTGAGGGGCTGGCCAACGTCTGTGCCATCTCGCTGGAAGACTGGAGGGCCCCGATCGAGAAATACCTCTCCACCGAGAAAGAACCCAAGGACCCTGTTGAAGCGCGTCGCCTGTCAGCGCGCGCCCGTAGCTTCATCATTCATAAAGGGTCCCTCTACAAGCGAGGTGTGTGCGCCCCATTCCTGAAGTGCGTCTCGACGGAGGAAGGCAGGGGTTTGCTCAAGGAAATCCACAGGAGCTCTGTGGCTCGCATCTTGCCCCTAGGTCCCTGGTCACCAAAGCATACCGCACCGGGTTCTATTGGCCTACGGTGTTAAGAGATGCTCAAGATATGGTGAAGCGTTGCTCGGCATGTCAATGGATGGGCCGAGGCACAAACAGACCGGCAAGCGAAATGCAACCCATCTCGCCCTCCTGGCCCCTGGCGCGTTGGGGGATCGACCTCATCGACCCGTTCAAGATGGCGTGCCACGGAGCCAAGTTCGTCATCATCGCCCTGGATTACTTCTCCAAGTGGATAGAAGCAGAACTCCTGGTGAAAATCACCTCGGTTGCCGTGCAGAAATTCATTTGGAAGAGCATCGTCTGCCGATTCGGCCTCCCGCGCGAGTTGACCGTGGACAACGGGACTCAATTCGATGCAGCGACTTTCAGAAACTTCTACTCCGGCCTCGGCATCAAGCTGTGCTTTGCCTCAGTCACGAACCCAAAGGCTAACGGGCGGTAGAACAGGCTAATGGTGTCATCCTTTCGGGCTTATGCACACGTATATTTGAGCTTCCTGCAGGAAAATGGGCGGACGAGCTCCCGAGCATGCTGTGGTCATCCCACACCTCGGTCAGCCGGGCAACGGGGCACACGCTGTTCAAGCTATTGTTCGGTGAGGAGGCCGTCACCCCCGGTCGAAGTGAAGTTCGAATCCCTGCGCGTCGCCGAGCAGCCAGACGACGATAACCACTTGACATCGCTCGAGGGGCTCGACGAGGTCCGGCAGGACGCGTCTCTCCACATCGACCGGTACCAGGCAGCGACCACACAGTACTACAACAAAATAGTGAAGCCACGACCCATAGCGGTGGGCGACTTGGTGCTCAAGAAGAAGCTCAACTTCGAGGCCGACGGCAAGCTCAGCTCCAAGTGGGAAGGCCCGTACGAGGTCTTCAGTTCGTCTCAGCCATCGTTGTTTCACCTCCGAGATCTCGATGGCGTCGTCCTCAAGCATAGCTGGAATGGCGACAACCTCAAGAAGTACTACCTATGATCATGCCGAGGGCCACATGGCAACACATCGCTGACAGCTGCTGCGCCAGCTTGGTAGGACTTCGTCCTTGTAATGGTCGTTACCTTTATTAAAAAACATTATTGTCTATTTCAGATTTGGATATGTTTTCGGTTATCACCGAATGATGTAAACTGAATAGTTCACAATGTGGACAGCTAGTTTAGTATCGTATCGTAGTGGTTCGTGTGATGATATGCTGGCTGTCCAACATATGCCCCCACCTCCCGTCTGTCATGCGTGTATGTTGAAATGGAGAGTGTGGTTGGGTGCATATGGAGGTACTTGTTATTTTACTTCGGTTCATGTGGAATGCAAAGTGAAAGTACGGTCCATTGCCAAAGTGAGTCATACGCGTGAGGCGTATGTGTTTGGAATCGTGATCCCCTGATCAGGCCGTGGTGAGTCATACGCATCGCGTCGTATGCACGTTGCACGCGGCGGGGGTGGGCCATAGACCGTCACAGGTACCGGCTATGGTCACCGTCTTCACTTGTTGCGAATCCCTTGAATCGGATTAGAATACTGGGTCCCTCACAGCGACGCGCGCCTCGATCTCGTATTAGGTGGCAGCTCGGCCCGACGCCGCTCCCCTAAGGACGATCAGCAATAGTCGGCCACGATATGACCCATCAACCAGGGCGACGCGCGCCTCGGTCCCGTCTTAGGTGGCAGCTCGGCCCGACGCCGCTCCCCTAAGGACGATGAGCAATACTCGGCCGCGATATGACCCATCAACCAGGGCGACGCGCGCCTCGATCCTGTCTTAGGTGGCAGCTCGGCTTGACGCTGCTCCCCTAAGGATGATGAGCAATACTCGGCCTCGATATGACCCATCAACCAGGGCGACGCGTGCCTCGATCCCGTATTAGGTGGCAGCTCGGCCCGACGCCACTCCCCTAAGGACGATGACCAATACTCAGCTGCGATATGACCCATCAACCAGCGCGATGCGCGCCTCGATCCTGTATTTGGTGGCAGCTCGGCCCGACGCCGCTCCCCTAAGGACGATAAGCAATACTCGGCCGCGATATGACCCATCAACCAGGGCGACGCGCGCCTCAGTCCCGTCTTAGGTGGCAGCTCGGCCCGACGCCGCTCCCCTAAGGACGATGAGCAATACTCGGCCTGATATGACCCATAAACCAGGGCGATGCGTGCCTCGGTCCCGTCTTAGGTGGCAGCTCGGCCCGACGCCGCTCCCCTAAGGACGATGAACGACACCCGATGCCCAAGAGGCGACATGCGTCCTGATCCTGTCAAGTGGCATCTCGCCCCGACGCTCCTCCGCTAAGGACAAAATTCCCTTGCTCCCTCTCAACGGCGAAGTGCTCGGACGGGTGATGCACTCCTGCGACTCAACCCAAGACATCTCAATGCGTTAGGATGCATGTGCTGCACCGTATGTTGCGTCGCCCGTGATTGGAATCTGACGACATGCTACTCGGTGGACTAAGGAAAGAACGGTCAAAAAGACGATATTGCACCAAATTTGCAACACAAATGAATTGAGCACTCAAATGCACTCGTTTACAAACAAACTCGGGCGACCACGAATACTTCGTGGTCGCCAATTGTTTTGGTGGGAGGATAATACTCCCATGCTAAGTTACAACACCCGCGATCTAGGTGACGATAAATTAACTAAGTCCCAGCTTCTGGGACATGCGAGCTACAATCGAACGATATGGGAAGGCCGGTCGACTAAAGCTCCTATGTCTCGGCGTCCTGGGCCAGGTCGGTGGCGAGGGCCAGGGGAAATAAGTCGCTCCCACTGCCCTGGGCCGTCGCCGGGACGACACCTTCCACGGCCCCCTCGCCGACTACGAGAGACAAGTTGCCCCTGCAAGCTTCGACCGTCACTGGGGCAACGTCTTTCACGGCCTCCCCGACTACACAGGTCTCCCTCTTCACGATTGATAGGCCGGGTGATCAGCAATGCTTGTGTGACGTGGCCACAAGGGGATGAGTCCCACGCCGCCCGGTGGGCAACTTGTACTGCGAAGGCGGGCTCTACAAACAAGCACGATAGAGAATGAACATTGCGACCTTAACATAAATCAAGGTATAATATCACGCCACAAGATGAGGAGTTCACAAAATAGCCACATGCGGCGAGATTACATCGACGCAGCGACGATGGGGTAAAAACTTCCAAAAAATAAGGCTGGCGGCCGAGGCGGGCTTTAAACCTTATGTTGCTGGAACGACACAGCGGGGACCCCGCCCGAAGCACCTCCGGTGCTCCTCGAGCTTCCCCCAGCTGTTGGCCTCGTCCGGGACCTTTGGATACTGTGGCGCCCCCGGTTTTTAAGCCGGGAACTTCCTCGTGATCACTGTACCGGTCCCTGGATCAGTAGCCGATACACACGAGTTAACCTGTATATCATTGTCATACATACGTAAATAATTAAATAGACCGTAAAGGTCGGTAATCTGATACCTGTAGCCCAATGGCTAAAATCTTGCAGCGGAAATTCAGCGGAAAGTGGCCCATCAGTATGCCCTACCCGACAGGCAACTGACTGGGGTTACGCCCTAGCGTTCGCGTCTGTAATCTTATCTTCAGAACTGATGTCCTCTTCGTCTGGCCAAATCAACAAGCCAGGTGAGTACATTGAATGTACTCGCAAGCTATTCCCACAGGAAGGAGTATACGGAAAATAATTCATGCAGAGGATAAACAAGGAATAGCTCTACTCTAAGCTGTTTAATGTGCGGAAAAGTAAGTGCATAATTTAAATACTTGAATAGTAGATTCAAAAGCAATTTAGTAAAACTGTTTAAAGTAAAATGAACAGAATCCTCCCGAGGTAGACCCGGCTACCTCCTTACAATCCTCGAGACAGCTCAGACCATATTACCCTGGCAACATGTCTAGCTTCTCGGTACCACACTCGACTGACACTATCCTGGATAGCTCAGCGAGTGCCCCTGGCTCAGCTCGTGTATCCCGGATCACACGGCTAGCCTACTCCTCTGGCAATTCCTTGCTACCAACCTGTAGCGTAAATTGCCCTCTGTGGACACATCATGCCCACGTCCTTAATCCCTTTTCCCATGCTTTCGCAAACAACACTTAGTCTAACCAGTGTGTGGCCTTGCCAGTTCATGTCCATAACCGAGGACGCGGCTATTCGAATAGTTTTTAACACTCTGCAGAGGTTGTACGGCTTTACCCACAAGATGTAGTTCCCCCTGGGCATGCTACGCGTCGCATGTGTCCAGGGCTTGTACAACGAGACCTTCGCCCGCTTCCATACCAGAGTTGGACCCGCTAGGTGAATACCCAAGTTTGCATGTCCTGGACACCAAATTGGGACTCTCCACCTTTGTGTCGTCTCAACACCTCCCGCCTGGCGTAGGTGGAACTCTAGGACTTCAAACACCTAGCACTGACTCCCTACTTCCCACGGGTCCAAACCCTAATACTTGCCGGGTTACTAAGCCAAGTCCTTCCCATAAAGGACATGTGGACGTACGGTAATGGAACCGGTTTAGCGGCACTTAGGCTCGGTCCTTAACTGATTCGAGTAGGACTCCAATTCCCAACCCCATGACGTCCTGGACGATCATGGCTCCAACCAATGTTCTACATCCCCGAACATCACTTAACATTCCTACCCGAATCCAAATCATCTCCTCTTTTCTTTTGATTTGTGATAAACCTTTATTTGTGAAGGTCACCTCGGACAGCATATGCCATCCGAGGGTTTGTTTTCCCATATCCCAACGGGATGAGTAAAACTTGGTTTTTGACTATAGCAGGGCTAAGCATGGTTAACACCTATAACCTTAATTATTCGACGGTCGAGAGCCAACCGCCGAATATACCTAGGGTTACAAGGAAGGATATTCGGACCTAGGTATCGTGCAACTAATGGGTATAACTAACTCTACATAAAATATCGATATTAACACATAGCATGCAGAGTTCGCAAACAAAATATTCATAACTTTGCATATATGGGATTTTGACATGATCGAGGTGGGAATGCTTGCCTGGCAGATCTTGTTCCTGCTCCGAACGTGAGGGTGTTGTCCGGTCCTCCTGACGTACGTATGTCGCTTCGTTAACTACGCGTCGGGTAAAAGCAACGAATAAGAAACGATCCAACACTTCAATTAAAACCAACAACATGCGAACGAAAACACTTGACGAACTAATATGGTGTTCGGGACGATCGGAAGAGGATCTAATTAGGGTTTCACACAGAAACTTGCCAGAAGGCGATTAGGGATGGTGGTGCATATACTTGGGGTTAAGCTAAATGGTTTGACTCCAGGTTTCGTGGTTTAGGTCTACGGAGACAAAGAACATTTCTGACGATGGGTATATGCGAAGATGTCACATAAAATGACGGTGAAAAGATTGAAGGAATAGGCATGGGTTTAGAATATAGCTTCCTATTCAATTACTTCCGAGGTCAGCTAGCACTAAAAGAATACCGTAGGTATATTGGCGGTGAGAGAGAATTTACTTAGGATTGTAGAAACTAGTATAACAGTACACGCATGCAATCCTAAGGAACGAATAATAACTCCACTTTAAAATTGAAAACTTATATCCTAACAAGCTACGGAGTGTCGTAGATATTTTTAGTGTCCTGGAAAGGTTTTAAAACCTTTATGGGCTGAAGGTTTCATATATAGAGTGTGCAATTTGAATCAAAGAATAGATCGGGAATAACTTAATTTTTATCTTTGTCGTTAGTGCTCTAAACTTTGCCTCATCTCCTAATTTTTCTTTTGAACCAAAGCTTAGCATCTCACCTTAACTTTCTGGAACCGGTGAGAATCTGCAAAAACTGGCCAGGGAAGGTTCTAATCAGCTGAACCGGTGGCAACTAATCCTGAAATACATGGAACTGGCATTAGAGTTGGAAAAGATTAGTAGGATTGGCCCTAACCGAGTGGACCAGGGATTTAAAACTGCTAAACCGGTTAGCTGAATAAATGCGCTACCCGGCAGCTCACGGGCGTTTTCACTTGGTCGGCAACAGAGTGAAAGGCAGGGCATTGAAGCACTGGAGCTCAGACCAAAAGCACGCGTACTAGCGAGAAAAAGGCGGGACTTTTCCCGGCGTCTGCTACTCACCAAAATGGTGGAAGGAGAGATGGGGCAGGGGAGGGCTCTGCTAGATGGGGGAACCGAGTAGAAAGGGGAGCTCGGTTGGGAGTCCTTGCCGTAAGGAATTTGGGGATTGGGGAGGAAGGGTTAGGAAGAACACTGAGGAGGGAGCTCGAAGCACTGGATTCAACAGGGAGAGGGAGAGCGGGCGGTGGCGACCTCGTCGGGGCAGCGCGGATGGCAGTGGCGGCGGCGGTGTGCTGCTTGTCTCGGTGAAGTGGCGGTGGATGGAGCAGTCGGCGGCGGTTTGGTGTGGACCTACTGGCGACGAGCGGCGGATGGAGAAGTAGGCGGGTGAGCTGTCGGCGGTTACTCCGGTCGGTGGCGGTTATGGCGGTCGGAGCTGCTGTGGCGCAAGGCCCAGATGAAAAAGGCGGGGAGGTCTGGCCTGGTCTAGGTGGCTCGCTAGCTGGGGGAAGCTCGGGTCGCTGGTTTAGCTCGGAACAGAGGAGGGGATTGCGGCGGGCGGTTTAGGCAGCTGGTGGTTAGCGGTTGCGGTGGTCGGAGGTCACGGCTGTTGAGGACCTTGGGTAAGCTCTCAGCTCTTGCTTGATTTGGGGAAAAGGGGTACTCGGCTTGTGCTGGTTGTGTGCTTGGTGAGGAAACTGAAGCTTGGCCGTCCTTTTATAGGCGGCGGCAGCTGGAGTGCTCGAGGCACTGCTCCTCTACATGGCCGGCGACGGGACCAAAGGTCCAAGCTCGTACTGAGGGCACTGCTGATGAGCAGCTCGGCGGCCTGCTCCTGAGGTCTGCTCGGTCGGCGAGAAGCTCAAGGTGAGGTCGGGACACGGTGGTGGCGTGGTGAGCTGGCCGGCGATGGAACATGGCGAGAGCTCGGGCTGTGGCCACAGGGAGGCGATTGACAGAGGATGTGCTGGTGGCGTGAAGAAGATGGCGAGTTGCCGGGTAGGGTGGCCGGCTGGCAATGGGCATGCATGCCAGGAAAGAAACAACGTGGCTGAGATGTCCAACCTCGCCACTAGCACTGAGAAGACCTGTCCTAGCAAATAGGGAAGTTTGGCAAGGATTCCTGAGGTTGTACTCAAGCCTTGCACACGTCTGGCGATAGAAAGGAATCAGAGGGTCAGAGAGAAGTGCCCTGGTGGTTTTCTATCTTGCCTTGCAGTGCCAGGTACTAGGGGACGTGGTTAAAGGACATGGAAATTAGGCACCGACGAGTACTTCGTGCACTATGCGTTCGTGAGTATCAGTGTATGCATGCAATGGAATCCGGGTGTAGCAAACGCGATGGCCAGAGGAAACGTGTGGTTTTAATATTGTTGGGACTGCTGAGGAGAATCCCTACGAGGCTGCTGTCGGGGTTTTTAACTGCGGGAGGTTAAGACATGAGCTGTCCGGGGAAATAAAAGAGATAGGTAATCAGGTCGGAAGGATGGTAAAAATAATTTACCAAGATTCAGACAGGGTCGATTGGGAAACTATTATTATACACCATACCTGTGCTAATTATATTGCTGGATGGTCCCACAATTTATTCCAGCATTTTTCGAGAAACCGAGAGGTGGTAGGCTTCCCGATTAGGGTTTCTAAAGAAATTGGTTTAAATGGAACGGAAACTCGAGGGTCGGGATTTAGTTTCCGGGGGTGCGGCAAGGGATGGAGAAAATACAGAACTCCCGGTAGGACATCTGTCTCGGCTTAGGGTTGCTTGGTGGCGAGGTACCGCAGGTGCTCAGACGCATGCGGTGCGTGTCGTTTTTATGGTATGTGCCGAATTAGAGTTTTATCTGGCTGGAGTGCGTGTGTACACATACACTTGGAGTTCTAGCACATGTAGGGTGGCGACGTAGATAGAATAGGTACATGAGGTCGTGGTAGGTCAGGGTTTGAGGAAAACACTGATATGCTCACGTATACGTGTAGAGTCGCGGCAGAGAAAATGTCGACGCGGGGTTGCCGCGGTAGAGAAAAGACTTGCCGTGGTAGGATTCGGCTGTCGCGGCAGAAAAAACAGCGGCGGGGCATTGCCGCGGCAGGGGAGGTTGTCGTGGCAGAGGCATGGCAGCGACGGTAGTTGCTGAGGGATGCCGCGGCGGAAAATCGGTGGCGCGGCAGGAGCTTGTCGCGACAGGAGCGGCTTGTCGCGACAGGGAAGGATAGCAACGGCGGTGGCAGCGGCCTTGTCGCGGCAAAGGAAACGGGCAGTATTGGCTGCCGTGGCAAGAGCGCGAGGGCGAGTGGTTTTGACCTAATTTACTTCAGGGTTAGAACGACTCGGCATTAAGCTTTACCGATGCACGTCGGTTAGCGTTATCTAACTAAAAAGTTTTTGAAGGCCCTAATTTTTGGGTTTTAGAAATTCGGGGCGTTACAGATACCTTCGACATACTTGAGCCCCTTCTTGCGGGAACTCCAGACCGAGGTCATGAAGGCGTCGGCCTCGCCTTTGAACTTGTCCCTGACCGCGACCACCTCAGAGGTCTTCAGGGCGATGTAACCCAGGGCCGAGAAGACCGACGGCTCAGATCGAGTCACCAGGTAGGTGCAGCTGAGCAAGAGTTCCGCGGAGGCCCGGGCGTTGTCTTGGGCGAAGTTGAAGCTGGCGAGGTGGGTATCGCTGTAGGCGCGGGTCGCCCACTTGATGCCCTCCACGATCACCATCTCCGAATCAGAAGAGTCGAAGGCACCGACGTCGAGTCTGACCCCGCCAGCTGCCAGGCTCGCCGCATGGCACAGAAGCCTGACGAGCTTGTAGGCCTTGCTGTCTCGCTTGGCAAAGCGTTCGAGCCTCTCGTGCACCATCGAGAGCTCATCTTGGAGCCTAGTGACCTCTTTCCGGGATGAGGCGGACTTGCCTTCCTCCGGACAAGTGCCTCCTCCATCTCGGCGGCACGCTTCCTCTCCACCTCGGCCTTCTTCCCTCTCGGCGGCAAGCCTCTCTTCGGCACGAGCGACGCGTGCCTTCTCCGCCTCAAGCTCGGCCTTATGGGCTTCCACCTCGGAAGTCTTGCGCCCTTGAGATGCCCGGAGAGCTCGGCAGTCACCAAGGACCTCCAGGACATCGGCGGTGTGAGCCCGCTCCTCGGCCAACGGTCCCTCGATGTTGGCCGTGTGCTCCTCCAGGAAAGAAAGCCTTTCCACGACAAACACGCACTGAAACAGAAGGTATGATGTCAGTACTAAGGTCAAGCCGTCATCCCAGCGAAGCTCGACGCCATGTCCTCCTCGGACAACCTCGCCCCGGGATGGCTCACAAGTTCGAGCTCCAGCGGCGAGGTGGCGAGGAGGTCCGGTTCGAGTCGCCCAGAGAGCGTTATCTGGGGGCGAGGACGCTGGAGGGTCGTGTCAAAGGAGCCCTGGTCCTTGGCGGTGCTGCTCCGGCGCCACGTCGCCCCTGGCTGAGGGTCCTCCCTGACAGGCCGTCACGGGAGGGGAAGTAGCCTTGGTGGCCGGGGCAGCCGCTTGGAGACTTTCTCCCGTGGCATCCCCAGCGTCAACGTCGATTGCTTCGTCGATGTTCACATCAGACGAGCAAGAGGAGGAAGTCTCCTAGGAGAACTTCCCCTCCGTCATAGCCGTCGAGTGGAACGCGCCGGGGAGACTGCCCATGGGCCCTTTGCCCAGGCCCGGTCCGGGCTTCGCGGGTGCCTCAGCCAGCTTCTTCGCGGGAGGTCGCTTGTCGCCCCCAACGCGCGACCCCGCCTCAGACCCCTCGTCGCCTGAGTCATCAGTGTTCGCCCCGCCCGGGGCCAACGACTCACGACAATCGCTGTCCGCGTCGTCCTCCCAGTCCGCCAGCTCCTGGGTGAGGCTTTTCTGCTTCCCCTTTTGTGAGGGCGCGGTGGCCCGCTTCCGTTTCTCACCTGTCTTGGCGTCTCCGGTCGGGGCGATGTCTGGGCGAGGAGGGGTCTCCCACTTGAAGAGTTTGCAGGCCCTGTTTCTGTGTCCCGTGATCATCTTCGATATAGCCTTTGCCTCGGACGGCAGATACCGGCCGAGGAGGATGTTCGCCTCCCTCTCCGCTCGGGGGAGGTCGTACCCTTCAGTAGGCTCGTACCTGTACAAGGCGCACGGACCGAGAGGCCTCCCCTCGCCGACCACGAGGCACTTTATCCACCAGCCTGTGGCGACCAGTCGGATCCTCAGTAGGATGAATTCCTCGACGAGGTCCCGCGACGAGAGCTGATGGCTCACCACGCCTAAGGCGTCGCGTCTCGCCATGTCGCTGGAAGTGACGATGAGCTGGCGAGTCGAGTAGCTGTCACGCCCTGATTTTCTAATCCCACATTTTAGCATGAGACCCTGCATGTTAGGCATATCCTAACCATCGCATGCATTTTATCCTTAATCTCACCTCTCTCGTAACCTTCCGATCTAAACCCTAATCTGGGAATCTAGCCCATCTCTTCGCTCGAGCGATATCCAGTGATACACTCGCGGCACCTCACCACCAAATGTCCCCGAGTATCGTGTTGAAGCCCGAAGACACCCTACCCATCTCCCTACCTTACCACGCTCCGAAACCCTGATTCCGACCCCAATTTCCCCCCTTTTCTCCTTATTTAATCTTTTCTTCCGAAAACCCTAACCATGAAGTCTACCTCTCCCCGGTCTTCCCAAAAATTCCAAATAAATTCCTGAAGAGCCCTAACAATATCCTTAACCCAAATATAGCATAAAATATAGAGGGCCAATGCAAAGATATTGAGATATGGAAATATTAAATCTTAGGGCAATATTAGGCGTTGTATTGCAACCCCTATAATTATCTCTCGGAAAATTTCGATAAATTTCCACAACACTCCCCACACCTCCAGGAGTCCCAATATCTAAAAGTATGGGCAGGTCACATGCAGAAAACAAGAAAGGCAAGCACCAAACACCTTCGTTCTGAATGACATCTCGCATGAAATCACAGTAATTTCTCTGCCAGGACTACTCAAGTTTATTGAGCGGTCATTCCACACTGCCCTCACCTTCCCAATCACCATTTAACCCACTGGCAGCTCTTGTCCTATCCACACACAATTGAAAGCCATGACACATCGTGCATGGCATTCATGTTCTGGCCCTGCACAGTATGCCATTCAATGCCAATTCTTGCCGAACCATCAGTTATGTATCCATGAACCTTGTTGACATGTTCGTGTGCAAGGAATCCCCTCGGGAGACGCCATGGCATGAACATGCCGCTTTGGGCGCGCCCAGACCGGCATCGGCGTGCCAACCGTGCATTGGCAGTGCTCTTCCCCACCGGTCGTCGCCTCCACATCGCGCCGCTGCCAAGTGACACTTCATCTCGAGCTCTAGTCACCTCCCACAGCTGCCCCGCCTGCCCTCTAGCTTAGCCCTCCATTAATCTCCCTTTGAACTAACATCGCCGGAACAGCCGCCCAGCGGCGGGAGCAATCAGCACTTCGTCGCTGCCCTCCCAGCTCTGGCTATTTAAGGAATCCGAGCCCCTTCCCCAACCACAGCAGCAGCCTGGTCTTCCCTTGGGCTCGGCTCTTCCCCAAAGAGTTACTCCGAGTTGCCCCGACCTCAACCATCCACCACCCCTAGCTGCTCTGAGCATTCCAGCAGCTCCGCTGACCCGCCCCCATCTTCCCAGCAACCAGGCCAAACCCATCGCCGGGTACCCAAGCAGCTCGAGCTGAAGCGCCGCCGGCCACCTAGGTTCGCTTGAAGCAGCGGGAGCAAGCCGAAGGGTAAATCCCATGCCTAGCGCGCCGCCGTTTCTTTTCCTCGTGAGCACATTAACTCTATTGTCTGGTCCGCACGCCCGACCACTTCAAAGCACATTTTCTCAGCCCGCCTCCGACCACTGACTACGTAATAAACAGCTCCCGTTTCCAGTGCAATCAAAGCACTTTGATCCTGTCGGAAGGCGCCCTTGGTCCGGTTTTAGCAGACTGCAAACCGGGCGCCGCTGGTCCGACCGGTTCGGCCCCTAATCACCGGGTTTATGAGTCTAATTCGGTTCTGGAATCCCTCAAAGATTTCCAATCGTTAGCTCTAACTCATTTCCAAAATCCAAAACGTTTTAATAGAATTGATAGATATTAGAACTAGGGTTAGTTCTTTAAGTATTTAATTCCATATATGCAGAGTATATGCATGCATAAACCTTTGAACAACCCTAGGTTGAAAATCTCTATCCCCATCTTGTGGAACTAAAATACCAGTAACCTCCTGAAACTCGTTGGAACAAAAGTTTTGAATTTAAAAGCTTAGTACGAGCTTTTCCCCATTCTAACGCATTGTCATTTTATGTGACAATCCTTGCATATACCTATCGCCAAAGTCACTCTCTGCCCTCATAAACCAAAGCCATGAAATCTTGGGGTCAAATCTTTAACCTAACTCCAGGTATACGCATCCTATTCTAGAATCGCCTTCCGAAACCCTAAACCCTAACTCGATTGTTCCAGGGCAAGCACCTCCCTGAGTTCACCTAGCTATCAGCGATTTATTTTTTCATGCATATTATTTGGTTTTCTCGAAGTGTTTGGGTTGTTTCTTAATCGTTGTTTCTTTCGACGCGTAGTTCGCGGAGTGAAATACGTGCGTCAGGACGAACTGGAATCACCCCCACATTAGGAGCAAGAACAGGAACTGCCAGGCAAGCAATTTCCCACCTTGTCCATTTTGAATCCTATATTTGCAAAGTATATTTATTTTGGTTATGAAACATGCATGCTATGTTTATCAAGGATATTTTATGTATATTTAGCTATACCCGATAGATGCATTCGAACTAGGGTTGAATATCCGATTCCTTGTAAACCTAGTTGATTCGTCGGTTGGTTTCCAACCGACAAAATACCAAGGTTATAGGCAGTAGCCATTGCTTAGCCCCGCTATAGTTAAGACTAAAATTTTGTTCGGTTGATGCAAACCTTCGGGTACGGGAAATTAAACCCGCGGATAGCGTATGTTATCCGCGGTGACTTTTAAAAGAAATGTTGCCAAAATCCAAAATAAAGTTGGAGATGATTTTGATTCGGGTAGGAAGTTAAGGTGGTTTGAAGGAAGATGAAGTAGCGGAAGGCTACATGGTGAATAATGATAAACTGGAGTCTTACTCGAATCAGTTAAGGACCAAGCCCAAGTGCCGCTAAACCAGTTCCCCACCGTACGTCCACATGTCCTTTATGGGAAGGACTTGACTCGGTAACCCGCCTAATATTAGGGTTCGGAGCCGTGGGAAGTAAGGAGAAAGTGCCACATAGGATATGGATCCCTAGAGAATCTCCACGATGCTACCTGGGTAGAGACTCTTAGTGAGCTCCATTTAGACGTGGGTAAAGATTCAATACAAAGATGAGCGTTTCTCCGGATTGTGGTGTCAGGCTGCCTGAGCACAATCGGAGTTGAGGTAAGTCTCATTTAGCGGGTCCGGTTCTAGTATGAACGCAGGCGAAGGGTTTCGTTGTAATACCCCTACCAATACACCTCATCAGGTGTATTAGTTAGTACTCGGCATTAAAGGGTTTTATTACATCTTGTGGGTAAAGCCGTACAACCTCTACAGAGTGTTAAAAAACTATTCGAATAGCCGCGTCCTCGGTTATGAACATGAACTGGCGCAGCCACACACTAGTTAGACTAAGTTTTGGTTGCAAAAGAGGGACATTGGGATTAAGGACGTGGGCATGACGTGTCCACAGCGGGCAATTTTAGGCCACGCGTCGGTGGTAAGGAAATTGCCGAAGTAAAGAAATCCGCCGTATTGCCTGTAGTGGATGGAGTACGGCTAGTGATAGAAAACCTAGTTATCGGATATGTGGAAACTACCGTTCGATGGATGGTGCCATGGACGGTAAGTGGAACTATCGGTAATAGGTTATGAGCTGATTAGCGGTATTTACCACGTGAGATGAGATAAGATGAGACGAGATGGAATGTGATGAGAGGCTGCTTGACTTACCATTAGTTTTCAAAAATGCTGTTACAATCTACTATTCAGTATTTCAAATTCAGAACTTACATCTTCGCACAACCAGCAACATAGGTTAGAGCTGTCCTCTTGAAATACTCCTGCATGAAATATAGCTGTATAATCCTCCTACGGGGATTGCTTGCGAGTACATTCAATATACTCACCTGGCTTGTTGATTTGGCCAGAGGACGAAGAAGATTTCGACTTTGAAGAGGTTGACAGCGATTTCGAGGGTTAGGACGTTTCTCCCCAGTCAGCTGCCTGTTGGTTCGACATGTCGATGGGTTATCCACTACACTATGTTTTATTTCCGCTGCTGTTTTATTCGGCCAATAGGCCTGGTGTTGAACCTCGACCATAAAGGTCTATCTGTGTAATAAGAATTCGGTATTGTATGTGTATGTTATCAAGTGTTTGTGTGTACTGGCTACTGATCTAGGGACCAGTACAGTAATCACAAAGGACATATCCGGCCTTAAAAACCGGGTACGCCATAGTAGCCGAGAGCAGTCTTATCACCGGTGAAGCCGAGGTCACCTACCCGGTAGTAGAGCCACTCATTGTGCCAGTTCTTCCATTTGTTTTTCAGCGCCATCACCAGGTAGGGATAGTCAATCCGGGGGTTGCCACGGAACCCGATCGTCCCGAAGAGAGAGTGGGCGCCGTTTTGAATGGGAGTCAAGGTCATGACTGGTTCGTGTAACATGGCGAAGCAGGTCGCCTTGCTCTCCATCCTCATCGACCTCATCGCCCACTCGAAGATGACCAAGCGTGTGATCATCGTCGGGTTGAGGTCCGAGATCTCTAGACCGAAGTGGTCTAGAACGAGCTGGACAATGGGAGCGGCCGGGAAGGTCAGGCTGGCCCGGAACTGATCAGCGAAGACGACGATGTGCCCCTCGGGTGGGATGGCCCGTGTGCTCCCTTTCTTTGGAAGGACGGGTCCGTGCTCGTCCAAATCGAGGGGAAGCACCCCGCGTCCCGAAGGCGAGACAAAGTAGTCTTGGACGCTTGAGTCGTCCCCAGCCAGCGCGTATAAGTAATCTCTCCACTGCCTTCTTCCTCTTTTGTTTCGCAACGGCAGCTGTCCTGCTGGTCGACATGGCTCCTCGCCCCTCCTCCTCGAAAGCTAAGTCGTCCTGAAGGCATTTGAGGGTGACCCAGGACAAGCGATGAATTGTGCCGAAAACGGAAGCTAGGCGCGCGGAGAGCGGCGAGATGCAAACGGCGGTTGCAAGAGCGTGGATGAGGAATGGCGGAAGGGGGACCCGGGGGTATTTATAGGCCTCGGTGCGGCCCAAGAATCAAGGCGGCGTTAGCGGGTGGCAGCGTAGGAGGCAGAACTGGCGGTTACGAGCTGTTAAGTGGAGGCGGCATTTTCGGGAGTATTTGAACGGAAAGAGAGAAGTCCAGAGCACGGGGGCACCTTGTCCCGAACTCCCCGTCCTCCTGCTCCTCGCTAAGGTTTGATGCAGCCTCGAGTGACGTCGCTCCCCTCATCGATCGCACCTGCAAGGGGCTACTGTTGGGGGAGTCCGGCCACGTGGTCCGGACGAGGTACCCCCTATTTTATTTTTGTCTTTACGCTTGCTAACCATCCCGTACCCTTTGAAGATTCTCAGGAACAATTGGCGAGGTGGCCTGGAGACGCCAGGCCGCGCCGTCCTCCTCCGGGCAGGGCCGAGGTCATCCCCGCTTCAGGACAAGGTCGAGGTGGCCTGCGCCTGGTCCAAGATGGGGGACGGCATCTCGCCTGGTCCTCGAAACCCGAAGAAGCCCTTCCCAAGCCAAGATCACCGGAAAGGAGTCGAGCTGGGTGGCGAACCGTACTGGCGAGGCGCATCGAGGATATGCCAGCGCATATAGCAGGTAGCGGCAAGGAGGAGAATGCAGATTCGCCTGATGTATGGCACTGTAGGTCGGGGTAAAACCGTAATCTGCCTAGGGGCAGCGATGTATATTCACTTGTAAGTCGCATTTGTCTATATAAGGGCGAGATGGCGCCCCATATCGGGGCAGTTCAGTTCAAGTTCTCTTCACTGGGTCCTAGATCTACGTTTCCACTACAATTTCTGTATTAATCTTCGGCGGCGGCTCGGGGTAGCCCGGGTGGTCGCTAGGCGTCGTTCCCCAAGTCGTCCTCTTGGCACCTCGGTCCTTCGACCTGGGGTGCCTAAGTTTACTGTCCGAGGATTGCTTCGTTGACATACTCCAAATATTAACAATTCATAATAAGAAGCATATATATGCTGGAAAATTGGTCCAGGGCATTTCCTTCATTTCATAAAGTATTTTCAAATTATTTTTCGTTCTCTAGACTCAAGTATATTTTGAAATTCCAAGAGTTGCTTTAAAAGCTATGAGGCATGTGATACATGCTAGTATCCCAAAAATCTGGAATAAACCCTAATATGCTTAGCATCCAATAAGGAAACCTAGATTTTTTGCTATGTTCTTCAAAGCTACTCCATGTTTCAAAAATCTCTTAGCACTATCCTTTACGACCCCTGTTTTCAAATAAAATGAGAAAAAAACCTTAGATTGCGTTCACTGTAACTCACTAGAAGCTAAGGAAACCCTATCTCGACGGGAAGCCCTAAAATTGATACCGTTTGTCGTGGTACCCTGAGGCACCCATTTCTAACCTTCTAAAGCCCCTCAAAATCGAATAAGCTAGGGTTCTGGTTCTACGAAAAACCCTTATTACATGTGGTGTTGATTCCTTCTCGCAACTTTAAGTCCAGGGCACCTATTTTAAGAATTCATGAGTATATATTTGGTTCTTGTTTGGATTTTCCTTGCACCGTTGTTTATTTGCTATTTTTCTGACGTGTAGTTCCGACGTTACGACCAATCGCACGAAGGAAACTGGAGAGCCGTCGTATCAAGTTCAAGACCAAGATAAAGGCCAATATTGTTAGGCAAGCATATCTCACATTGATCATGTTGAATCCCATATATGTCAAAACTTAAATACTTTGTTTGTAACCTTGCATGTTATGTGAATATCGACAATATTTTATGTTAGACCTAGTTATATCCTACAGTTGCATATGACTTAGGTCTGACAATTATACCGTCGTAACCCTAGCGCTACTTGTTGGTCATTGTACGTCCAGCAAAATACCAAGGCTATAAGCTGCAGCCATGCTTAGCCCTACTATAGAGAAAATTTTTTTTGTTCAATCCACGTGAACCACCCTTTGATTATGGGATAAAACCCTTGGGACGGCATGTGCCTTCCAAGGCGAATGTTTGAAAAGTGATGTTTGCCAAAACCCCAAAATAAAATGGAGAATGATTTTGATTCAGGTAAGAACAGTAAGTGGAGATCGGAGGAATGAGCATAGCATGTAGGGACATGGCTATAAGGTGATGATGTGCAGTCTTGCTTGAATCATTGAAGGATCGAGTCTAAGTGCCACTCAACCAAGTTCACCCCGTACGTCTATATGTCCTTAATGGGAAGGACTTGACTAAATACCCTATCGAGTGCTAGTGGCTAGACCCATGGGTAATAGAAAATAAAGTGCTAGGTGGATGGCTATCCCTAGAGAACATCCACGTAGCTACATAGGAAGTTGCTCGACACAAAAATGAGCCCTCTTTTTCTGTCTATGTGTCAAGGACCGTCGAATATAAAGTGAATCCAGGTCTTTCATCTAGCGGGTTCAGCTCTAGTACGAAAATGGGGGCAAATGTCTCGTTTTAATAACCCTGCTAGCACTTCTCGTGAAGAGTGCTCATCTAGCCATGGCAACAAGGGGGACTTACATCTTGTGGGTAAAGCCGTACAACCTCTGCAGAGTATTAAAATCTATTTGAATAGCCAAGTCCACGGTTATGGGCATAACTTGGGCAGGCCACACACTAGTTAGACTAAGTTTTGTTGCAAAACATGGGGATGGGCTTAAGGACGTGGGCATGATGTGTTCACAGTGTGCAGTTTGAGCTACACGCGCCGGGGGGGGTAGTGAAGAACTGCAGTAGTGAAACCCAGCTTGTGCTACGTGGTAATAGCACGGGTGTGACTTAAGGATTACCTTAGGCGATAGACGGTTCTGTCGGCTTTTAGCTAACAATTGTCTAGTTGGAACATCCATCACTGGATACTGACCCGTCAGAGACGGACTTGATTTCAAAGGTGCTTTTGAATTTATTCTTATCACATTTTGAATGACAATTTACTTTTCTGCTCAACATTCAACTTAGGATAGAGCCACTTTCTTGAGCAAGCCTTGCATGAAACATATCTGTTTTAACCTTCTGTGGGATGCTTGCGAGTACATTCAATGTACTCACCTGGCTTGTTGATTTGGTCAGACGAAGGAGATTCCCACTCCAAAGACATCGATAGTATTTGCGAAATCTAGGGCGTAACCCTAGTCAGCTGTCTATTAGATGCCACATATTGATGGGTCACCTCACCGCTTGATTTCCGCTGCAAGTTTTCTAGTCGTTGGGCTACAGGTATAAGACCTCGATCTTAATGGTCTATATACATATCATATACTGATATGTACGTGTATGAAAATGGTATACAGATTAAGTTGTGTATACTGGCCACTGATCATGGGACCAGTACAGAAAACACAAGGGTTTATCTGACTTCAAAACCTGGTACGTCATAGGTTTGGGGGTGGTGAAATGTGCCAGAGGCATTTGTGCTCTATACGTAGTGCTTAAATGTGATACTTGGAGGTTGTACAAGTAAAATGTACCGGCATGAGTGTTGGAGCATAATGAATGCCCCTGATAGTAGGTGGCCCTTCGGGGGCAGAGAAACTCCTTTGCAAGCTCAATACTCCTTTTTGCGCTTCATTAATCTCTGCCGATCGCCAGATCGAATCCTTAATTCTGCTTTATTCACTCAACCAATCGTGTTATTATTACACTTGCAATCCCAATTCATATACATGCTGGATTACCGTTCCCAGCTTCCACCACGTCCATGCACACCACGAATTTTACGGTACGCAACCCATGCGCATACATACATACTGTCCATCTCAACAAGTCGTCATGCATGATCTCGTCTTCATGTTGTGAGGATCGGTGGGAGGTAGGTGGACTTGTTGCCAAACACCCTCGCCTTGGTGTCGGGGAAGCACGCCGTCGTCTCCTGCAGCTCGCCGGTGTCACTCACGCCGATCGGGTAAGCCAGGAGGTGGCCCGGCAGGTCGCCCTGGGTCGTGTCGCTCGTGAACATCTTCCAGTGCTGCTGCGCCACCTGGTTCATCCTGCGCATGCATGCTAGGCTCGATGGTTGGAGGAGGTCGCTCGCCCCGGCGGCCGCCGCAGCCTGGCCCAGGTGCTCCTGCCACAGAGCGAGTCGCAGGCCGTGCACCTGCCCCTTCGCCGGTCTGTTCCTGGAGGCAAGGTAGCTAGGCTGGTACGCGCCCATCGCGATCTCCGAGTCCCGGCCGCCGTCCATGGAGCGCTGGTTGATGTTCGCTGATCCCACGATGATGTACTCGTCGTCGACTGCCAAATGTTCGTCAGCAAGAACAAAACATTAACGATTCTGTTTCAATTTTCAACTTTCAAACATGGCATGGCATGTTCTTGGAGTAGTTAAGTTACCTATCATGGTCTTGGCGTGGACGTAGATCATAAAGCGTCTTGCCTGCTGTGCCCTTATGTAGTCGGTGTCGGGGTCCGGCTTCTCCGGTGGCACGTACTCGCCGGGGCTGTAGGCCTCCCTGTTGCCAAGGCAGAAGAAGGTGAGGTAGTCCGTGGGGTTGGCCTGGATGCCCTTGGCCTGAATCGCCAGCGCGACGTCCTTGTACATCATCTCCATGGTCCGGCGCTGCCAGTCCAGGATAGCCTGCACGGAGGCGCTCTCCGGCACGCCCTCCGGCCACATGGGCACCACCACGTACGCCGCGAACCGCTCGCCGGCCTCGATCTTGCTCACGATCTTGAGCGACAGCTCCTTGGGGATGAGGTGCAGCGCGTTGATATCCTCCACCGTGACGCCATCTTCGCGCCGCCACGCGTAGGAGCTCCCCAGGAAGTACTGGTTCTCGATGTAGATGAAATCCCTTGCGCGGCGGATGGCGTGGATGTACGCATCCTGGATGCTGCGCTCAATCACGTGGTCCTTCCCGGTCTCGAGCCCGATCCGCGCGGCCTCCTCCGGTTTCTCCGGGAACCCCGCCGCCGCGCCACCGTCGATGGACCGGAACACTTGGACGTTCCATGACTCGACGTCGTGGGTTGTCGCCTCGCGCGCCGCCCAGGCCTTGTCGAGGGTGACCAGGTAGTTTTCGCCGTCGCCCTGCTTCCGCCACCGCTGCTCGAAGTTGTCGAGCACATCCCACGCCGCCGGGCCCTCCACGCGGCAGTGGATGTCGTGCCACGGCTCCCTCGGCCCGCCCTTCTTGATGGATGAGCCGGGGAAGTTTGGTTGGTGGAAGTCGCCGCGGTGTGTGGTGCCGAGCGTCCGAAACAGCGGGTGCTCCTGTGTGTCGTACCTCCCGTCGCAGAGGTCGATGCCGCCGAGGAAGCTCACCAGCCCCGGAGGCGCGTTCGCCCCGGGGTTGCCACCGCCGTCGACGATGACCGTCTTCTGGTGGTGCGTGAACATGGCGGCCGTTTCGACATCCTGCACGTAGCTCCGGCCCTGGTCGGGGTTCCGGGGGCACAGGATGCAACGCACTCGCGTGCCGCGGAAGTACATCGCCGTGTCCTCGTCGTGCGTGGCCATCAACCCGTCGCGCCGGATCGGGCTGAGCCCCAGCGACGTGCGGTCGTTCCACACTAGCATCAGCACCGTGACGCCGTCGCGCGCCTTTTTCTTGAGCAGCTCGCCGAGCGTTCCCGACGACGGCTTCCGCGGGTCGCGCACCAGTGCGACGCCTGTGTTCACGGACCACCCAGCGATGTACACCATCCTCCGGGCGTTGGTGATAGCTTCGAACACGTCCTCCCAGCACCGACGCGGTTCGTAGAGCCCGCGCCCGGCGAGCTGGATCCGCGGCGCGAAGCCGTCGGCGATGTGCGCGTCCTGGTACAGCCTCACCCGGCAGCCGCGGTGCTGCCCGAAGAAGGTGCGGGGCACGCCCAGGTACTCCACGCTGCCGATGCCGGCGCCCCAACGGGACTCCGGGTCCTCGGTCACGTCGGTGAACCGGAGCCGGACGTGTATCTTGTCCCCGCCTTCCAGCGGGCGGCGCCTGTCGTCGCAGATGGGGAGCCACTGGTCCACCTGCTGCCCCGCGACGACAGCACCGGCGGTGGGGAGGTAGGCGCGGCCGATGAGCGTGGCGCCGACTGTGTTGTCGGCCTTGACGGTGAAGATGATGTGGCTGGCGTCGTGGGCACAGTAGACGTGGAACGACTCGTCCCACTTGGGGGTGTTGGTTGGGTCCAGCATGCGGGTCCGGCTGACGCGCGCCTTGTCGATGTCCACCGTTGCGTAGAGCTTGCCAGCCGTCGCGCTGAGGCCAAAGGCGTTCTCCAGCTGCTGCACGCGTTCGCGACGCGTTAGGCGTAGTTGTTACTGCGAGTGCGGGAGGATTAATGGAGTATTCGATTAGGGTTTTGTTGGCACTACCTGGCAGTTGCAGAAGGGCAGCTTCTTGATCCATGAGAAGACCTTCTTCTTCATCACAGTCTTCTTTGCATGCATGAATAGTTTTATCTTTTCAGTGCAGTTAATAGATTTACATTTTTACATTGTAATGAGAGCTGCAGCTTGAAATATAAGGAGATGATGATGCAATATGCAAAACAGCATGGCAACTTTTTTTTTATATAGAAGAAACAGCATGCCAACTCGTCTACATTCCACAACAGTAACACGAGTAAGGGAACAGGGGTACGAAAACAAACTCCGAGTAGCACACTCAACCCAAACTATCATACCAGAGGTGGCCCAGCCTATTGTTACGATGACCAACCGGACCCAGAATTTAGTTTCTTTTTTGGATAAACAAGTACAGTATTTGGCCCAGCCCAGATTTTTATTTGCTGAAACTGAAATGTTCCGTGGCCACCAAGATAAGTAGAGTACACCCTAAATTAAGAGACTCTGAAGTCTGAAGCACTCCTACTAGTAATTTCAGATGAAAATACTGATCATCCTAACAATCAGTTTATGCGTACAAGATGTGCAAATTATTTTCTGTATATCGAACTGTACCAATGACTTGTAAAGGCACTGAAAATGTTTTCGAAGGTAGGAGGAATGCATACCTTCCGGGTCGGCCTGACCAGCCAGTCTGACGTCACGGATAGGTCCGCCTCCAGAATCTTGGCGTCGATCACCCCGTGCAGCAACATTTGTGCCATGCCGGCGCTCCTTCTTCCTTTCCTTTCCTTCTTCTGCTAGTCCTTGCTCTTGATGCCTAGCCCAATATTGTTCAGAGCTGACACATACATGTGCAGTATATATACTACTCTCTCATCAAGAACGAACGCAGAGCATGCTGCAGCTGCAAGGTTTATCCATCGAGGAATAGGTGCTGTGGCTCAGCCAAACTTATTTTCGTTCCTTCCTTGAAGAACAATTCAGAGACATCTTGCGAAGGATAGCAAGGTATCGCGGCAAGGGATCTCAGAGCAGCCGAAGAGAAGCAAAGGTTATTTTAGATTTCGTTGTTAGTTCTAGATTTCACCTGCTTATCCGGGAAGAGATACGTGTAAAAGATGAATAAAAGTGGTGAAGCTTCTGGCGCATGTGTCGTTCTACTTTTACTGCTCCAGAAAAAGCCTGTGTGCTTTCAACATGTTGCGTAATGCACACCACTGAAGCTTAGTGGTAAACTGATGTAGTTTTCTTCAGAGTTTAAAATGGAATTGGTATAGTTTAATTTCCCTCGATGGAGGTATATATGTTAGAACATTATGCGATCTAATGGCTAGATTATGTGTGATCCGAACTACAACATTATTGATTACGAGATTAAGACTGGCATTAAAGGCTAATTAACTAATGCACCCATGATTGGAAGGCATGCAAATATGGTTAGGTCTCAAGTCAGAAAAGCGCTATATAAAGGGGAGCAGCCTTGCACTTAATCAGGTATTACGTCATTAATCAAGAGAGCCACTGCCCCCATATTCCGGAGAGCGTTTTTTGGCTGACTTGAAGACCAATCCACATCGTTAGAGGCTTCCACAGATCGTCTAGGTCGACCACATCGAGATAATATTGCCTAATTCAGATAAAATATCCTAATTCCTCATAATTAGCATCTGTTCATGAGATTAGACAAGGCCTCATGAAATTAGACCTAACATTTGGTATCAGAGCCTTAGCTTGCCTTTTAATCTCACGAATCATGCGTAATTCGCCTGTAATTAGCCTGATTACTCTCGGATTAGTCGAATCCTAATCTGCAAATTGGGATTTAGACCTAATTAGCATCGGCTTTAATGTCTCTGCACCAATTTGGGCCTAGTTTCAGTAAATGAAGTGTATAGGAGGATCAAAACACCAAAAATCGCTTGCACAGTGTTTTTCTCGAATTCTAAAAACCCTATTTTTTCTATTAAAGGGAAATCGAAGCTAGGATTAGTACCTTTGACCGAGCTAAGCCCTTCTCGGCCATCCTCTCGACCCGACCTCAGCTTCCCCATCACGCATCGGCGCGCCCCGCCACCGCCGTAGTTCCACTGCTTGCACGGGCCCGAGCACCCTCCGCCTTCACGCGCTCGCCGTCCTGAGAGCCCTCCATCTTCACGCGCTCAACATCCCGAGCACCTCCCACCTCCATGCACCACTGCTGCTGCCCCTGCCTCTGCTTGCACGTCGTTGTTGCCACCGTCCCAATCCGGCTTTTTCGCACATTAGGGGTCCACGTCGGATGTCGGGTAGTTAGGGAATTAGGGAGGTGGGCAGTGCGGGTGGAGAGGGGATTAGGTCAGGGACGGGTGCGGGTGAGCGGGTGCGAGTTAGTTGGGCTCGGCCGCGACATGATGGGCCAAAGGGGAAACTGGAAAAAAAGGTTTATCCATTGAGGAATAGGTGATGGGCCACTTCGACTCTTGGGCCGCGATAGTCTGCCGAATTAAAAAAATTTGCCCAGGCTAGTTTAGGGAAACAAGAGTTTTGGGCCTCTTTTGCTCAGTTTTATTCTACTTAATTATGCACTTAATTATTTACAGTTAACTTTAATTATGTACTAGTTCAGTGTAATGCTCTGAGTTTTATTAGTCTTGAATTCAAATGGAACCAACTGGAATTTTAATTTGAGACCAGAATCAATTCTGGGAAATAATGTAATTAATCTTAATAGTCCATGGTTGTATACTGACCAAGCTTGTTTAGAATCACGAATTGTTAGAATTAATGCCCGCTATTGTTCATTGTTTCTGCCCAACAGTGATACAATTAGAACTGTTAATTTTTCTCATGTCATTGGCATGATATTAATCAGACCAACGTAGGGTTAATATCATGATAGACATTTATTTACTGTTATTATGGATATTTACATGATTATTAATTCTCATATCCATGTTATTTAATGTTTTAATTCAGCAATGAACCTCTCAGCTGTTTCTGGGTATCTAAATGGAGTACAACAACTTACTGGGACTCATTTTCCTACTTGGAAATAGCAGATTTTCATTGTTCTTGGAGTCATGGACCTTGATTACGCACTTAGGGAGGAAGCACCCATTGCTCCAGCCTCTGATGATGAGAAATTTGCTGAGAAAACCAAGGTCTACGAGGTTGCTAAGGAGAAATGGGAACATTCTAATCGTATGTCCCTTATGATCACGAAGAGCACCATATCAATTGGGATTAGGGGAGCAATCCCCAATTCTAATGATGCTTAGACTTACTTGGAAATTTAGGGGCTCCACAAAATTTTATGCTAGTACATTGATCATAAGAAATACTCACCACTAAGTATAATGGTATGAGCAACACTAGAGAACATATCATGACTATAAACAATATGGCCACAAAATTAAAGGGCATGGACATAGCGATTTCTGAGGGCTTTTTGGTCCAATTCCTACGGAGTATGGTCCATTTAAGATCAACCATAAGACGCGAAAGAAGAAGTAGTCCATGAATGAGCTCACGCTATGTGCGTTCAAGAAGAAGAGAGACTTAAGGCTGAAAAGATATATTACACTCATCTTACTTCCATGACTTCAGGGAAGAAAAATTGAGGGCAAAGTGAAGGCTAGGAAGAGAATATTGGTTTTTCACCTAAGGCTAAGTCAAGCCAGTCAGGGGCCCAAGGGTCCAAGCTTGCTGCATTTAGTTGTCCTAAATGCAAATTTTGTAACAAAAATGGGCATATGCAGAAGGATTGCGGCGGCTTTAAGGCATGGCTTTCCAAGAAGGGTAAGGATACAATTTCCACGATTGATGAATTCATTTTTGTTGATTTTTCCCCTAATACTTGGTGGATTGACTCAGGTGCCACTGTGCACATTTCCAACTCATTACAGGGATTCCTTACTGTTAGGAAGTTTCAAAGAGGGGAGCGTAAGTCTTAGAGTTGCAAATGGACATGAGGCTGATGTTCTAGTTGTTCCATTAATGCTAAAATTCACTCTCCTTAATAATGCTCTTTATGTTCCTACCATGAAGAGGATTCTTATTTCTGTTTCTCTATTAGATGATGATGGTTTTGAAACTTATTTTGAGAACAGATGATGTGTTATTAAGTTTGGTTATGATGATATTGGTCATGGTGTTCTATATGAAAAACTCTATAGACTTTTTTGAATGGTTCCATTGAATCCTTGAATGTGTGTGATGCAATAAATAAGCATGAGAGCTTATCAAAATTGTAGCACTGTCGTTTAGGCCACATTTCGAAGGGGAGTATGGAACGTCTCATTAAGGAAGAGATACTTCATCCTCTAGGCTTCTCTGATTTAGACCCATTGTATTGATTGTATTAAGGGAAAATATGTAAAGCAAGTTAAGAAAGGAGCCATCCATAGCATTGAGGTTTTGGAATTAATCCACACTAACATTTCTGGTCCTTTCCCGTTACTACTGCAGATGGATACGATAACTTTATCACCTTTGGCGATGATTATTCTTGTTATGGATATATTTTTCCAGTTCACAATTGATATGAATCACTTGATAAATTTAAAATGCTTAAGGATGAAGTAGAAAGTCAGTATAATTTAATGATTAAAATAGTGAGATCAGATCGAGGGGGAGAATATTATGGGAGACATGCTCCTTATGGACAAATTCCTAGTCTCTTTGCTTTATTCCTTCAAGAAAATGGGATAATTCCCCAATACTCAATGCTCGATGAACCTCAACAAAATAGAGTGGCTGAAAGATGCAACCGTACACTTACAGATATGGTGTGGGGCCTGATTAGCAAATCCAGTTTACCAATTAATTTGTAGATGGAAGCATTAAAGACATTCGTACACATACTTAATCAGATTCCTAGTAAATCAATACCCAAGAAACCTTACGAATTGTGGACTGTAAAGAAACCCAAATTAAATTATTTATATGTGTGGGGCTATCCTGCTGAAGCTAAGATTTTCAATCTACGCATTGAGAAATTAGACCCTAAGATCGCCAGTTGCCATTTTATTGAATATCCTAGAAGATCCAAATGTTTTTGTTTCTATTGTCCAACATGTACCACTAAGTTTGTGGAACAAGACATGCTAAATTTTTAGAGGATGTTAGTGTCAGTGGGAGCTTTGAGACAAGGAAATTCACACTTGAGGAAAACCGGGTTGATGTACCATTACCGATAATCCAAGAGAATATTGTTCATTCGCCTCCCAATGTTGTACCCCCAGTTGAGGATTCTGAGATTAGTGGTGGAGCACCTAATGATGAGCCTCACATAACTTAGTCTCCTGTGACTCAATCTCTCATGTGATAACTAACAAACTCTTATGTAGATCACGACAAGATAGAAGGTCTGCTATTCCAAATGACTATTCCGTATACATGAATGAAGATGCAAATGACATTGGGAAAGTAGATGATCCCACCTGCTTTAAGGAAACCATGGCGAGCAGGCATTCATCCGAATAGTTTGAGGCCATGAGTGATGAAATGGAGTCTATTAGTCTTAATGATGTCTGGGTCTTGTAGAAATTCCAGACAGAGTCAAAACGGTAAGTGGGTCTACAAAACTAAGCATGACTCTAAGGGAAATGTTGAAAGGTTCAAGGTAAGACTCGTCACAAAAGGGTATTCAGAAAGGGAGGGGATAGAGTATAATGATACATTCTCTCATGTCTCAAAGAAAGATTCACGAAGAATTGTTATTGCTCTTGTTGCTCATTTTGACTTAGAGCTACATCAGATAGATGTTAAAACGGCATTCCTTAATGGTGACCTGAAAGTGTATATATGACTCAATCGGAAGATTTCAAGTATCTAGACAGTGGTACCTTAAATTTGATGAGGTAATAAGGAAATTTGAGTTTAAGGAAATGAAGTGGACAATTACATATAAATTAAGACTAGTGGGAGTAAGTTTATCATATTAGTGCTATACCTAGATGATATGTTGCTAGCTAGCAGTGATTTAGACATGTTGTATGAGACCAAAAGATTTCTTTAATCTAAGTTTGACATGAAAGATCTTGGGATGCCTCTTATGTTCTAGGCATAAAAATTCACTGAGATAGATCTAAAGGGATATTAGGACCATCCCAAATGGCATATATTTACAAAGTAGGGATATTAGGACCATCCCAAATGGCATATATTGACAAAGTTCTTAAGAAATACAACATGCGTAACTGCTCTCCCACTCTTGTGCCTATTTTCAAAGGTGATAAGCTTGGTTTGTCCAAGAAATCAATTAGAAACTGATCAAATGAAGACAATTCCTTATGCCTCAGCCGTTGGGAGTATTATGTACACTCAAGTATGTACACATCTAACAAGTAGATATCAGTCTAATCCAGGTTTAGATCACAGGAAAGCTATCAAGAAAGTCATTGCTATTTATAAGGGACTAAAGATTACATGCTTACATATAGAAAGACTGACAATTTTGATATTTTAGGTTACTCAAACATTGACTTTGCAGGGTGTGTGAATGCTAAAAAATCCACATCAACCTATATCTTTACACTTACAGGTGGAGCTATTTCATGGAATAGCTCCAAATAGTCACTTATTGCATCCTCAATGATGCAATCAGAGTTTGTGTCATGTTATGAGGCAACTAGACAAGCCGTTTGGCTTAAGAATTTTCTCCCAGGTCTTAGAGTGGTTGAAAAATTACTAAACAATTAACATTATTCTACGATAACAAAGACGCGGTCTTCTTTTTGAGTAGCAACAAGTTAAGTGGTACTGCTAAACACATTGACATTAAGTATCATGTCATGGAAGATAGAATCCAGGATCTCAGAGCAATAAAAATTCAGCATTTAAGTACTAAGTCTGTACTTGCTGATCCCCTTACTAAAGGTTTGCCACCAAATCTCTTTCGAGAACATATTACCGACATGGGTCTAATGGAAAGCCTATAATTCTGGAACAATTATGTTAATGAGATCTCAAATTTGATCCTAGAAATAAGGATGTTTGTTTTACTCATTAAGTGCACATGATGATTAATAAAAGAAACAAACCATAATGAGAACCATAATAAAGGAGTGTGACTACATGCACATACAAACTGGCAATACCATAAATAATGATCCATATTAAGACGGAGTATTACACTATAGATAATGGGGGTTCCAAAGATGATTAGACTGTCGATGTGACTACATTACCTTGGTGTGGTGCTCTTTTTGAAATATGGAATAATGATGTTAGCCATTCAATCAAGTAAGACAATGTTAGAATATTATGTGGTCAAATGGCTAAGTTATGTGTGACCTGAAGTATAGCCTTATTGATTATGAGATTAAGGATGTTATTAAGGGTGAATTAACTAATGCACTTGTGATTGGGGGCTAAACGCAAATATGGTTAGGTTGTCAGTCAGAAAAGCGGTATATAATGGGTGTAGCGCTGTACTTAATTAGGTATCACTTTATTAATTAAGAGAGCTAGTGCCCCCACATTCCCATCTCCAAAACCAATCTGAAGAGCGTTTTTTGGTTGACTTGAAGACCGATCCACGTCGTTAGGGGCTTCCTCGTCTCCATCGTCTATGCCGACTACATCGATTCCTCAAATCGTCTCCATCATCTACATCGACTACACTGAGATGATATCGCCTAATTCAGGTTGTTGGGGGAAGGGTCCCCACGCTACCCCGTACTGACAGACTTCTCCTTGACAGCGTCGAGATCCCCCTCCCCGAACCAACGCATTTCGCCCGACGTCGACAGGCTCCGCGGGCATCACCAACGCGTCGACGTAACCCGAGCACTGGGATGTTAAAATATTAAAATATTCCATAAAAATCCTTGTAAAAAAGACCAGAATACCCCTGGGAGTGTGTTGTTGCCCGAAGGGCATAATTGTAATCTCTCACATCCCTCCCTCAACCCCTATAAATAGGACCCAGGGGGGAGAGAGAGGGAATCTATTTGGTCAGATATAAACTATAATTCCTGAAATCAACACGAGAGTTTTCACTTCGTCCCGACACGACAGTTTCCATTTATCCTCGACACGAGTGTTTTACATCCCGTCTCGCTGGTCATGCTCCCGCGCGCTTCACCTCGACGGACACCATACTTGCTCGTACTCCTCTGGTACTCTCGGAGGTCCGTGTAACCAATCGGGGGTGCCTAAAGTACACTGCCTAGTCCCGTAGCTACAACAGTTGGCGCCGTCTGTGGGAACCGAGCAAGAAGTTGTGTCATCTGAGACGCCGTCGAGAGGAGGCCCAGGGACATCACCGACGACCGTAACACGGGCGTGTTGGTCTTCAACACCACACGCGTGCTCCTTCACGAAGGAAGAAGGCATGCCTCCTAGGGCGAAGGCAAAGAAGGGGACCAAACGAAAGGTTGCAAGTATCGCCAATCTGGTGCCAAGCACCACGGCTGTCGCCCCCCAGGTCGCTGCGAGGATGAAAACATGCGCGGCCACCCCTACGACGAACAACGACATCGCCCCTGCCATCAGTGCCCAGGCCACCGGTCCAGACACCTCTGGGGCCCTCACTCATGCAGAGCGAGAGATGGAGGCATTGAGGCAGCAGGTTGCGACCGCAGCCCAGCAGGCGGAGCAGTTCCGGGTCCAGCTTGAAGCAGCCCAAGTCGAGGCCCTTCGCACGGTGGCATTAGCCCGAGAAACGGTGGAGCTCCGGGCACAACTTGCAGCTGCCCAAGGCGGGGCCGACGTTGTTCGTCGGCCGCAAGAAGAAGCCATAGCGGAAGCACGGGAGAATATCCGGCGCAATCACCAAACAGCCGATGAGCTCCTCCAAGAATTGGCAAACGAGCAAGCACGTATCGAACCCCTCCGTGAAGAGATTGGACGAAATCAACAAACGGCACACGCGATCCTCCGCAATGTCGGGGTCGGCGCCAGCGACCAAGGGGCGCGAGACCCGGGTCGACACCCGGGCAAAGAACACGCATACCCAGCTGCCTCACCTGATGCCTACATCCCAGCTCCGGCCGCCGCACCGGTCGATCGCTCGCCAAGGCAGGGGTCATCAACCTCGTGGACGTGCTCAGTCCGCTCAGCTCAGGGCTTGTGGCTAACCAGTGGCCGAGCAAGTTTCGCCCGGGGGACCTTCCCAAGTACAATGGTGAGACAGACCCCACAGAGTACGCCCGTGTATATGAGGCTGTCGTATCAGCTGCCGGAGGGGGCAAAGCGGTGATGGCAAAAAGTCTGCTACTTGCGCTCACCAGATTAATTAGCTCGCACGTGGTACCTCACGTTGCCTCCTAGCTCGGTGAACTCATGGGAGCACCTTCGCGAGCAGATGAATAGTCGCTTCCAGGGAAGCATAAACAAACAAGTCACCTCTTCAGATCTGAACATCCTCAAGCAGTCCCCGGGCGAATCCATCCGGGCGTTCCGCAAACGCTTCTCCAACCTCCAATGCCAAGTCCGCGACATCACGTCGTGCAATACATGATGAGGACCTGGCAGCCAAGCTCGACAGGAAGCAGCCGAGGACGATTAGGGAGCTCTATGACATCATGGACACCTACTCCCGTGCCGAGGAAGGGAGAGAGCAGAGAAGAGCCGAAGCCTTGGCCTCAGCCGCACAGTTCGCGCCTGATGCTGAGAATCATGACAAACATCGGCCACACCAACGAGGGGTACACCATGTGGAGGAGCGCGAGGCTCCCGTCCTGCAACCACACTATCGAAGCCAAGGCCAGTGACAAGACGGTGGGCAGAACTGAGCGAGCAGTGAAGGACGAGATCACCTACGCCTGGATCACCAAGATTGGAAGTGCGACGACCACCGCAACTGCGAGAGCAACAGCCAGGCCGGACACGGCAACCATAGAAGTGGTGGAAGAAGCAGGCCACAAGGCAAGTTCTGTGAAGTACACCGAGTAAGCACTCACTCCACGGCAGAGTGCGATGTCATCATCGCGGCCCGGCAGTGCTGGCAGACACGGCGCCCCAGCGGCAGGGGCATCGCTGAGCCAGCCAGCCAAGCTCAGGAGCAAGGGGTTCTTGCCTCACGGCTACCACCGCCGCCACTGCTACCACCACGTGGCAGAGCACCAGTGCAAGCCATAGGCCCTCAACGAATCATCCACGCCATCACCAGAGGCAACGCTCACACCTACTCATCCAAGCGGCAACGTCGGGCCTACACCCGTCAAGTCAACCAAATCGGTTCCTTTCCGCCCACTGAGCTACCCACGTGGGTCGACGCCACAGTGACCTTCGGCCTGGTGGACGCCGCCGGAATCACTTTTCCTCACCATGACGCTCTCGTCATCTCGGCGGTCATCAACAGCTGCGAGGTGCGCCGCGTCTTCATTGATGGAGGTAGCTCGGTGGACATCCTCTTCGCGTCTACACTCGCCGAGATGGAAATCCCCCGCGTGTGCCTCACCCCCGTGGGGGTACCACTCCTGGGCTTTGGGGGCGAGCCAGTCCCGGTCCTCGGCAAGATTGAGCTTCGGGTGGAATTTGGGGCCGGCGATTGCATCCGTAGGGAGAGAATTGTCTTCGACATTGTCGACATCCCTACCAATACAACGTCATCCTTGGCCGAGTCACGCTGAACAAATTTGGCGCGGTTCCACACCATGCCTTTCTCTGCATGAAGATCCTAACCTTCTCAGGGGGTCATCACGGTGCGGGGCAACCAGGACTTGTCCCATAAGATCAACAGTGACATCCAAGCGGCCATCCGGTATGTCCATACCGTCCATTTGGAAGGTGGTAAGGTTACGCAAGGGGCTCCCGACCCGCCAACATCAGGGTGGTGGGTGCCAAAACCTAAACCCGATGGCGAGACGCGCGCCAAGCTGCTCACAGAGGGTGATCTGGCCAAGACAGTGCTCATCAGGTTCAACCTTCACCCGATCAATGAGAAGACCATCCTCAGCACGTTGTGAACCAATGGAGACATGTTCGCATGGGAGCACGAGGACCTCCCCGATGTCCCTCGGGAGATCATCGAGCACAAATTGCTCGTCAACCCCAACGCGCGCCCCGTCAAGCAGAAGCTGCGGAAGATATCGGTGGAGCATCAGATCACAGCCCAAGAGCATGTTGACAAGCTCCACAAGGCAGGAGTCATCCGTGAGGTCATGCACCCTGAATGGCTCACCAATCCTGTCCTAGTCGAGAAGGGCAATGGCAAGTGGCGCATGTGCGTGGACTACACTAACCTCAACCGCGCATGCCCAAAGGACAACTTCCTGCTGCCACGGATCAATCAACTCGTCGATGCCACCTCTGGGTGCAAACTCATGAGCTTCCTCGACGCCTACTCAGGATATCACCAAGTGTGGATGGCGTGGGAAGACGAGGAAAAGACCAGCATCATCACGCCTTTCGGGACATTTTGTTATGTCCGGACGGCGTTTGGGTTGAAGAATGCCGGAGCTACTTTCTCCAGGCTCGCGCACAAGGCCCTCTCCAGCCAAATCAGGTGCAACATCGGGGCCTACGTCGATGACGTCATCGTCAAAAACATGATAGCCGCCGTCCACGCAGCGGACTTACAGGAGACGTTCGACAACCTCCGTTGGGCCGGCATGAAGCTCAATCCGGAGAAATGTCTATTCGGTGTTCAAGCAGGGAAGCTGCTCGGCTTCCTCGTGTCGAGAAGGGGAATCGAAGCTAACCCTTCAAAAATCAAAGCCATCCTCGACATGCGCCCGCCCGAGAACGTCAAGGAAGTACAAAAGCTTACCGGACGCCTCGCGGCGCTCGGGAGGTTTGTCTCCAGATCGGCCGAGAAGGGTCTTCCTTTCTTCAAAGCTCTGCGGGGTTCCACCAACTTCGAGTCGACGGTGGACAACCAAGCAGCACTGGATGACCTGAAGAGGTACCTCACCTCGCCACTGCTGTTGCAAAGCCCTGCCCTAGGGGAGGGTCTGTTATTGTATCTGGCAGCTACCCTAGCCGCGGTGAGCGCCGTCTTGGCCAAAGAAGAAAACACGATCCAGCACCCAATATACTATGTTTCAGAAGCACTTCAAGGTGCCAAGGCGCGTATACCGAGCTAGAAAAGCTCGCATACGCGTTGTTCATGGCGTCCCGCAAACTGCGGCACTACTTCCTCGCTCACTCCATTCGGGTGCCATCCTCCTTCCCCCTCGGAGAGATGCTCCGCAACAAAGAGGCCTCCGGATGCATCGGGAAGTGGGCGGCTGAGCTCGCTCCATTCCTTATCGACTTTCTCCCCCGAACGGCAATCAACTCACAGGTGCTGGCAGACTTTGTGGCGGAATGGGTCCCATCAGAACATCCCGTCACCCAAGACCATGCTGACTTGCTGTGGATGGTATACGTGGATGGCTCTTAGTGCTCCGACGGTACCGGCGCAGGGGCTGTCCTAGAATCGCCCGAGGGGTCATGCACCTTATACTCCGCACATCTTGAGTTCAAGGCCACTAACAACATCGCCGAGAACGAAGCGTTGTTACTCCGCCTGCGCAAGGCACGGGCCTCGGGAGCACGGAGGGTGATGGTCAAGAGCGACTCCCAGCTTATAGCAGGGCACGTGGACAAAAGTTATCAGGCCAAGCACCCCAAGATGATCAAGTACCTCGCTCTTGCACGAGCCACCGAGAAGCACTTTGTCGGCTTCACCGTGCGCAGCATCCCGCACTCGGAGAATGCCGATGCCGACGGTCTAGCGCGCGCCGCGAGCACGTGAGCTGAGGTCCCGTCAGGCGTCTTTTACGAGGTCATCACGGCGCCAGCAACAAAGGACTTCCCAGAGGTGCACCACATTGAAGAGCAAAAATGGAGGACACCAATCCTCCGCTACCTCACAGATGAAATAGAGCCCGACGACCCTGTCGAGGCACGGAGACTGAAGAGCCGGGCCAGGGGCTTCATTATTCACCAGGAAGTCATTTATAAATGTGGGGTGTGCACGCCGTACCTTCGATGCATCTCCAAAGAAGAAGGAGCCGATCTCGCGCCGAGAAATCCACCAGGGGCTATGCAGCTCCCACCTCACGCCGCGCGCCCTAGTGTCCAAGGCCTTTTGCCAAGGCTTCTATTGGCCAACCACCCTTCGTGATGCACAGAGCCTCGTCAAGACATGCCTGGCATGCCAGTGGATGGGTCGGGGAACAAATCTCCCTGCCCATGACTTGCAACCGATTCCCCCCTGGTGGCCACTTGCGTGTTGGGGGGTTGACCTCGTCGGCCCGTTCAAGGTCAAAAGTCACGGCCGTAAATTTTTGGTCGTTGCGGTCGATTACTTCCCCAAGTGGATTGAGGCCAAGTCGTTATCCAGCATAACGTCTCTCGCTGTTCAGAAGTTTGTTTGGAAGAACCTCATCTGCCGCTTCGGAGTGCCACGCGAGCTGACTGTCGATAATGGCACTCAATTCGACGCAGCCCTGTTCCGTAAGTTCTGCATTGGTCTTGGCATTAACTTGTACTTCGCATCAGTAGCCAATCCGAAGGTGAACAGCACGGGGGAACGTGCTAATGGTGTCATGCTCTCTGGCCTTCACACACGCCTCTTCGACATACCCAAGGGGGGTTGGGCAGACGAGCTCCCCAGCGTGCTATGGTCTACCGTTCGACGGCAAGCCGCACAACCGGCTTCACCCCCTTTAAGCTCCTGTTTGGGGAGGAGGTAGTAACCCCCGAAGAAGTCAGGCTAGGGTCACTCCGCATTACGTCACCGCCAGACGATGAAGCCCGTCAAGCATTGCTGGATGGCCTTGATGCCATAAGACAAGAAGCCGCATTCAACATCGAACGATATCAAGCCTCGATGGCGAAGGCTTACAACAAGACCGTTCGCCCGTGGCCCATCCAACTGGTGACCTTGTGCTTAAGAAGAAGGCCAACGCTGAAGCCGATGGAAAGTTAAGCTCAAAGTGAGAGGGACCATACGAAGTTATCTGCGTCACGCGCCCATCGTCATTCCGTTTAAAGACCCTCGACGGAGCAGAGTTGACGCATAGCTGGAACGCCGACAACCTCTACAAGTACTATGCGTAGCTCACGTGTGGAAGCATCGTCATGGGACGCCAAGTTGGCCCCTATGCTTTTTTCCTTGCCCTCATGTATTTTATTTCTAGTTTTATGAGCAAGCCGCTACGCTGGTTAGCACCATCTTTTGTAAAGGGCATCGCCCTAGGCTATTGCGACTGCCTCTGTCACAACTATGTAATGGGCCTGCGAGCTGTAGTGTTGTCTGCATAAACGAAGAATAGCAGCTGGTCCGTGGCCGGTCCAACATTGACGATAACGCTTATCCCTCCGTCGTGAGGAAGCAAGGCAACGCTCTACCATAGTGTAGAGCACGCTCCGACACGGTGTAGAGAGTCCCCTCACCGCCACGTGAACAACGTCTCCGTCACCGTGTCGGGATAACTTTATCTCCACCGTGGCGTAGAGCACGCTCCATCGCAGCGTAGAGAATCCCCTCACCGCCATGTGAGCAACGTCTCCGCCGCCGTGTCGGGATAACTTTGGCTCCACCGGAGTGTAGAGCACGCTCTGACGCGGTATAGAGAGTCTCCTCACCGCCACGTGAGCAACATCTCCGTCGCCGTGACAGGACAACTTTATCTCCACCGTGGCGTAGAGCACGCTCCGCCGCGGTGTAGAGAATCCCCTCAACGCCATGTGAGCAACGTCTCTGTCATCGTGTCGGGATAACTTTGGCTCTACCATGGCGTAGAGCATCCCCTCACCGCCACGCGAGTTTTGGGCCACGCCCTTAGAACGATATGACCGCCCTCGACAACGTCTCGGACGCTAGTTCTTGTATTTAGGGGTGGATACTCGTCACAACGAATCCGGGTACAATGTACACTCAATGCACCGACAACAACATAAAGAATCCACACAAGGCGCTATACATCTCTCCTAACAAATGATGCAATCTCCTCTCTTGTCAAAAAATGTATGTTGTCATCGCGCCGTTCGGCCTTCGTCAAACCGCCGAACGAGCAATGCTTGTATGACACTCATACCAGGGGCTAGGTGCCATACTGCCTAACCACGACCTTTTGCCTCGAAGCAATAGCCTGTAAACAATACAAAGAGAAGAAATGATCACAAGAGGTAAAACACGGCTGCACTAATTTTTTGACTTTCCATTAACCAATCGGGTTACATGAGGGCTACAAAAGAAAGCTCTGACCTCATTAAAACCTACCAAAAGACAGCTCTGACCTCATTAAACCTACCAAAAGAAGCATCCAAAATGCCTAAATACGCTAGGGGCTCACGTCGACGCCGCGATAGCCCAGCCTATGGGCTAGGTCAGGCTAAAAGTATCATCTA